>CM076584.1:372382292-372846236 GCA_034641835.2 Pinus albicaulis | reverse complement strand
AGTCACGGGGTCTTAATTGTTTCCACTTTATTCTGCTGGCAAACCAAACATTCCGCCACAAAATTTTGAATATCAGATTTAAGGCCATCCCAAAAAAATTCTTTCTTCACCCTGTGGTAAGTTTTTAAAATCCTGAGTGTCCTCCTAAAGGAGAAGTGTGCAATTCCAGAAGAATCTTTTGTTTTAGTTGGGAATTATTACAAAGATATAAGCGATCTTTGTACCATAAGGAATCATTTTCCAACTAAATGTATCAGATGTACTAGGATCTTGCTGCAACTTTTGAATGAGTATCCATACATCTTTGTCCTTCTTCCATTCATCTCTTGCTTTAGTTATCTAATCTGGTTGGATAATAGAAATGGCACAAAGCAATGCTTCCACCTCTTCATTCTTTCTTGAGAGTGCATCTGCAACAACATTCAACTTTCCTTTTTTGTAGATTATTTCAAAGTCGTAACCCAACATCTTTGTGACCCATTTTTGCTATTCTTCTGACAATAGTCTTTGTTCCAAAAAGTGTTTAAGACTATCATGATCAGTTTTTACCTTGAAGTGTCTTCCCATTAGGTAAGTTCGCCATTTCTTTAGTGCATGTAGTATTGCTAACATTTCCTTCTCATAAATAGGTTTCTGTAAATACTTTCCTTTGATTGGACGACTTTCAAAAGCAATGGGTCTTCCTTCCTGCATTAAAACTGCACCAATTCCATTTCCTGAGGCATCACATTCCACAATAAAGGTTTTTGTGAAGTCTGGTGTAGCTAAGACCGGTACTAGGCACATTGCCTCTTTAAGACGTTCAAAGGCCTTAGTTGCTTCAGGAGTCCATGAAAATGCATCTTTCTTCAATAATGTTGTTAGAGGTGCTGCTATTCTCCCATAATTCTTAACAAACTTGCGATAATACCTGTTAACTCGAGAAATCCTCACAACTGCTTTATGGTTGTGGGGACTTTCCATTCCTTAATGGCTTTAATTTTGTTAGGGTCTACCTTAACACCCTCGTGAGATACAATATGACCCGGATATTCCACCTCTTGTACTCCAAAGAAACATTTGGATGTTTTTGCATATAATTGTTTCTCCTGCAATAGTTTGAGCACCCTGTCAACATGTTCAACATGATCCTTCCAAGACCTGCTATAGATTAGTATATCATCCAAAAATACTAGCACAAATTTTCTAAGGAAGGGTTTGAAAATGGAATTCATCAACCCTTGAAATGTAGAAGGTGCATTGGTAAGGCCAAAAGGCATGACCAAAAATTCACAATGACCCTCATGAGTTCGAAATGCTGTTTTTGGAATATCTTCAGTCTTCATTCTAATTTGATGATATCCTGAACGAAGATCCAAGTTGGTAAAATAAATTGCTCCATGTAATTCATCCAATAATTCATCAATCACAGGAATGGGAAATTTGTCTTTAATGGTGAGCTTATTGAGCTCCCTATAATCCGGAGACATTCGCCATGATCCATCCTTCTTGTGTACCAAAACTACAGGAGCAGAGAAAGAACTTTGACTAGGTTGAATTATACCCGCCTCTAACATTTCTGCAATCATACGTTCAATTTAACTCTTTTGGAAGTAAGGATATCTATAAGGCCTGATGTTTGGAGGAACACTTCCTGGAATCAAATGAATAGCATGATCATGATCACGAATAGGTGGGAGTCCTTTGGGAGTTTCAAACACCTTAGAATGATTGTCCAAGACTTGTTGGAGATCTGGGGAAATAGATGATTTTGATTTTGGAACTTCTAGTGAGCATAGTTGTGCAATTACGCCTCGTTGTTCTTTCTTTAGAAGCTTTGTCATGACATTAGAGCCTATTATATTCCTAGGCTTCCCCGTAATACCCCGTAATTCAACTTCCTTTCCTTCTGAAAAAAATTTCAAGAAAAGTTCTTGAAAATTAAAAGCTACCATCCCCAAAGATTGTAACCATTGTACTCCTAGTACAACATCAGCACCTCCCATAGGAATGGAAAGCATTGGACTAGTCAATACATATTCCCCCATAGTTAGCTTGATATTATGGCATTTTCCAGAGCAATTTATAGTTCCTCCATTTGCAACCATCACTTGACATTCTGGTGCTGGGTATAGGAAACAATTTAATTGCTTGGCTACCTTATAATGAATAAAATTATGGGTGCTACCTGAATCAATCAACACTATTACCCTTTTATTCTTTATATGTCCTTCTATCTTGAGAGTTTGAGGAGTGGTAATTCCTGCCAGTGCATTACACGATATGGTCGGATTCATTTCTTCTTCTTCTAGGGGTGGTTCTTGGTGTATATCCTCTTCTTGTTCATTTTCTTCTTCTTCTTCACAATCTATGTAAAATAATTTCTTCTCAGCACACTTATGACCTTTAGTGTATTTTCTATCACAACTGTAGCAAAGCCCTTTTGCTCTTTTTCTTCCAATTTTTGTGGTGTCAACCTTGTAGGTTGTGGAAATCTAGGCGTAGCAACACTTCCTTCTTTATAGAATTGAGTGGTAGGCTTCCTTGTCGCCATAATTTTACATTCAACTTTTCTTGCCAACTTGAATGCCTTCTCCAATGAATCGGGTTCCAAAACGCGAACTTCATGTTGGATGTTATCCTTTAAAGTGCCTAGGAAGAGATCAATCCTGTGTTCCTCTGTAAGATCAGTTACCCTTATATTCAATTTTTGGAAGTCCTCAATGTGCTGCCCCACTAGACCCTTTTGTTTGAGATTTATCAATTGGGTAAAGAAGGTGTTGCTCTTTGTATCCTCATAATGTGCTATCATTTCCTCCGTAAAAATTGACCAAGTGACAATTTTTTTACGAGAACAAAGCCATTGATACCATACAAATGTATTTTGTTCTAAATGTAAAGTTGCAATGCGTACCTTTTGTGTGTTTTGCACGTTATGGAGATCAAAATATTGCTCCATCTGTAGTATCCATGTTACAGGATCCTTTCCATCAAACTTCCTCATATCCATTTTGGAATATGGTGGTTCTTCCCACCAACATTCGAGTTTATGAAATCACGATTAACATTTATTTTGTTCTCATCATGAGGTTCTTCTCCTATATTTCCGCCATTAGGAATCATTTCTGGTTTTAAGCTTGTCATCAAGCCTTCCATGTATGCTTGTAGATCACTCTTCATGTTTTCCATGTTGTCTTTCATGTCATCCATCTTAGCTTCCACGCCTTTCTTCAAATTGTCCATCTTCACTTCCATGCCTTTCTTCAAAACTTCCATTTCATTTTTTGTTGCTCTTTGCGAGAGTGAAAACTGTTGCATTTGCTCTTGTAATTTTGATAGATCATGTTGTAATTCTTCATCTTCATGAGTCATAGTAGAGCCTTCTGAAGGCTTAATGGGTGTTGAATTCTTTTTAGGGGCCATTTTAGAATCCAATATTGATATCTATTCTACAAGATTCCCTTGGAATCAATTCAACTTGATTCTTCAAACAAGACTTATGCAATTCGGAAAAAAAATACACACCTTTTACTAGCTTTTAGGAGATCGATATTGAAATTAAATTATCTCTGTAATTGAAAATCTTCGATATCTGAAATTCAGCCCTGTAGTAGCCCTCTGAAGCTTCTTTCAAATGCCACAGGTCTGACCTGATTTTGATTCTCCAAGACAAAGTTGTGTCCAATCTCCCACAATGACCTAATTCTGGACTGGTTCAGTAGAGCGAACATGTACGACTTGCCACGTGTCACTGTTTTTTCCTTTGTCTCTGAAATTGATAGAGAAGAAACTACAGGCCGTGTACTTGCGACCACGTTTGACGGCACTCCAATCTAATCTTCAGAGAGAGAGTTATTGAACTTTTCCCACGATCACCTATTTGAGATGAAATTCAGGAGCCTGAAAAAGCACTACCTTCCACAGATCATATCTCCAAAAATGTTGCGAACCAAGCTCTGAAATTTTTTTATGAATTTCCTCATGATTTCAGCTTCACACCATATGAATTTAAAATTCTGAAACTTCGTAGAAAAAACATTATAGCGCAAATTCCACGATGACCTGTTTAGGAGCCTGAAAAAATACCTGACTTCCACAGATCATATCTCCGAAATTATTGCGAACCAAACTCTGACATTTTTATACAAGCTTCCTCAGGATTTTTTCTTCGCACCCTAAAAATTTCAGCTTCTGAAACTGCCCAAGCAAAAAAAGTTATAGCAGAAAATTCCACGATAGCACATTTGGGCAGTGAAACCCTAGAATCCAAACCTCTGATACCAAATGTTGTGTAACCAGCTCCAAAAATAGAAGAAAAGAGATGTAAACGCCTTAGAAATGAGCCACTTCGAGGGGGCAACCTCCAATACATTACATAAATGAACAATTCTTGGATGAGATTGTTGGGCCTCAAAATAGTCCCTATTTTCACTCCATTATTCATCAATATCTTCACATTTTACCTTCATGTCACCTCCATTCCACCTCCATATCATTACATTCACTTCATTATTGGGTCATAACTATGTTTTTCCAAAGTTTATTAATTCTTAACATTTTAAAGTGAATTTATGGCTAAAACTTAGAAAATAATATGCTTATACTTATGCCTAACAATTAGCATGAGTTTGTTGACATGTGTAGGCTCAAAGGAAGCTTCCAAGACACCTTTTTGTGGCCTTGGATGATCAAATTCGAAGTTAAGAAGATAAACCTCATGGAAAAGATCATGGAGGAAATCATGGAGGATAGGGTTATGTGTCTAGATGGTTAGAGATATTAGTGGATGATCATTATGAGTTTGTTACTCCTCTCATTGTATAAATAGGAGTACCTCCTCCATTCCAAGGAGAGGACTCTTAGAGCATTGTATCCAATTGATGATGGAATAGAATAAAGCTTCATTTTTCATATATTTCCATTATGTAGTTTTAGATGTAAATTATGTTAATGTAGAATATGAATTTATGGAATTTTATGTAGTTTTAGATTTAAGTTTCCTTAATGTAGTATATGGAATAATTTGTCTTGTTCTTAAGAGAATTGAGCTCACTCTAAAAGGATGAGAGAAACATTTTATTTCATATTATATTTTGTTTCATTTCATTGCTTAGATGTTTAAGGATTTGTGTGTGATTTTGTTTGTGTGCAAGTAGTTTCTTGTTGAGATTTTTGATATTAAGATGAATGAATTATAATGGAATACTTTACATGTCTCTTAAGTTAAGAGCTTCTTTCATTAATAATTTATCCATCTTAAGTTCTTGGTTTTAATCTCTGATTCATTAAGTGATAATTGAGGTGAAAGTGGATTTCTTGAGTCAAGAACCATTTCAATATTATTCCTCTTTTTAAACTAATTGAGTTAGAGTTATAGAATATATTACTTTCAGCTTTTGAATAGCCTTGTCTTTATTTCAAGTTTCTGGTTTTATGAATGATTTCTCCATGATACTGTAGGGAAGGACAACCAGGACCTCCTAAGTTAGGAGCCTGCTTATCTGAGAACTTCCCTTGCATATTATATTGAATCATAAACAATTTAGTTAGACATAGAGTTAGTTGCCTACTCCTGCATATATATTGCTGGCACCATCACAAGCTCATGAGTTTCCCTGGTCGATAATTTAATGCAGCAATTTGTTCAAATAAATTGCCCAACATTTTGGCGCCGTTGCCGGGGATGGTGCTAAGGGATTAGGCATTAGAAATTTAATTTAGTACTAGCATTTTTTTTTTTAGACAAAATAATTTGTGAACCTTGGTGACAGCAGGATCTTCACAAAGGAGTTTAAGTTTGAATTTTCTGATGTTTTAATGTTTAGCTAGTTTTAAATTTCGTCATTTCAAAAACACCCCCCCTACATAAATAAAAACAAATCAAGCGATGAGTATGCTCTCTTCCTGCGCTTCGTGCGATCAGGAAGATCAGAAAATCTGTTGATTTTGTTCAAATAAAAATACTCTTGCTGGAAAACTAATCTGCAATGCGATAATAAATAATCTGTTAATTGTGTTTTTGTTTGTCTGCTATTCACGTGTGCGAAATGATTCCATCAATTTCGTTGATCCTACAGCAGTACACAAATAAAAGAATAAGTCAAGCATACAATTTCTGTGAAGCATACACATAACAATATCACGCAGGCTTGAAGTTCGATGCCAGCATTCATAACCATAACTGCATGCATAATTCGATAGAGGTGGAGGGAGTTTGACTACTGTATTTCACTCCACGCACAGCGATTGATTTCTATTGCCAAAAGCTTCACGAAATCGCACCAGTTTCAACACGCGATTTTAAAATGGATTTTCTGAGCAAACTAAGATGAATTAAAAAAAAATGAGACATGGGTTTTCTCCAAAACGGGGGTAATTAGGTGACTCGTGAGAAATTTCCTGAAATTTGCAGCGGTTTAGGAGAAAATTGAGGTTCTTTCAATCCTACTTTAACATATTGCGCCCAGATCCGTTTTTTTTTGCATTTCTTTTGGTTTGTTTTATATTTTTAGATTTAATTTGTTTTTGTTATAAATAGTATTTATTTTGTTTTGATTTAGTTATTTATTTTTAGTTATAATCTATGTTAATGTTTGTTATTATAATTATATTAATATATTAATATGTTAATATAATTATAATTTGTTATGTTTGTTATTTGTTATATATTGTATATTTGTCATGTTGTAATTAATATAGTTGTAAATTTTTATTTTATTTATTAAATTAAAATTTGTTGTATATAATTGTAATTATGATTTGTTATATATGTTTGTTTGTTATGTTATTTAATTATTAATTAATGATTGTTATAAAAATTGTATTAATATATTAATATATTAATTGTATTAATATATTAATTGTATTAATATATTAATATGTTATAATTCCATTAATTAATAGTTATAATTTCATATTATTTGTTATATTGTTGTATATAATTGTTATGATTGCTATGTATTTTATATTTCTTATGTTGTTTTATACTAGATATGATATTATGTTTGTTATCATTAAAAAATAAATAAAAATAAATAAAAAATTTTGTTATGTGTTTTGTGGTTGTTTTGAAGGATTTGAGGGGCGAAATTGGCATTTTATAAAGTGAAGAACATTGGCATAAAAAAAAAACTTTGGTGATATGCATATTGAGAGAATAATGGAATTGGATGAAACCGCAACAGTTGGTACAAGGGAAAAATAAAAAATAAAAAATAAACACACTTTTCACAAAATTCACGCAGATTTGAAAATAAATAATGGAACACTTGGAAACAAATTTTAAAAATCAATTGGAGGATTCAATTCTATTTCGATAGCATCAAGATGGTATAAACTCATCACATGGTTCTTGTATGCTTTACAGAACAGAATTGTGAAGCACATTTCATGAGTTATCTGACAAGGGAGTATTATTTTTCATGGTTATTTTTAAGAATAGATTGATTTTAATGTCATGATTAAGTCAATTTCAACACCTTTGATTGTCCTTAATTTGTTTTATTTGGTATAAAATTTTTGCGTAAGAATCATGAAGGAAATGCGCATTCCTTCTTGAACACACTTATGTTTCTTTTTGTCAAGTTTTTTTTTTACAGGTTACAGGACGACAAAGCGATCATTACGGAGACTACATTGTGACGACAATTAGTCTTCCAAAGACTAAATTCATGAAAAATTCTCAAGACAAATCCATCTCCACAACCATTATCTTCCACCTCCCTTTCTGAAAAGATTTTGAATCCCATTAATTGTACATCTATAAAGCATACCATTTCCATGTCCATTTTTCATAGCAAGAGTTCTTCTTCATTCACCATGCTTCCTAACTCATCAATAAAAACCATTTTCCATTTCCATTTCCCTTTTCATACCATTTTTCATTTCCGCCAATAAAACCCTGCTTGAGTCAAATTTCTAGAGTCTAAGTATCATTGAAAAAACACCTAGAGGCTTGCATGCCTTAATGGCAAGTACTCTTGCCAATGAACAATGGGAGTACATTAATATCCCTTGTTCGTTGGATCTTGTAGGTGACTCGACCACGACAAATTTATTCGTACCTACAAAGATGTGTTAGGCATCCTGACTCCCATTGGAATCAATGGTGGGAGCTCTTGTGTTGACTAGGGGCATTCATTAATGGCCACTAAGCCAAAAACTTCTTGCTATGTTCGACACCAGCACATTTAATCACATAGTAAGATTTGTGCCATTGAGCGTTGAAGACTTGAAGACCTATATTTTGTAGCATATGAAGCAGACTTTCTTTCATTGTTTTTCAGTTTGTCATGACTTGAGGACAAGTCAATAAATAAGGCTGGGGGGAGGAAAATGTAACTTATATATTTTTTATATCTTCCAAGCCTTATAGATTTTCAGCCATATTCAGCAAACTCATCGGATTCATCATCCAGCAGCAGATACAACTTTTAGTCATGTTCAGCAGACTCCTCAGATTTTTCATCTAGTAGCAGCGGATCCAGCAGCTGATACGACAATACAGATCCATCTTTCATCCACCATTTTCACAACAGTTTGCAGTCACACATGCACGACTCTCACCTATTTTTGGAAGGGTAAGTTAATGTATGCTATTTTCTAACTTTTAACCATTAAATTCCTTGAAATGTTAGAATAATAATTTTTGGAAAAAAACTTCACTTCCTTTCCTTTCATTGCCAAAGCCATCCGTTTAATGGGAAGGATACATTTACATACATGCTTTGTCACATTCATATCCACAGTTATATATCATATTCTAAACCCACTTACCTTCAAAATATATTTACTATTACATGAGCATACAAATGGCTTTGTCTAAAGTATTTAAAAGTTAATTGGATGCCAATAGAATCATGGTTGTTACACAAGAACCAACCATGATGCATTCCAACAAAATTACTCTGCCATAAAAAGCACATTATCATTATGCAAAGATCATACAATGAACGCAACAAACAAAATATGGTTGAAACACAAGAACCAACCAAGTTGTAGTTCATTAAAATAACGCTTTGCAAAAGTTAAGTAAATGATCTCATGCAGAGTTTAAGCCAAAGCTCAAGTACCAAAAAGTAATGTAATAGATTGCATGAGGACATGCAATACCTTCAGTTTGGGGGTAGGTTGGGCCTCAAAATAGTCCCTATTTTCACTCCATTATTCATCAATATCTTCACATTTTACCTTCATGTCACCTCCATTCCACCTCCATATCATTACATTCACCTCATTATTGGGTCATAACTATGTTTTTCCAAAGTTTATTATTTCTTAACATTTTAAAGTGAATTTATGGCTAAAACTTAGAAAATAATATGCTTATACTTATACCTAACAATTAGCATGAGTTTGTTGACATGTGTAGGCTCAAAGGAAGCTTCCAAGACACCTTTATGTGGCCTTGGATGATCAAATTCGAAGTTAAGAAGATAAACCTCCTGGAAAAGATCATGGAGGAAATCATGGAGGATAGGGTTATGTGTCTAGATGGTTAGAGATATTAGTGGATGATCATTATGAGTTTGTTACTCTTCTCATTGTATAAATAGGAGTACCTCCTCCATTCCAAGGGGAGGACTCTTAGAGCATTGTATCCAATTGATGATGGAATAGAATAAAGCTTTATTTTTCATATATTTCCATTATGTAGTTTTAGATGTAAATTGTGTTAATGTAGAATACGAATTTATGGAATTTATGTAGTTTTAGATATAAGTTTCCTTAATGTAGTATATGGAATAATTTGTCTTGTTCTTAAGAGAATTGAGCTCACTCTAAAAGGATGAGAGAAACATTTTATTTCATATTAGATTTTGTTTCATTTCATTGCTTAGATTAAAATTGGTTTCTTTTGTTTGTGTTGTATCCAATTGATAATGGAATAGAATAAAGCTTCATTTTTCATATATTTCCATTATGTAGTTTTAGATGTAAATTGTGTTAATGTAGAACATGAATTTATGGAATTTATGTAGTTTTAGATTTAAGTTTCATTAATGTAGTATATGGAATAATTTGTCTTGTTCTTAAGAGAATTGAGCTCACTCTAAAAGGATGGGAGAAACATTTTATTTCATATTAGATTTTGTTTCATTTCATTGCTTAGATTAAAATTGGTTTCTTTTGTTTGTGTGCAAGTAGTTTCTTGTTGAGATTTTTGATATTAAGATGAATGAATTATAATGGAATACTTTACATGTCTCTTAAGTTAAGAGCTTCTTTCATTAATAATTTATCCATCTTAAGTTATTGGTTTTAATCTCTGATTCATTAAGTGGTAATTGAGGTGAAAGTGGATTTCTTGAGTCAAGAACCATTTCAATATTATTCCTCTTTTTAAACTAATTGAGTTAGAGTTATAGAATATATTACTTTCAGCTTTTGAATAGAGTTGTCTTTATTTCACGTTTCTGGTTTTATGAATGATTTCTCTATGATACTGTAGGGAAGGACAACCAGGACCTCCTAAGTTAGGAGCCTCTTCTCTTGCATATTATATTGAATCATAAACAATTTAGTTAGACATAGAGTTAGTTGCCTACTCCTGCATATATTGTCAAAATCTATCACAACCTACGAGTTTCCCGGTCGATAATTAATGTTAATTTGTTCAAATAAATACCACCGTAGATAATTCACAAACTCTTTCTATATAGGAGTCCATGGGGCCATAATGTAATCCTAGTGGGCCACAATGTAATCCTAGCCGACCTAACAATAATAATTTAAGGGCACAATAATAACAAAATGGGGGTTACAAGGGTACAATAATAACAATAAGGGGTTTACACTAACAATAATAAGGGGCTATACTAGTGATATAGGGACCTAACAGAAAGGATGCTTGGATGCACACATTCAGGGGGAGCATTGACATTGCTGAGTATAATGCATTGTTGGCATTATGATGATTCTGAAATATGTTCTCTTTCTTGAGGAATTTCTGGTGTTGGTTTTAAATGGTCATTTTTGTAATTTGTTGAAAAGGTCTGGTTGAGACCCATGATGTAAAATTGTAGTATTCAGTCATGTAAGGACTTGTCATTTTTGTAAACCCACTTGGTTGGGTACTTGATTATTTTATGTAAATCCACTTGGATAGATCTTTGATGTAAGTATGAGTCATTGGTGATAGGACATTCATAGAGTCATGTACTTCATTGAAAAATATGTTTGAAGTTTCAGCATGAATTCAGGGGGAGCTTGGCCACTTCAGCACATATCAGATCTGCAGAACGTTTCTTCCACATGAGGAGAAAAGGGGGAGAGTATGTTGCTTTTGATCCGCCCTTTGCCCTTGATGTCAAAGGGGGAGAGTGACATGGTGTTTGAATGAAGAGACAGAATGGTGTCAAATATTTGGGAGAGTGACATGGTGTCATTGTATTCTTAATGTATCTATTTCTTGTGGTAACCAAACACCATCATGGTTGCCATCAAGTCCAAAGGGGGAGATTGTTGGAAATATGATGCAGAGTGTTGTCCTTGATGGCAACCCACTGAATGAAGATGAAGTCATGCGACTGTTGACATGTGTTGTCCTTGATGGCAAACCACTTGATGAAGTTATTCTTGATTTGATGGACTTGGTAAATGATGTAAATCTGATGTGAAATGATGTTAGTTTGCAATAGTATTCTAAGTGTTGTCATTGAATGGCAACCAACTTGATGAAGAAGATGACAACTTACTTGATGAAGTTGTGCTTGATAGAATATGTCCTTGATGAAGGAAATCTGATGTATCTACAGTGTGAACAGAAGGCAATGAAGAAAGGATTTCAACATGTGCTATTTATATGATGAAAAAGAGTATGTCTCTAGGCATACGCGGATTTGCCTAGGGGAAGTCGCGTATGCACGCGGAAAAGAACGTGCCAAGTCGCGTATGGGCTAAAGCGCTCAAAAAGTGCAAAACCAAGGGTAACCACCATGGTATTGACCCATTGTATTGGGTAATGATCCGCCTAATTGACCCCGTCCAGGTAGTTTTGGGCTCGTGGTATTGTTTTGGTCCATGGTATTGAAAAAGGGGCTCATGGTATTGAAAAAGGATAAACCTATATAAGGAGAAGAAATTCATTGTGCAAAACATGAGTGTGAGAGCAAGATGTCTGAGCTTGAATGAATACTTCTCTGTGAAGTATATCTGTATGGAAAGGGTAAAGGTTTGATGATAGATCTGAATCTATGATGCACTTATGAAGAAATGATGAAGCGGGATCTCTAGATCTGAAATGTACTTGTATTTGCTAGATCTGTTTATGGAGTGATTAGATTTGTGATGAGGCGAACATCTGTCTGATGTAAAGGGTTGAATCTGAACTAAATATCTGATCTGAAGAAGTATGCTGCTCTATAATGATTAAATATCTATACGCTACTTCGTCGTGGAGGAAGCGCGTATATACGTGGCTTCGCTGAAGAGAAAGCGTGTATGCACAATGAAATATACACAGAGGTATACGCTGGTTTGTGTGGACGGAAGCGCGTATATACGCGACATCAGTGAAGGGAAAGCGCATATGCAAACTAGGGTTTGTTGAAGCAAGGGGTATGAAATATCTGATCTATTCTGCTGTGTTTCTGCTATCTGATCTGTGTTGATAAGTATCTGTTGGTGATGTATGTTTGTGCTTAAAAGTATGGAAAGGGTCCGGGCCCGAAAATATGATGAAATGTGGCCTCGCAAGTGTTGTTCTATCAGTTGTTGATCTCAGAAATTGATGAAACGTGGTCCATAGAGGTGCTATGGGTTGGTAGCCCAGGTCGGGGTCGTGTTCTTCCGGTGAGGCCGGTAAACGAGACGGGGGTCGAGCTCCCTTCCGGGGGAGAGGCCGAAATCTAGGCATCTAAACCGCTGAGCTCCAGGAGAGTAATGTAAAATAGCGTTGTGGGTGTGCCTCGCATGTCAACAGCCCCGCCGCACATATGTTGTAAGATGTTTTCTCTATAATAAAATATCAAGGTCGAGTAAATCATAATGCCGTGGTTTTCCCGACGTAATGCACCTGTACCCGTGTTCATATGTGATGCTTTGTGTGATGGTTTATTCTGTTCTTGCTACACATGTTTACTGTTCATTGAATATCTGATGAATAAATAAGGAAATGATTTAAGTGAAGAATTAATGACATAATTAGTTCTTTGAGTATACGCGATTTTAATAAAGGGTATCCGCGTATATACGCTAGTATGCTTCAGGAAAGTAGCGTATGGGTTTTGAAGTAAAAAGTTTTGAATATGCTGTAAATACTGATTCACCCCGCCCCTCTCAGTATTTTTCCCAACATAAGTATAATTTCTGTAATGGTGGGTCTAAAATTAATGGGAGGAAGTTCTTGAAGCCTTGTTTATGTCTAAGGGGAAAAATTATCTTCCTCAATAATAGGTGAACGTTGAATCCTAAGCTGCCTAAACGTTTGTAACATATGGCATGTCTAAGAACTATGAGAGTTACTAGTGAAAAATTTTGACACAAAACTATTGCTAACATAATAGACGGTGTGCGTACTAGTATTTCTCATAGTATGAGATGATGAAGCATGGTTGACATCATGATATGTGGAAATTTGTGAATTTTTGTATCTCTCGATCTTAGTATAAACATGACATACTTTCCCAATATTAGTTTGTCTCAATGCCGCTCTCGCTACTCGAAAACATGGAATGTATTAATAATTCCACGTATGATGTGCTTGAGATAAGATGTGAGCATCTAGCAAATGTGATGTGAGTAGGTTGCTGAATATGGACCACTAAGAAAAATATGTCTCTAAAATTTCCCAATTCTTATTATTGATTAACTAGATGGTTTGGTCTATCGCATACGACACATGTGTGGTGAAATTTTGACAATCCTACCTGCGGTTCTTTTGTCTTTTTTTAGATCTAGACTGATGATGTTGGGAGGTATCCTATTGGTGGTTTTCTCACTGAACCGTTGGTAGTTTTTTTTCCTTGAACAAAATAATATGGATGTAGATGCTTCATCTCCTATTGTTGTGGTGTTGTCCATATATTGGTTATCTACCTCGACTAACACTGAGTCTTATGCGATAAATTAACACATGAAATCCATAGTTTTGCAGAACTGGGAAAGGTCAGGGAAGCCTTGAGCATTATGGTTTCATACACAACTGTTGAAACTATGATAGGTGCTTTGGGGGCATGAAAAAGGTTCTTACCTTGTCTAAATCATGGTAGATATTGGTATGGTGCACGACTACTCCACACAAAGTATAAGGTGGGAGTTCTCACGGGGCCTTTACCTTTTTACCTTTTTTCTTGCACCTCTTATTTGCATATACTGGTGTTGATGTAGAAAATTCTTGATTTATGGATGCCTTCTGAGGGGGTATAGGAATGATGCCTCTCGAGGTGATACCTAAGTTTTCCAACATGGCCACTAGGGCCAAATACCATATTGGTATTACAAGAGGCATATTTAACAACATGAGTGTTTCCATGAATTGGTGTGAGACAAAACCACGTGGAGGGTAAAAGAAGGGAGTTTGGTTGATACTATATAGTAGGAACATATAGTCAGAAGATGCATCACTTGCGGTGTCTATAACTAGTTCCTGACTCAGTGGGGTTTTTGATGAAATCATCATGCACACTAGATCTCCTATAGTTTTGGAGATATCTTCCAGTAATGGTGGGTCTCTAGGTGGATTTTCAAGGTGGTGGTAAACTTGGTTGAGATGATGGACCCTGTGGTTTATTTCAGAGAAATGATTTCAGGATATGAAATGCTTCTGGAAGAACCCTATCATGTTGAGTTAAGAGTGATACCTTAACTGTTAATTTGCACCAAGGGATTGAGTTTGATGAGAAGTATCCAGTAACCTACAACTTCAAAAACCAATACCCTAAGTGAAGAAATATATGCATAGAAATATGGGAACTAAAAAACAATATATACCAAAAATAGAAGAAGGTGCACCTAAAGCATTCTCTGAAAGGCTGGAGCAGACGTTGTTTTTTCCTAACAGGGTGACTGTAAGAACATGTATCATTATGGTGCTCCACAATGGTGGGACTTATGCATGGAATTTATGAGTAATACCATACAAAAATGACCCTATATTCTTGAAACAAGGCCATGTATGAGGCCACCTCCTCTTAAGAGGATTTTCGCCCTGATAAGATCTCTTCGAATGTGCCAAATTTTTTTGAAATATCGGCCTTAATAAGAGGTGAAACATCTAAAAGTTTCCCTTCCTCAAATGCATCTGGCGACAAGATGAGAGTTTTAAACCAGTCTACCTTTTGTGGGGGCTAGAAATATTTTGTTTCAATGGCGCAAATGTTGTGCCTAGGTGCGTCTATAGGTGCACATGATTTTTTAGGTAGAAATAATTAATGATGGAGCATGTAATCCCATGGAAATTCAGGTTTTTTCATGGCCTCTAGAATATATTCATCTAAGTGAAAAAGGTTATCTAATGTTGAATTGTGTTGTGCAAGGCAGTGAGGGTGGAGTTCAAGACTTCGTGTTTTCATTGACAAGAAAGAATATTATTCCATGGGTTATGTCATAGAACTTAGTGAAGTTGAAAATGTGTATATGGGATGGTTCTATACCGTCAAGGGTGGTACCACTAGTGTGGTGTGTTTATCAGTCTCGACATAAAAAAATAATGACTGTAGAACACAATGCATCGTTCGAACAAATGAGGAAATGAATCATATGTGATTTCATGTGTTATCAGCATTAGGTGGTAGTATAATTTCCTTAATGGTGGGTTGATAATGAGTGGGAGGAATTTCTTGCAACCTTTTTGGTGTTTGAGGGGAAAAGGTATCTTCCTCAATAATAGGTGGACGTTGAATCCTAAGCTACCTAAATGTTTGTAACATATGGCATGTCTCAGAACTGTGAGAGTTACTATTGTAAATGTTGCATGTAAAATTGTTGCTAACAGAATATATGGTGTGGGTGTCGGTATTTCTCATAATATGAGATGATGACGAATATTTGACATCATGAGATGTAGCGGTTTTCGGTGTTGCGCATCTCTGGATCTTAGTATCAACATTACGTACTTTCCAAATATTATTTTGTCTCAATCTCGCTCGCTACTCGAAAAAGTGGTAGGTATTGAAAATTCCTCATGTGATGTTCTTGCGATTATATGTGACACTAATGGCGTGAGCATCTAGCACATGTGATGGGAGTAGATAGTTGAATATGGACCACTAAGTGAAACACATCTCTAAACATTCCCAATTATCGACATTGATTAGCCAGATGTTTTGTTTTATCGCATAGGGCACATGTGTGGGGTGTTTTTGAAAATTGTACCTGTGGTTGTTTTGACTATTTTCTAGATCCTTACCGATGATGTTTGGAAGTAACCTTTTGTTGGTTGTCTAGCAGAAATGTCAATGGTATTTTTTCCTTGAACATAGATAATATGGAACTAGATGCTTCATCCCCTATTTTTGTGGTGTTATCTGGGGATTGGTTATCTAGCTTGACTAACAGTTAGTTCTAAGGGATAAATTGAAGCATGAAATCCAAATTTTGGTGGAACTAGGAAAGGTCGGGGAACATTGAGTATGATGGTTTGCTACACAAATGTGGAAACTATGACTGGTGATTTGGGGGCATACAGAAGAGTTTCTAGCTCATATATGTCAGGGAAAATATTCTTATGATTCCTTAGTATTTCACACAAAGCATACTTGGGAATTTCTCATGGGGCCTCCATATTTTTACCTTTTTTCTTACGCCTCTTGTTGGCACTGGCTAGGGTTGATGCATGAACTTATTTATTTATGGATTCCTTCAGAGGGGGTATAGGAATTATGCCTGTCGAGGTGATACATGAGATTTCTTACATGGCCACAGGTGCCAAATACCATACCGATATTATGAGAGGAGTATTTGGCAATGTTAGTGTTTCCATTACTTGGTTCGAGACAAGACTAGGTGGAGGGTATAAGAAGGGAGTTTGGTTGATTGTATATGGTAGGAACATAGAGTCAATAGTTGTAGCACTCGTGGTGTGTAGAAATAGTTCCTGACTCAATGGGATGTTTGATGAAGTCATCATGTACACTAGAACTCCTATAGTTTTTGATATATCTTCCATCAATGGGGGGTCTCAAGGTGAAGGTGGAAGTTTGTGGTAAACGTGGTCAAAATGATGGACCCTATGGTTTATTCCAAAGAATTATGTCAGGATATTTGAAGCTTCTAGAGGAAGCCTATCATGTTGAACAAAGAGTGATACCTTAAATCTTAATTGGCACCAAGGGAATGAGTTTTCCCATAAGCATATGATAACCTGCAACCTTAAAATCCAATAGGCTAAGTGAAAATATTTTTGCATAACAATATGGGAACTGAAATGCAGGATGTAACAAAAACAAAGAAAGGCACACCTAAAGGGTTCTCTGAAAGGGTGGAGCAGATGATGCTTTTTCCTAACATGGTGAGTGTCAAGCTAGGCCTCATTATGATGCTCCACGATCGTGGGGCTGATGCCTCGAATTTACAATTATGACCATGCATATATGGACCTATATTATCAAAACAAGGTCATGTATGAGGACACCTCCTCTTGAGAGCATGATGCCACAAAAATATCTCTACGAGTATGCCAAGTTTTTTTTGAAATATCAACCTTAATGGTAGGTGAAATATTTGAAATGTTCCCTCTCCTCGAATACATCTAGTGGCGAGATGGGATTTTTAAGCCAATATACCAGTTCTGGAGGAAGGAAATATTTCCATTCAATTGCACAAATATCGTGTCGAGGTGCCTCAGTAGGTACAAACAATTTTTCATGTAGAAAGAAAGAATGACAATGCATGGCATCCCATGGAAATTTAGGTTATGTGATGTCCTATATAATATATTCATCAAAAAGAAAAATATTATCTAACGTTGAATTGGGTTGCGCAAGGTAGTGAGGGTGGATTTGGAGCCTGGTTTTTCTGGTTAATAAGCAATAATACGATTCGGTGGTAGATGTCATAGAACCTACTGAAGTTGACAATGTGTATATGGGATGTGTCTATACCGCAAGGTGTGGTGCCATCAATGTCGCTGGTTTATAAATCTTGACAGCAAACAATGATGAGAAGATAATAGGAATCATGGTTCTGACGAATGGGGAAATGAATCGTAGGTGATGTTGCGTGTCATCAGCATTAGGTGGTATTATAATTTATTCAATGGTGGGTTGATAATGAGTGGGAGTTATTTCTTGAAACTTTGTTAGTATCTGAGGGGAAAAAGTATATTCCTCAATAATAGGTTGACACTGAATCCTAAGTTGCCTAAATGTATGTAACATATGGCATGCATCAAAACTATGAGATTTACTAGTGAAAATGTTGCACGCAAAACTATTGTTAACATAATAGATGGTGTGGGTGTCAGTAGCTCTCATAGTATGAGATGAAGACGCATGTTTGACATCGTGAGGTGTGGCAGTTTGCGATGGTGCCCATCTCTGGATCTTAGTATCAACATGACGTACTTTCCCAATATTAGTTTGTCTCAATGCCACTCTCACTACTAAAAAACATGGAAGGTATTGACAATTCCACGTATGATGTGCTTGAGAGTAGATGTGACATTCATGGCGTGAGCGTCTAGTGCGGGTGATGAGAGTAGGTCACTGGATATGCACCACTAAGAAAAATTCGTATTTAAAATTTACCAATTCTCCACATTGATTAACTAGATGGTTTGGTTTATCACATAGGGTTCATGTGTGGGGTGATTTTAACAAACCTTCCTGCGGACGTTTTCTCTTTTTTCCAGATCCTGAACGATGGTGGTGGGAGGTAATCTGTTGGTGGTTAAATAACTAAACTGTCGGTGGTGTTTTTCCTCGAAAATGGATAATATGGACCTATATGATTCATCCCTTATTGGTGTGGTGTTTTCTAGGGATTGGTAATCTGGGTGAACTAATGCTAATTTATCAGGGATAAATTGGCACACAGAATCGAAAGTTTGGTGGAACCAAGAAAGGTGGGGGAAATATCGAGTATGATGGTTTCCTAAAAAAATGTGGAAACTGTGAAGCCCATGTCTGGGTTTGTTTCTCGATGTGACCTGTAGGTTAGAGTAATGCCTCATAAACGCCTATAAATCAGGACACTAGTTAATAAAATGGTCTAGTTCATCACATAAGGTGCACAACGATGCAGGTGGTGCTAACTCAGGTTGCTTCCTTGTCTGGTGGAAGGTTGTTTGAGAGTTATATGAGCATAAATATTTCTCCTCAATTACATAAAATATGGTTTTAGTTTCATTGTAAACCAATGATGTGGGAGGTATAGAGAGAGCTACCATATTGGATTTAATGAGTGCACTTATTGCATATTGATATCGAGGGATTTTAGGGCAATGATGAGTATAATTCCCGTATTATGTGCATATATTGCATTCATGGTTAGCTCAGAATGCCGCATTACATGCTGGAGGGCCTTTTCCACAATGGGTATAATTGGGGTCACTGGCACTTTGGGGGCATGCATAAGAGCTTTTAGCTCATCTAACTTAGGGAAGATATTGGTACGATGCCTGACTACTTCCCAAAAAGCATAAGGTGGAAGTGCTCATGCGTCCTCTGCCTTTTTATCTTTTTTCTTTCCCCTATTATTGGCACCAACTGGTGTCAAAGAATACACTTATTGATTTATGGAGGCTTTCTAAGGGGGTTTAGGAATGATGCCTATCGAGGTGATACCTGAGTTTTCTGACATGGCCACTGCAGCCAAATACAATACCAGTATTGCAAGAAGCATATTTGGCAATGTGAGTGTTTCCATGACTTGGTGTGCGAAAAAATCAGGCAGAGGGTATAAGAAGGTAGTTTAGCTGATAGTATATGGTTGTAACATATATTCAGTAGCTGCAACACTTGTGGTGTCTTGAACTCGTTCCCGACTCAATGGTGTGTTTGATGAACTCATTATGTACATCGGAGCTCCTATAATTTTCGATATATATTCCAGGAATGGGGGGTCTCTAAGTGTAGGTGGAAGCTGATGGTAAACATAGCCTTGATGATGGAACACATGGGTTATTTCAGAGAAATGATGTTAGGATATGAAAATATTATGGAGGAAACCTATCATGCTGAGTGAACAGTGATACCTTAACTGTTAATTGGCACCAAGGTAATTAGTTTGTTAAGAAGAATCGGATAGCCTACTACTTGAAAATACAATAATATGAGTGAAACCATCTCTACATAATAGCATGGGAACTGAAAATAAAGAAATAAAAAAAACATAGGAAGGTGCACCTAAAGGGTTCTATGAAACGGTGGAGCAGATGTTTCTTTTCCCTAAAAGGGTGAGTGTCAGGCCAAGTGTCATTATGGTGCTCCACGATGGTGGGACTGATGCATGGAATTTTGGAGTAAGAGCATCAAAATATGGTGCTATATTCAATATTCTTGAAACAAGGCCATGTATGATGCCGCCTCCTCTTCATAGCATGTTGCCCCCGACGATATCTCTTCGAATGTGAGAAGTTTGTTTTAAATATCGAACTTAATGGTAGGTGAAATATTTGAAATGTTTCCTTCCTTGAATGAATCTAACAATGGGATGGTATTTTTAAACCAATCTACCTATCCTAGAGGCAAGAAATATTTTGATTAAATGGCACAAATATCATGTCTAGGTTCCTGAGTAGGTACAAATAATTTTTCAGGTAGAAAGAATGAATAATCTTGCATGTCATCCCATCGAATTTAATATTCTATCTTGGCCTCTAGAATATGCTCATCTGAGTGAAAATGATTATCTAATGTTGAATTGTGTTGCATGAGGTTGTGAGGGTGGATTTCAAGCCTGGGTGTGTTGGTAGACAAGAAAGAATATGATTCAGTGGTTGATGTCATAGAACCTAGTGAAGTTGACAATGTGTATATGGGATGTGTCTATACCGTTGTGGGTGGTACCACTAGTGTGTTGGGTTTATCAGTCTCATCACAAAAAAATAATGAGCGGAAAACACAAATCATGGTTTCGACGGACAAGGAAACGAATCGTATGTGATATTGTGTGTCGTCAACATTACGTGGTAGTATAATTTCTGTAATGGTGGGTTGATAATGAGTGGGGAGAATTTCTTTCCACCTTGTGGTTATCTCATGGGGAGACATATCTTCCTCAATAATAGGTTGATGTTGAATCCTAAGCTACCTAAATGTTTGTAACATATTGCATGTCTCATAACTATGAGAGTTACTAGCGAAAATGTCATACCCAAAACTATTGCTAACAAAATAGATGGTGTGGGTGTCAGTATTTCTCATAGTGTGAGATGACAAGACATCATTGACTTCCTAAGATGTTGTAGTTTGCGGTGTTTCATGTCTCTCGATCTTTGTATCAGCATGACGTACTTTCCTAATATTACTTTCTCTCAATGCTGCTCTCGCTACTAAAAAACGTGGAATGTATTGACAATTCCACGTATGATTTTCTAGAGAGCAGATGTGACATTAATGACAGAGCATCTAGTGCGGGTGATGTAAGTAGGTCAACGAATATGGACCACTAAGAAAAATACATCTCTAAAATTTCCCAATTCTCGACATTGATTAACCATATGGTTTGGTCTATCCCATAGGGTGCATGTGTGGGGTGATTTTGACCATCATGCCTACGATCATTTTGTCTTTTTTCCATATCATGACCGATGATGTTGGGAAGTAACCTATTGGTGGTTGTCTGGCTGAATTATACCTGGTATTTTTTCCTCTAACATAGATAATATGGACATATATGGTTCATCTGGTTTAGTGTGGTGTTCTCTGGGGAGTGGTTATCTAGCTCGACTAACTATGATTTCTCAGCGATAAATCGACGCATGAAATCCAAATTTTGGCAGAACCAAGAAAGGTGGGGGAAACATCAAGTATGTTGGTTTCATACAAAAATGTGGAAACTATGATGCCTATGTCTGGGTCTATTGCTCGATGTGATATGTAGGTTAGGGTAATGCCTCCTAAATTCTCGTAAATCGAGACACTAGTTAATCAAATGGTATAGTTTGTCACATAAGGTGCATAGCAAGGTGGGTGTTGCTAACTCAGGTTTCCTCCTTCTCTGGTAGGATATTTTTTAAGAGGTATACGAGCATGAAGCTTTCTCCTAAATGACATAAAATATGGTTTTAGTTACATCATGAACCATAAATGTGGAAGGTACTAATAGATCAACCGCATTAGCTTGAATGAGTGCACTTAATGCGTCTCAATATCAATGGATTTCAGGGCAATGATGAGTGTTATTATGGTATTACGTGCATATAGTGCATACATGGTTAGTGTGCAATGCCTTGTTACATGCTGCCATGCTCTTTTCTCCAACGTGTGTAGTTGGAGCCACTGGCACCTTGGTGGCATGCAAAATATTTTTTATCTCGTCTAACTCGAGGCAAATATTGGCATTGTTCCTGAATACTTCACACAAAGGATAAGGTGGAAGTGCTCATGGGTCCTCCACCTTTTTGTCGTTTTTATTGCCCCTCTTGTTGGTACTGGCTGGTGTTGATGTAGGAACTTCTTGATTTAATGACGCCTTCAAAGGGGGTATAGGAATGATGCCTATCGAGGTGATACCTGATTTTTCCGACATGGCCACCAAGGCCAAATACTAGAGCTGTATTGCGAGAGGCATATTTTGCAATGTGATTGTTTCCATTACTTGGTGTGAGACAAAACCAGGTGTAGGGTATAAGAAGGGAGTTTGGCTGATAGTATATGGTAGGAAAGTAGAGTCAGCAGTTGCAGCACTCGTCGTGTTCTAAATTGTTTCCTGACTAAGTTGGGTATTTAATGAACTCATCATGAAAATAGTTACCGATCAAACGAGAACTATTGCCTCAAAACGATAACTCTAGCCCAAAAAAAACTCAAAAAACATGAAAAAACAGCGCAAAAACTAAAAGTGTCTTTGAGAACACACTGTTTTTTTTAGGGTCAAATTTCAACATTTTTTTAAATTATCGTAAAAACCAATTCTTTTCTTGAGAAAAGGATTGAAAAAACACCCTCGAAAAAAAAAGTGTTGATGACAGAATAACATCACCAACTTTTTATGTGCAAAAAATAGCAATAAAACAAAAAGTGTTGATGCTACAATAACATCGTCAAATTTTTGTGTGCAAAAAACACCTCGAAAATGAAAAGTGTTAATGTTGGAATAACATCTTTTTCTTTTCGGGGTAAATTGTCAATAGTTTTTAACAATGACATTAAAGATAAAATAACACGATTCTGAAAAACCTTAAAATTTCAATGACAAACATGACATTAAAAATAAAATATCAAAAGTCTTAAAATTTCAATGATTTTTATGCACGGTATTAAAGATAATCTATTATTGTGTCTCCGAAAAGCCCTAAAAATCCAAGGATGACATTAAAGATAAAATATCACCTTTATGAAAATAAAATTCCAATGATTTTTAGGAATGGTATTAAAATTAAAATATCACTTGTAAAAAAAAATAAAAAAAAATAAAAACGAAAACAAAAAGAACAAAAAAAAAAAATTCAAAAAAACACACAATTTAAAGAAAATAAATAAGAGTTAACCCAAAACAAAAAAAACAAAAACAATTTTTTTTAAGCTATAATAATAATAATAAACCACATAATTAAAAAAAATGATAAAATAAAATAGTTAAAATTAGTTAAAATTAAAATAAAAATAATTAAAATTTAGAAATATAAATTAAAAAAATAAAAATAAAAATTTTAAAATAATAAAAATTTAACCAAAAAAAATAAATAAAAATAATATTAAAAAAACTATACAATGATATCAAAAAACATTTTTTCATTAAAAAAATAACAAAAGTCATTTTTTTCAAATTAAAAGAAAAAAATTAAAAATTAAAAAAACCTCAGAAATTAAAAAAAAAAAAAAAAATAAATTAAATTTAAAATAAAAAAAGTTTACAAATAATAAACAAAATTAAAAAAAAAATTAATAAACAAAAATTAAAAACTAAATAAAAAAATTAATTAGAAAAAATTTGAATTTACTATCGCACTAGCTGGGTAGCTGTTCCGCGGCCCGGTGGTCAAGCCCCACAGACCCTAGCACAATGATACATGCATTTCTTTTAGTTAATTTTTTATTAACTTTTTTATTATTTATTTATTAGTTTATTTATTTATTAATTTTTGTTTCATTTTATTTTTATTTTTCATTTTTTTATTTTTTTTTATTTTTATTTTAAATTTAATTTATATTTTAAAATTATTATTATTATTTTTATTTAAAATATATATATATATATATATATATATATATATATTCAGAATGTGTTTGTTTTATTGTTATTATATTTAATTTTTTTTAATTTAAAAAAAAAATGAATTATGTTTTTTTTTTAATTATTTGAAAATGTTTTTTTGATGTGTGTGTTTGTATTTTATTTAAATTTTCTTTTTAATTTTTTCTTTTAATTTAATTTGTATTTTTTTTAAACATTTATTTTATTGTGCTTTTAAAAAATATATATATTATTTCTGAATTTTAATTATTTTTTATTTTAGTATTTTGATTCTTTAATTATGGTGTTTTCTCTTTAAATTTAAAAAAAAAAAATTTGGTTATTTTTTATTTTTTTTCTTTAAATTATGAGTTTTTTTTTTCCCTTATTTATTTATTTATTTATATTTTATTTTTTGATTTCTTTTCTTTTTAACTTTTTTTTTAAAGTTTTTATTTTTAAAAGTTATTTTTGTTTTTTCTACGTTTTTATTTTTTTATTTTTTTTATTTTATGTTTTATTACTAAGATGAAAATCACCACTCTAAACAAAAGGGATTGATGTTGTGTCAACACTTTTGAAAATTAGCATGAAAATCACTAACATTTCAAAACAAATGGTTATAATAATAAAAATTGAAGTGCTAAAAAATCAAGATTTTTCGAAATCGACATGACACTTGAAAGAAAAAATCAAAGAAAATTTAAAGTTCCAAAAATATGTTCCAAAAAAAACAGGTTATTCTACATCACCACTTTTCAAAATCGACATGAAAATAATGACATTTAAAAAAAAAAAAAGTCAGAAGAAAACTTAAAGTGCCAAAACTACGTTCCAAAAAAAAGGGGTGATTCTACATCACTACTTTTCAAAATCGGGTGCTTTTTTTGCTACCTCAAAAAAATAGGCACTAGGTAATTTTCTCGTTTGATCGGTAACTGTGTTCATGCACACTGAAGCTCCTATAGTTGTCGAGATATCTTGAAGGAATGGTGGGTCTCGAGGATATGTACCAAGCATTGTAGATCATTTAAATTGTCCAGGTTCAAATTCAGTGTAGGTTGTGATCAACTCGGGAGAAGATCCTATGAAAGGAAGCACACCATCTGAGGTGGTTAATTTCTTTTTCTCATAGTATGTAAGTTGGTCAACTGTAACAATTTCCCTTCTAGGGGAAAATATTATTATTCTAAAGACAAGTGATGCCACTACAGTCATTACATACATATAACTTCAGCGAGGAAGGGTATTATAGTCCAAATGTTCATCTATGAATTCGATGTCAATGAGTAATATTTTACCAGTGAGTTGTACTAACACGTCTTCCAACAGACCTACGGGGCCTGATGGGCACATGTCATATGCTCTAAGCATGATGTCAAATGGCTTGAGCTCTAGAGATCTGAGTTTTTGCAAACGATTTTCGACATAATACATGTGAATGCACCTTCATCAACGATGCAACACTAAATGTTAATATTCTATATTATGACCAGGATTTGGAAAGAGACTATCGATGGAAGATGTGGGGAAACATTACCCAAGTTGAAAGCTATTAAGTGAGAATCAACGAGTTCAATTGCGCTTAAAGAGGAAAAGAGTGCTTTCCGCTAGTTTGGTCACATTTGGAGGATTTCCAATGCTGACATAACTGATGGGAGATTGGTTTAAGTCATCAACTATGTTGTATTTAGGAGCAGCCTTAGAGTTGTGTCTAGTTAATCATAAGGGCCCTTTGACCATCTTAGGCATGGGATCCATAGGGTGTTGAGGGATAGAAAACGGTGCTATTTGTGTCGAAGTGGTCGACGTAGATGGGTTGGCTTCTTGGGGGATTCCATAATTTGTATTTCGCATCTCCAAGAGAATGTCTTCCCTTACCATGTAAATCACGCTGAATAGATTTATTATGGTGATTCCCACTAGAGGGGTTTTGATTTTGTTGGGAGGGTTCCTATTAAGTATTAACCACTCCCTGATGGGGGAAAGGGTTATGCATTACTACAATTTGTTGGCTTGTTCTTCCCTACTCCCTAGTATCTTTCATCCATCTCAACTTAGGGAGTTGAGGGAAATTATGGGTATAATGACCATATTCTGTGTAGATGGCACAATCATGATTATTCTGTATACATATGTTCTTGTTTTTACTTTGTTTGTTTTCATTGGTATATCCCATTTTTGTATTTTGGTTGGGGTTGCCCCCAGTCGATGCCCGCAGAGGTTGTTGCTGATTGCTACCCCCCTCTCCAGACTCTCCCTTTGAATTTCTCTTTTAATTTTTCTTAGCATCGTTCGATTGATTAGTTGATTTTGGTTGTTCAAATGATTGTTGTGGTTGAGTGACAGAGGGGTGCACTAAATTAACCCCTGCATTAGCATGTGTGAGTAAGTTATTCTATTGATATGTGGGGAAAGGTAAATATTTATTTCCTTGTCCCTAACTGGCATGTGAGTTCTAAGAAGGGGGAATCAATTCCACATTCCTAGGGGGGTATTGTTTTTCCTAAGGTGGGGGGGGGGGGGCCACCCTGCATAGGGGGGTATTGTCCACCTTGCGTGGGCTAGTATTGGTTAATTTTCATAGCATATTTTTGCATAGGCATAGATTGACGAGGGTAATATCTTATATTTTTTAGTCGCAGTTTCGTACACGTCGTACCAAATGCTTGCCTACTATACAAGTATCTAGGATACTGGTAGGTGTTGTCTTGTTGTTTTTAGGTTATTGATTCAATCAACCCATCGATAACATTGGATGCAACTGGTGTCTCTTGTTGAAACATTTGTAGGTGGGGGCCATCCAGAAGAACATGATAGAGGTACCCATATTATGTGTCTATGAGATCTAATTGATGAGATTTTATGATGGCCTCTTCCTTGTTTTGTGGGAATGAATTTTCCACATCTTTTGATAGTTCTGACGTGAGAGATCTCAAAAACAAGTCGAGGATGAGTTTGGATTCTAAATGTGCTTTGCATAGCTACACCATTTTTTTCTTTCATGGATGTGGTCTAACATATTCATATCAGGTGTTTGTTTGAAATGGGTAAGGAGTTCCAGTCCTCAGTGCTGACACACACAAAGCTAGAAGAATGTGAAAAAATTAATGTCTTGAGAACCAAATTTTCCATGAGTTCCAGAGGGTTTACCTACATACCATTTCAGTGCAACCCCTACAAGGGTGCATTGAAATACTGTTAGGAAAATAATAGCCTCTGTGATACTGCTATATGAACACCAAAAGTGAAAGGTCATGACATGATCTCTAGGGTCTTATCCTTGCTTCCCTTCGAATTTCGGCACATCCAAATTTAATTTAGCTGGCGGAGGTGGCCGATTTGGGCCATGTGCGATAGGGTCATTGGTTAGTTGGCTTAAATCAGGTAGATTTAATGAAGTGAAAATGGGACATAAAAATTATTTGTCATTACAAAAAGATTTTGAACAACTATATGTAAAGGGGTCACCTGTAAGGAAATGTGAGGGGTACTAACATCGTGAGTTCCTCTTGGATTATCCAAAAGGGTGGCATATTGGATTCCCAAAGGGGTACAGTAAGCGGTCCCTTGCGGGGTCGTGAAAGGGGTGTTTTGATGGGCAAGGGTCTTGAGCAAAGTTGCACTGATAAATGTAGATCTTATAATGGTGGTTGTGTGGTGTCTTCTATGCCTAAAGGGTGAGAGACCTGGCACACCTCTCGGTAATGTTGGGAGGTGTAGAAAACACCTTCATCGATGGGGAGACATGGGGTCCCGTATGGTGTCGAGTAGACTGTGTGTTTCTTTGTGTTATTTAGGGAAGGAAATAAATTCACATATATTAGACAGAAAAAATAAAATTATTACTTTCCTTTTAACTTAGGCTACGTGATCAATTAAACAAAAAAAAAAAAATGTTTCTTTTTTCCTATGAAGACCTAAGCTTCATTTCAACTCTCAAAGTAATTGCGCCTTGCAAAGATATATTTTGATGGGTATTAGAGAAACATCTCAAAAGAGCTAGAAATTATTCCAAGTAGCTGAAGAATATACCAAGGTAATTGATGCGGCTATAGTGCTACTTGGACCTCCACCTATAGTGATGGATGCCCAAATTTTTGCCACTAATTATATTCCTTCATTCAACAGGATCAATCAAGTTTTTAGCTACTTGGTAGTCAGTTACCAGTACCGAGCACTAGATGGGTCAGGTAGCCCCTAATACTACCGTACGTAGTGGACTTATGCCAGACTCCCTCTGAATTGGGTCTCTGACATTCTCGGGTAGTATTTTCCATGAGATGATGATGGATTTTAAGCACCCTAAGAGTCAATTTCTATGTTTAAAAGATGTTACATGACCATGGTAGCTTATAGGATTCCTATCTCCAATGGTCCTAACCTAAACTATAAATTATTGTGTGGCCCTTATTGGGATATTTAATTGGTTCAAGTTATGGTTGTTTTTAGGAGTCTTGCATTGCATAGGGTGTGAGATGGCAAGAAAACATAATCTAAGTACAAAAATCTCCATGAACTGGATGCCTTCTTATAGGAATCTTACAAATTCTTAGTGTGTGGAAAAGTGAACATACAACATGAGAGGAGATTTAGATGTTTAGTGATCTATTACAATATCCCCTAATTACAATAAATGTCAATTGTTCCTTGCATTAAAGGAAATCATGCACAAATAATGGGTTGCTTACTCTTTTTCCTATTACACTGTGTGTGCATAAAGGGATATGGGAATCTCAATTGCTTTAATAAATATTTAATATGAAAGCCCAAGCTCACCTAAAAGACACAATGGAAGTGGATATTACTTAGTTTTTGTAATGACACTTGGCCCTAGTCCTAAATCTAGTGAAATGGGAAAAAAAATTGGTTTTTGTAGTAACAAGATTTGTGGATGATGGAAAAATTTCTCCCTTACTAAAGCTATGTTATTTGTGAAAAATAGAAAAATATTTTAAAAAATAAATGTGCAATTTAGAAACATAATTTTTCCCATAATTAAGCTATGTGATAATTGTAACTAAAAATGAAAGCTAATCTAATTGCTCCACTGATAGTGATTAGTAAAGAAACCAGGAAATCTAAAATAACTCGAAAATAAATTGTAGAGGTGAAGGAAATTCACTAAAGGCTTCCAGTCACCTAAAAAAAGTGAAGTTACAATCGTTTTTATACTTTCTTGAAACCACGTGGATTTTATGATGCACACACGCAACTGCACGACTATATGAACAAAAGCCATGAAATTGCGTGTCTGTTTAAAATAAAGTCACTTGATCGTAAAAAATACTATGAACAATCAGGCTTCTCAACTAAGAATAGGTCTTAAAGATCTTGGAAAATTTCCAAAGAGAGTTTGACTGCTCCGTGAGGTGATAATGCAGAGAGAGGCTCATGTAAACACAATTTCTAAAGTAAAGAAAAGATAGTGGAGTCGTCAATTCTTTAGTAGTGTTTTTCTAGCAATGGTGCACAAAAATGCAGCTCCTTAGGAGTTGGTTGTTCCCTGAAAGGACATACATATTGTTTGGTTGTTTTTAGTGAATAGATAGAGATAAAAAATTCATTTAAAATTGTTAAAAAAATGGATATACAAACATAAACTAAGACATATAGATAAATACTCAGATAATGCTTAACGAAGCAAACAAGTCAACAAAATTATGGAAAATGGCTCCATTTATTGACTGCTGGTGGTATAAGATGAATACTAAACACTTGAAGAAAATTCTTTGAGCTATGGTGCTAAAAAATAATCAACAAGGAGTTTTTTTACTCAATATCTTTGCAATTTTCTCATCTCACTCAAAGAAGCATGAAGACTTTGTCAATGGTGGACTCTTCTTTCACTAGGATGATCGATTGCTGAAAAGAAATATGGCCAACATACTAATTTTCTTACTTCCTTTGCTTCAATAATGGAATATGGAATTTATTTGAGAGAAATTTTTCCATTATAAAATTTCGTTCTTTTTGGTTCTCCAATGGCTTGTTTATATAGAATTTTTTGAATTCCTCTCCCTTTCTTGGTTCATGAATAAAAATGACTTATCAGTAGGACAAGGTGATTCCTTTGAGGGTTTCATATCTTCACAGTGACTTGACTTTAGTTGTCCTTGAATGGAACATGTTAGGGAACGATCCTCTCAGTGTGGGAAGTCATCCTGAATTCGCTGAGTCGAACTTCTTTTCGACCACGCGACTTTCAAAGGAAAATTTGTACGATCACGTGACTATCGAAGGAAAAACCGCATGACCGTAAATGTTTACATATGAGACCTTAAGAGAAAATAATTTTTTTAACTTTCATAATGTCATCAGCTGGAAAATATTCACCTGTACGTTCTTCTAGATGAATTTAGGCTTATTTTGGATTGTACAAATGCATGTACGATTTTCTAGTGTTAACAGTCTCTTAGACTTCCTGCACATAACTCTGATCTAGATTCTCCTTTCATTGTTTCATGAAATAAAATTCCCTATTTGATGGAGGGAGACCTTTCAGTGCTAATTACATTCATTAGGGTAATTTTGAGGTCTAAAATGGGCCTCCTAAGGAAATTATAAAATAATAGTGGAAATAATAAAATAATATTATATGACATCATCAAATTTTAAAGGGAAAAAAAGAAAAAACTACTTTTTCAACTTGTATTTTCAACTTATCTCCCAAAGTGTTTACTCAAATTTCGAGTGAGAGTACTCGTTGGATGAAAATTTTGATTCTTGATCCAAGGAGTAACCATGTTGCATACTTTCGATGGATCATGCTACACGAAAAATGGGAAATACATGAAAAACGGGATTGCAATCACATTTTTTCATGTATTTCTCATTTTTCATGTAGCAGGGTCCATAAAAAGTATGCAACATGGGTACTCATTGGATGAGGAATTAAATTTTGCATTCAACGAGTACTCCCACTCGAAATTTGAGTAACAACTTCGAGAGATAAGTTGATAATGCAAGTTGAAAAAATAGTTTTATTATTTTATTATTTTAAAATCTTTTTACCCTTTTATTTAAAAAAATGGTGAATCATCCCCCTTGGTTGAAATCATCATCTTGAATCCTATTGGTTCTTATAAAATTTATTTTGGTTGTAAATTTTTCTTAGGAGGTCCATTTTAGACCTCAAAATTCCCCTAATGATCCAACATCTTGGTATTCTCTTGAAATCTCTATTGTTTGTCCTTTTCTATTAATTTATTTCTTAGTGAGATTACCTCTATTTCAAGTTTCTCACAATCATTCCATTTTTATTTTAGTTGATTGCTTATTACTTCTTTGAATATTATTGATTCCTCTATCTAAGTTCTTAAATCAATAAGTTCCACTTTAAACTCATTTTCGTGTTCTCCAAATACCTAAAGTAGCTTCTTATTATGTTCATTTCACTTTTCAAGAATAGTATTCATAGAGATGATATAGGCTTCAAGCACTTCACAATGTATTTCCTTTCCTTAATTTGTTAAATCACCCTTGCATTTCCATCTGATTCATTCACATTATGATCCTTGTCTTCCTATAACTACAACTATTCTTTCAAACTTTAAATCCTTTTCAAATTAGGGACAAGTTTTATTGTAAGATTAAATTCATTACTTAATCTTTCTTCCTCTAAATATGTAACTCCATATGATATGATGAGATTTTTTCATGGTCACATTCATCTTATAATAGGATACACGTTTCCTCTTCAGATACATGTTTCGAAAGGAAGACTACCTAACATCTTACTTGATGAAAAAAATTCTTCCTTAACTATATTATTTTCACTAGTTTCTCCTTCATGGATGGCCAACAAGTTATCCCATAAACCATTTTTATATTCATAGTTTCTCAAGTTGTGAATTATGTATGCTACATTATATCATAGTTATTTACAGATCATCCTTTTCCATTTCATGACTTGATAGGGGAGTCTTAGCACAACCATTACATACTAACTGCCAAACATAAGATCAAAGCGATATAAACCTAGACCTCACCCTTTCTTTCTGTTTGTAATAATTTTCATCATTGAGTAGAAGAATACCTTGATTATCCATAGTTCTTAATATGAATTTTTTCACTATTGATTGTCCTTGGTCGATAATTGTTGATACTTTCACTACGTGTGATACATTTCTTGCATTGTCATAGTTCTCTTGAACTGGCTTATTTTTTTCCCAGTTTTCTACTTCATGTGATTTCCTTCCATAATCCCTTAGATATCCTTGTAGGTTTTAAATAAATTCCTCAACAACCTCGATTTGATACCAATTGTTAGAAGTACTGAGATGTAAGGGGGGGGGGGGGGATGAATCAAGTTTTACCTCATTTATAATTTGTTTGCAATGTTAATTGAATCGTCATTTCACTAGTAGCACATTATGACAATATATATATATACATAAGCATATATACATGTATACCGTAAGCATAATAAATGCAAGTGAAAAATAAGAGATCAACACACCAACAACTCATCATCATCACCATCACATGGAGACATTGAATATTGCATGGAAAACCCAATTGGGAAAAACGACCACTATTGTTGTCTTTATATTATTTTATTAATATTAGATAATAATCTTCTATATATTAAAATTTCCCATTATTTTACCAATTCACAAGCTCCTACGTACTGGAGGCTACCAACACCTATTTTTTCTCCAACTACCACAGGAAGGAAGCCACCCTTCACTGATCTAGTTCTTCGCTCACCACCATAAGGAAGCTACCAATCCCTTACTAAAGGCTACAACACTCAAAATTATTTTGTGTAGGTTTTAACCCTCTACAGAAATTATCTGCAAATGAATTCTTAAAAAATAGAAAATAAACTATAAGGAGAGCATAAAACATAAAAAATATATACAAATATTTTTTCCCTGGATCCCAAATTGGGACTGCCAACTTGATTTTTCATTATATTCCTTTTAGTGTTATAACACATATATATACATGTCGAAGCATTCAGAAACCCCCATCCATTGACCCTGGATTAGAACATAACTATAGTTCCCTTGACCGGATCTACAAAATATCGGGGGCCAAAAACCATCATGCCCCAAAACCATGTGCAAACCCATGCACAAAACCATAGGTAGGTCCTCCAACCTAAAATAGGGTCCAAAAAAATTTTCCCGGGGCACTGCCCCAGATGCCACGTAGGGGGCTACCTACCCCTCCTATGACCCCACCTCCCCCCCTCCCTTGCACATGTGACTAATCATGGAAAGAATATAACACAAACCAACATTCTCCCACTTGTTATTTTCCTTCTGCATGGGGCCACATGAGAGCTTAATCATTTTCTCAGCCCTACAACACCCATTTTCTCTCTACATCAAGAGAACTTCTAAATGCTCACAGACTTCATCAATGCATCTGCAACATTATTCAAAGTGTCCACCTTTACCAGCAACACCTTTTTATCCTCAACCATATCTCTCACAAAGTGATATTTAACATAAATTTTATTTTTCTTTGAATGATAGCCAAGAAAACTACACTTTGGCTATAACAATCTATCCTTATATCTCGCTACACCAACCCCATACTTAAACAAAATCTCTACAACCAATTTTATTCCTTGCTTGCATGACTAGCTGCCATGTATTTTTCCTCTGTAGTTGAAAGATCCACTATAGACTGTATATTATTCATCCAACTGACTGCACCTCAAAATAGGCTAAACACATACTCATTTGTAGATCTTATTTGGTCCAGGTCTCCAGCCCAATCTCCATCAAAAAAACCACGGATTTCCAAAACTCTATCCAATCTTGGTCTTCCCTGGTAGGACAAACAAAAACTATTAGTGCCACACAAATATCTGAAAATCCGCTTCATTGATGTCCAATTCTCCTTCCCTAGTTTTGAAATAAACCTGCTCAATACTCCCACTGCATGTGCAATGTCTGGTCTAGTATAACCATTTCATACATCAGGCTACCCACTCCACTTGCATATGGAACATGGGACATATCCTTCTCTTCTTCTTGTGTCTTGGGAAATTTTTCAACATATACCTTTACACCTACAAGAATAGGAACCTTCACCGATTTACTATGCTTCATATTGAACCTCTCCAATATTGTCTTGGCATACTTCCTCTAGTTTAACCAAAGCTTCCTCTTTGCTCGATATCTCTTAATTTCCATGCTCAAAATATAGTTTGCAGCACCAAGATCCTTCATGTCAAATTTGGAGAACAATTGGGTCTTCAATATTGTATAATTTCTTTGTCATTTCCAATCAACAACATATCATCCACATACAATACCAAATAAATAACACAATCACCAATTAATTTAAAATACACACAGTGATCCTCTTTGCTTCTGGTGAAGCCAAGTCCCCGTGTATAGGTATCAAATTTCGGATACCACATCCTTGGTGACTATTTTAACCAATGCAGAGACTTTTTAAACCCGCATACCAGCTCTTTCTTACCCTTCACTACAAAGCCTTCAAGTTTCTTCATGTAGATCTCCTCTTCCAGATCCCCGTGAAGAAATGATGTCTTCACATCCATCTGTTCTACCTGAAAACAAAATGCAGCAAAAAGAGATAAAAGTAATCTAATATAAGTAACATTGGCAACAAGAGAAAAAATATCACAAAAATCAATTCCCAGTACCTGGGAATAACCTTTTTCTACAAACCAAGCTTTGTAATTTTCCACCTTGCCTTCTACATTCATCTTATTATTTAACACCCATTTTCTCTAGATGGGCTTCCTTCCAGCCAAAAAATCCACCAGATCCCATGCCTCATTTTTGTGCAAGGATGCCATTTCATGAACCATGGCGTCCTTCCAAATTTTTCCATCCTCTGAATCCACTGTCAACCTGGCAGTTTTGGGATCATAATCAGTGATAGTTAAAGAAAAATTTGAATAGAAATTATATGGACTATACCTTTCTAAATGCCTTCTTTCTCGAACTAATCTTCCTATAGCTGGAGTTTGTGGCTCTTCTTGTTCTAAATCTTGTTCTGTTGTAGAGTCTGATTCATCTTCCTTTAGCTCAAACTCTATCTTCTCGGGTTACTTTCGTAGGACTTCATGATTAATAACATATTTCACCTCTCTAAACACCACATCTCGACTATACACAACCTTAAGTTTCTAGGTTCCAAAGCTTGTAACCTTTTAAACCATCCTTATACCCAATAAGTATGCACCTTTCAGATTTATTATCCAACATGGTCCTTTTCTCCTTGGAACATGTACATATGCATCACATCCAAATACCCTCAGATGTGTTAAAGATATGGTTTCTTACTAATACATACCTCATGTGGAGTCTTATCCTCCAACGCTGATGAAGGTGATTTGTTAACCAGGTAACATGAAGTCTCCACTACCTCTACCCATAATTCTTGTCCTAACTCAGCACCACTGAGCATGCTTCTTTACTTTTCCATCAACATTTTTTTCATTCTTTCTACAACTCCATTTTTTTGAGGTGTGTATGGAGTAGTCTTCTTCCTTTCTATACCACAATTTTTACATAAATCTTCAAATTCCTTCTGCAGAACTCTCAACCATTATCTATCCTCAACACCTTTATCTTCTCCTCTGTCTATTTTTCCACCAAAGCCTTAAAATCTATAAATTTGTCAAAGCCATCAAATTTATTCCTCAAGAAATATATCCATGTATTCCTTGAGAAGTCATCTATGAATGAAACATAGTACACAAGCTTTCCCAATGATTGAACCGACATAGGTCCAAACACATCACTGTGAAAAAGCTCTAATATCTTGTTTTCTCTCTTAGCACTAGAAGTAAAACTCACCCGATGATACTTCCCATATACAAAATGTTCACAGAAATCGAAATCCAGAGAGAAATTAGGCATACCTTCTACCATACCATTACCATGCAGTATCTGAAGGCCCTTCTCTCCAATATGTCCAAGCTTTTGATGCCTTAGCATAGTCTTTTCTCCAGAGACCACTAGGCTTTCCGCTCCACTTTCAGGGACCACAAAACTATTTCACCCATCAATAACAATGCTACCTTGAAGGTTGTACAGAGTTCTAATCCGAACTCCCCATATTAATACTAGTGCTCCCCGAACCATCTTGCAGGTATCTTTCTCGAACACCGTTTTTACACCTACATTATCCATCTTGCTTATAGAAATAAAGTTTCTAGCCAATGCAGGAAAATGAAAAACACCAGGAAGTGTTCTAATTCTTCCACCTTGTAGCTTTAGCTTGACATTTCCATGTCCGATGATTATGGCCTTCATATCATCCCCAAAGAAGACATAACAACCATCATACTTCTCATACTCGCAGAACCACTCCCTATGGGGAGTGAAGTGAAAGGATGTACTTGAGTCAATCAACCATGCCTGATGATATACATGTGTATTTGAAGAAGAAGCCAAATATAGATCTCCACCTTCATATGAGGTGGTTTTTGCCTCTACAGAAGGAGCATCATCATATCCCTCTCATTTCTCAGGAGCTTTAGATTTGCAGTAATTTTTGAAGTGCCCTTCCTTTCCGCATTTCCAGCACACCTTTATAGTATTTCCTTGAGATTTATATCTTCCTCTATATTTATAGCTCCCACTCGAAAAATTATTTTTGTTTCTATTCTAGGACCTTCCTCGTACATATAAGGCATATCCATTCTAGCCCTCCATATTTCTTCATCTCATTTCCTCCAACAACAATGCTCAGACAATTTCATCAAAATTAAAGGTATTTGTATTGCTATGTATTGAAATATCCAGAATGTCCCACAAATTTGGTAGAGAAAACAACGAACTAATGTACAACTTACTTACCACAGTATTGAAGGCATTCAAATGCTCTGTCACTGAGTCTCCATCCTTCATCCTCAAGTTATACAACTTTTTTCATAGGAACAATTTATTCACCAGAAACTTAGATTGGTACAAAGTCCCTAACTTGACCCACAAAGTCTTCATCATAGCTTCCTCAGATACATTCAACAATACCAAATCTGAGATATACAACCGTATTGTGATCTTTTCCTTATGATCCAACTACGCCCAGTCTTCATCTGACATTTTCGTTGGTTTAGTACCTGGATCTTCCGCGATCCACTGATATTTATCCACTAAAATATCCTCCATCTTGATATTCCACAAATCCAAACTCTGACCATTAAATTTCATGATCTCTATATTTCCACTTCTCACCATCTTCTTTCACCGCAAGAATTGATCCCACGGATCTCCCACTAAACAAGGTCTACCACAGACCCGAGAAAAAAAACCCCTTAGCATCAAAGGTGTCCCCTTGAAACTGAAAACAACTCTGATACCAAATGTAGGTTTTAACCCTTTACATAAATTATCTGCAAAAAAATTCTTAAAAAACATAAAATAAACCATAGTGAGAGAATAAAACATAAAACATAGATACAAATATTTTTCCCCCGAATCCCAAATCAGGACTACCAACTTGATTTATATGTATATTCCTTCTAGTGTTACAACACATATATATACATGTGGAAGCATTCATAAACCCCAATCCATTAACCCTAGATTAGAACATAAACATAGTTCCTTTAACCAAATCTACAAAATACTAGGGACAGAAAAGCATCATGCTCCAAAACCATGTGCAAACCCATGCACAAAACCATAGGAGGCTTTGCCCACCAAAAATAGGGTCCAAAAAAAAATTCTCAGGGCATTTCCCCAGATCCTACATAGGGGGCTACCTTCCCCCCCTATGACCCCCCTGCGCATGAAACTAATTATGGACCTTGTTTCAAAACATTTCACACTAGATCCACTTGCCAAAAAATCCAAATATTGTAGTTTCAGAGTAGCCCCACATAAAACAATCTACTCATCAATTGGAATACAAAATCAAATCCTTTCTTCAATAACCATTCTTCTCACTAATATTGTTCATGCAATCATCAAGACAATACAACAACTAAAAATCTAGATTTAATACCTATGCAAACCCCTAATGGAAGAATACTCACATATGATAACACAAAATCACATGAATCTCTTTGCGATACAAAAAAACATCAATACAACACACTAACATAATTCTCTCCACTCCAACACTAATTTTCTTCACACATTGTCAAAACCCTAAGAACATATTCTAGCAACATCATACATAATGCTCTCAACAACAACTTTTCTCAACATACATATTTCCAAACCTAGCAACAACATCTTTCATTTACAAACTCAATCTAAACATGGGGGCTTCACAGAGGGAGGAATACCATACCACGTGTGTTTATAGTGGGAAATATATATTGACGAAAAATTGACATAATATATTGAGCATATAATAGGGGGTAAAGGTTTTATATATTTTTAGGTATAAAAAATTGAGCTCAAAGTTGATGAAAAAATACAAAGGGGTATAAAAATTGTTGATGAATAAATGGATACCTACAATATCTAGTGAAAGTAGGGGTTTCTTAAATTGAGAAGGTGTCCTCGGTTCATATTAGTAGGGGGTTAAATAATGCGATTTTTAGGGGTGTTTTCCAATATGTAGTAAAAATAAGGGTATTGATGTTTAGTATTCCATGAACGCATGTGATATGTCAGAGGTTAATTGACTAAATCCCCCATTAACTTAAACTCTCTACCACACATTCAATCTCTATTCAGATAAATCTGCAGCAGCAAGATACCTACTTCTCTACTACATAAACCTTTTGCTTGTCAAACATAACATACTATCAGCAATATGGTTAGTTTATCAAACAAGAAATGTTAATAATATAATAAATATCTCACTCATAACCATACTCATTAAAAGGAATAAAAAATTATGATACAAAACTCTACCAATAGAAAAAAATTATTTTCATTATGACAAACAATAACATTATGGATATACAATAAATTTCTAAACATCAACCACATGTCTAGCACTCACAAAGAAGCATATCTAGGACCATATATCAACATATCAATGTTATATCCATGATATCAAGGATATACAATAAAATTAAAACTTCCTTTAGCATGCATAAAAATTTAATTTATGCAAAAACATGTTCTAAAGACCATTAAATCACACTAGCACTCTAAGCTCCACATCACATAGGCTCAAACCCAATCATAAATCGATAAAAGTGCATTGTAATAATGTTAATTCAACATAAATATATATTTTTTCATAGGTTTCTATTTTAGTTGGGCTCAGTCCACCACATCTTATAATTCTAGCTCTACCATCACTCTTATTACCAGTCTATTGCAGATGTGAGCTCTAATCTATGTGCACTATATTTAGGAGACTATAAATTTTTGTTTTAAATGAGAGAAGAAACAACTACAATCACATAAAAACCTACAAATCATTTTTTCAACACATAAAACTTAGCCAACAATATCTAGCCTATGTAGTAAGTAAGTTAGAACAATTTTTTTTTCACCTCTATGTCTATATCAGAATTAGATATGCACATAAAGAATTAATATATTTAACTATATGTAACATATCAATGTGAACTCCAAAATTCACACATATTCCACTATAGCATGTCATAGATACATTAAGGTTTTAGCACAATGTGATTACAAGTTGTTATTGGAAACCCAAAATATATCATCATAGCTCCATCACACAAATAATTGCGTTAGGAAAACATAGTAGCAATTCTGAAAAAATTATGGAAATGCAAATGTGTTTTTCAATGAACATTTTAATTAACCTACATACCAATACATTATAGTAAATATCAAGATCCCATTCTCATTAGACAAATTTAAAACTCACTAGATTAATATTGATCTCTACAATCACTTTGGATCAACAAACCAAATAAAAAATTGTCTCATTTTCAAACTGTATTAGTATACCATTGTTGTTGCAAAAGATTCAGTCACTTTCACTTTCACCAATTTATCTGAGTTGGATCATTGTATTACATCAATCAACAGGGGTCACTCTACCATCAAATAATATCAATAAAGAAATATGGATCTATTACTTATCAATTTTTTTTTCTCGCACACATAACCCTCGATCAAGAAATCATGCCTTTGATACTTTATACAAGGGCCGGAACATGAAAGAAACATAAAAATAAATACAAAACACAATAGTTGAGAGATCCTCCTCTTATCATTCTCTACATATTTTGATGGCATGCTCAAGATTACATTTCTATCCGAGATCCATATCTGCAATTAGATCTTCGTGAGATATTTAAAATCTTTGTACATACTCTATTTCAAAATACTTGAAGAGACATATAATGTTTGAACTCCTTACGAGGCCTTTAATAGGGAATTCAAGTTAAGAGATAAAAAATAACATTTACATGGAAGCAATATTAATTGTCTAGAATGATGAAATAGATCGCAAAATACATTGGTAATTGTTTATAAATCCAATGTATCAAAGTGAATCAGAAACAACCCACTAGATTATTACATCACATACAAATTATAGAGTGAACGTGGGAAGTTATATCTGTGGAATTAATTATTGTTTAAAAAAAAAAAAAAACAACATGATGCCATCAGGGTGGTGGTGCATAAATTGGAGAAGGCATCACATTTCACTCTTTTAAAGTCCATTTTCAAAGAAATTTTCATTTCAAATATATTCATGAGGAAATTTTAAACTACATGGCATGTTGAAGACCATTGTATCAAGTGGAGATACTATGGTTATTTCAATTTTTTGGAATTATATATGTGTATTTTTTGGAATGTATTTGACATTTATTATAGCTTATCACCTTTAAATATATGGAAAAACATAAAGAGTGAACATAGTCTTGGAGGATATCTTAAGGATGTATGCAACACATTAGCCCAATTTAGGTTGGAATACTATTTACCCTTTATTGAATTTTTCTATACTAATGGCTATCAAACATCGATAGAGATGGGTCCTTTATAATCATTATATGGTATGAATGGAAACAAATAAAGAACCTAGGATAATTTGGAACAAAAAACCACTATTGGACTATATGTGCTAAAGGAGATTGATTAGGAAGTGGTAAAAACCTAAGAAAATCCTAGAGGAAAAATAAGATCGATAAAAAAGGTATGTAAATTAGAACATAATGAATAAGGAGATCAAGATGGGATATCATGTCTACCTTAGAGTTAAAAAAAGAAAAGTTCCCTTATAATGGGAGCCTCTCCCAGGATAGGCCCATGATATTGTGGGCTATTTGATATTTTAGAATGAGTGGGGCGTATGTTACACATTCTTTGTTTTCGTCAAATAGTGTGAGTAGATAATGTATTGCACATGTCATAACTTGAAAAAACATGTACATTATGATATTCATCCAATTTATTTGATTTTAATTTTCATTGATGTACAAGGAGAGTTCCAATGATAGTCTCAATTCATCCTACATAGGATGGAGAAGTTTGTGTGGAACCGAGTCATCATGCAAGTCAATATGTGAGTAGAGGCACTTTGAAGTGGATGAGGTAGTATGTGAATTGGATAATTCCATGAAAATGGCATGCCCATTTTTATTTACTATAAATATTCCTTGTCATCAATAGTAGAACACCGAGGAGGTTATTTGTTTAGGAGGGAGGGGATTGTAGAAATACTTTTTGAACCTAATGTTTTGTAATTATAATTGAGTTATAATTATCAACAGGGCCAATATGGATATTTGAAAAATATTATTTAATATAATACGGCTTTTATTTTAATATATTTCCAACAACTCAAGAATAGAGTAGCTAACAATGTGATACTTGAAAAGAAGCTATGAGGGTGAATTGGAAGTCTCATATCCAATTGTAAATTTAATGTCAAATATTTTATTATTTATATATTTTAGATTTCTTAGTTGAACTACCCAACTTTTAGAATTTATGAGAAGAATGGGAGTGGTATAGGACTTCGTCATACATATGGGAATTGTTCTCATCTATAGACATCCTAATTGACCACGCAATCCAAGGAAGAGCCCCAAAATTCTCAAGTTGGGAGTATGTGGTTGAGTAACCATAAAATGAGAAGGGGGTGTGTTTTTTTGTAGACAAGAGAGGAAAATTGTTTGGTGCTGTAAATTTTTGTGTAGTCACGAACATAGAGAGATAGTTAGTGAGATATAAAACAAGTACACATATGGGTGTTGAGAGTGTGACACTGAATAGAGGATGATAGCGACCCTTATAACTCACACCACCCTATGTGTAGTTGTTAATCAACCTAAATAGGTGAGGAAGTTAGTTTCAAATCCTTAAGCCTCGGTTAGATGGCTAGTAGATGTTTTGAATAATATGTTTGAGTTAAGCATCAAAATAACTCAGAAATATGAAATATCAAGGAACTTATATAAAGGATAAGGGTTACCCTATGTTTTGTAGGTCCATTTTAGAAACACTATGATTTTTTTAACCAACTTTATCTTACTGGTTGAAAGGGATAATATTGGCTTCTATGTGTGAAGGAGAGTAGCGTTTATGTTTTCTACCCTACCTTCAAATCTTCTAATCCTTAACTAGGTGTTCCTCTTAAAGCATTGAATCTAACTCAGAGGTGTCTAACTAAAAAAATAATGTAGTGTAGATGATATTAGAGTTGCGTGGTAAATGGCTCTCCCTTAGTCATTTTTCACAAAATCTTAAGCAACATAGATAGGTGTAAATATTAATAGTTTAATGAAATGTCTTAATTTTTCAAAGAGTTATTATTTTTATCATATTCAGTTATTAACTATTCTTATATAAGTGAGGTGGAAAATATTTTCATTATTCTTGGTTACTATTTGCTACATATTTTATGAATGAAATCTATAGATAAGGTAACTCTATAAATTAGTTTACCTATGAAAGATGCAAGATATATGTATTTTCAAGAAGAATGTGTAAGATAAAATGAGTTTTAAGGCTCCTCGTGTATTTCTCTAATGTGTTGGCCTTTGGTACACCATTTGTGGGTTTTAATGGATATGTTTTAGCCCTAATTAAAAATTTGGAAGACTTAGAGGTTTTCTCTTGATTGGAGATGATTGCAAAGTTGTGAAGGGACCATGGCTTTGGCAACCCTAGATGATAGGTTATTCAATTTTCTTGAGTAAGTGGAACCTATTATCCTAAATAGATAAGATAGAATATTGACCTATTTATTTGTAAGTCCTTGGAGCTTGAAAGATGAAGTTATAGCCGCAAAAGAGTGAGAGGAAACCCATTCATTTGGGTGACATCCTAGATTTGGACATTAAAATTCTCTTTGAATTATTCTAAGTATGAACCTAAATGTAGCTAAATTTTAGGATTTTCTTGAAGCTATGGAATATTTACGTACCTTCAAAATTCTTGTAGGAATGCATATGCATTATCTAAATCAATTTTTACCCTTTGAAGTAGGTGTAAATGATTAGAGGAAGCATGCTATTCCTTGGAATTTTTTGGATTGAAGTTGATTTCCTTAGCGCTTTCTCACACATATTGATAGTGATGTGGCCATGGCATGGTAGAAACATAGCAATAAAAATGAGGCTCTAGTGAAGTGTTCAGGGTGTTCTACATATCCACATATCTAGATATATATGTGTATAAATAGTCAGGGGTTATATTAGTGGTGAGTGAGGATGATCCAAATATATTCCAAATATAGTGATTTGGGTACCCAAACAACCAAAAAATTTCATTATGACACATTAACAAGAATATTAGATATTGTATGCTTCATACTAGTGAAGTAAATTGGGTGGTAATTATGTGGAGCACATGAGAGCACTCTAACCCTTCATGTACAAGGATGGTGATGTAGCATGATGATATGACATGATAATTTTGTATATCAAAATGGCGTGTTAATGTTTCACATATATTCCAAGACATAGACATAGCATTAAACGTGGAATCTACATGGTGAATGTCTTGTGGAGACTAGAGAGTGGAATCCATAAATTTGGAAAAATTGTCCTTTTTGAATTCCTCTATATATTTGATATTTTTGGTATCTATAAATATAGATATCTAAATGGGTTGGGGTCAATATTTTGGCAAGGTCGTTACATGGGGGAGTGATGATAAGGATGACAAATTCGGATAGTGTGGATATGGGCCCAAGTGGAGCCTTTTGTTAAGGACCATGTGGAACTTTCTTAGAAAGAGTATAATCAAAATATGTGGGAATCTAGATATATAGAGATGTGGTTATGTGAACTTTGGGACCATTAGGCCATTCTCCGATCTAGATGTACTGAAAAAGGTGGAAATTTCAAAAGATCAGAAGCATGAAAATTCTTATAAAAGGATTTATGGAAGGTCGAAGGTTCAGATGTGAGCTATAAGCTAATGTGCCATGTAAGGGTCATGGCGCTATGATATTTTTACAAATGTGCAAGGAGTGCAACATGTCTTTATGGGGACACATGGACTACCAATTCTTTGTAAGACATCAGTAGTGTGGATGTTGGCTTGGTGCTAAGAAGGGTAAATATTCATAGGGACATAAATTCAAGTAGAAGGCTAGGCTATGAATGAAACTTTTACTATTAGAAATCCCTCTGCAAGCATAAGATAATGACAATCTAAATAAATAGTTCTAAGGTGAATGGAGGAAGAGGAATTTTTTTAACCCCATTTCGATAAAGTAACCGTGTAGATAGAATTTGAATTCCCATTTACCTTAAAAATTCGTTGAGGGGAATAGGTTCCCTATAGTTTATATAAGATATATTATGTATACATTGCAGAAAAATTGTGCTTGATTTTCTCCTTCATATATCATTTTTTATTTTTTCTCATGCTAGTGTTTGTGTGTGTGTGTGTGTGTGTGTGTGTTTTCATAAAGTTTGTACATCTAGAAAAGGAAGAGAGACACATAAAAGATAAATGTAATAATAAATATGAAATCTCAAAACATAAATGTGTCTAATAGTTTATATGGGAGATCATAATTCACGATGCTAATGAATATGATATTGGTTAGCCTTTACTTAAATGATTTTTTTTTTATTCAACCTTAAAAATGTAAGAAACTATTTGGTTTGCTTTAAAATTATATATTCATGCTAAAACAAAATTCATGAAAAAGGCTCATAGCTCACTATAATTTTGATGAATTAAAAGTTTTAGAAAGCCCACAATATAAGAAAAAAATTATAATTGTGATTTAATATTTGTGTAAATTTCTCTTAACATCAAAAAGATCCCAAATTCTCTTTGCACAATTTTCAGACCGATGTCACATTGGTGTTTGAGAGAGTTTTATTTTCTTATGTATTTTTATTATGTTGATTTTTTTTTAAGATTATCAGAATAAATAAATACTATTATAGTATATTTATTTTCCTTTTTCCCCTAATGCCTTTTAGTACACATTATATTCTTAAATTTAGATGTAATAATGTTTTTAATGACTGACATATTCCTTTATTCCCTAATGATTTAGAGAGGAATTTTTATCCTTATAAAAAATAAGAATCATATAAAAGTGGTTTGGACTAGATTTTGAAGAAATCTTACAAAATATATGATCACCCAGGTTTCTTATCTTGTTCTTTTTCATTATGTATCTAGTCATGGCCATACTCTCAATGGAGGAAATACTTGCTTTTATTAGGGGCATAAGATATGGTATCTTGATTTTAATTTTGAGACTATATGTTATAAATCACTGTTTAAATTTTTTATATCTTTCTTTATGATTCTCTAGACATAATACAACCCCAAACTTAACAACCATGTAATATAGCATGACTTATGGGAATCTAAAATGGATGTTTCATATTGTCCCATATCCAAATTTCCAACCATTTACAACTATTTTCTATTCCATAGTAAGACTGACACCCTAAATTTTCCATTTTCTCAATCACAGGGGGCCCCATGTTGTTAACCAATATCATACCACATCATCCATAAAGGATCTTTTCTAATTGTGAAAAATAAATGCAATGTATTTTTTGGCAAGGGTTATGTATGTGGGGTTCATAGGTATTGGGTGTATAAAAGTAAACTCACTAAAAATAGGGGATGTTTACTGAATATAAAATTTATATTTGTTAGAAATATATATTGAGAGAAGGTTTCTACAAAATGATTTCGGAGGGTCATTGTCAATATCTAGTGAGAATAGAGGTATTATATAATATTCCATGAATGTATGTGTTATGATGCATTCTTATGATCCTTGTGTATTAAAAATGATAAGAAATAGATAATTATAGTTGTGTTCAATAGGGAAACCTCATTTTACAATGAGTACAATATATAAGACAATATTTGATGATCCTAGGACCAGATATCCTTAGTATATGTATGGCAAACAAGGGGTAAAACTGTAATAAAATGTGACCATGAGGGTTTCTAACCTAGATAAAAATATAATAATATAAATGTAACTAATCAATATGTTGGTCTTAATAAGTAGTTTTTTTTATTAAAATGGGGTTATATAAGGCTTAACATATTCCTCCCCTTCAAAGAAGTATTATTCTCAACCCTTGACTATCATTGGGTGTTTCTACATGAACAAAATATCTTCCCATGTCTCTTCATCCGCTGATAGGTTCTTCTATTTGATGTGGTACTCACTAACTGCTCGATTTCTTAGCTTCTTGGCACATGTTTCAATTTTTTTTATCATTCTAGTGTGATTTTCCCTTCTTCATTAATATATTATAGATTAGTATGGATTGGGATCTTGTCACTAATTACATTATTTACTCAATGTATACTTGAATATGGAGGAAAATCCAATTTTTAATCCATACTTCCAATTCCTTGCAGCACCATATAGAGGCCATAATACCTCAGAGCTGACTTATTATCTTCATTTTTTTGTTTGAGGGGCATCTAGTTATATGGTTATAACATAACAAATACCCAATCCCCCACTTCAAAATCCATTTCACTGCCATGTTTATATACTTTTTTTTTCATCCTATTTTAGGCCATAGCTAAGTTGTCGTTTAAACTTTTGAGAAGTTCCTATTGGTGTTGTATGCGGTCCTCTACTACTTGAGCCTTTATAGCGTCTTTCGAGGGTGATGTGAAGGATGCAAGATGATATCCATAAAGTTCCATAAACGTTGATACTTTTGATGAAATATGTAAGGTTTTTTTTTACCACCATTATGCTAAGGGAAGCCATTTAATCCATTGTGTCTATTTATCTAATGTCAATGAATGTAGTGATTCATAAATTGTCGTGCATATTCCACTAGATAGTTCATCACAAAAAATTTAATAAAACTATATTTAAAATATGAAATTATACACTATTATAGTTTTTTTTTTAGAATTCTAAATATATTTATTTATATTAATAACATATGAATGTTAATTCAAATTATGTAGAAAATAGAGAACAATAAAATAAAATCTCACACACACATTTGACACAAGATATGACATGGGAAACCCTTTAGGGAGAAAAACCTAGTTGGAAGGTGAGGCATCTCTTCTCTCCTTCTCAGAACATAAAATGCTTAAGGAGTAGAAATAAGTATGGATTTTGGCTTGTGGGCTACTACAGCGCATAAATCCTCTTTGTGTGATCTATCTCTAATCCATCTAATCTATTTTTTCTTAGCTATAGAAAAAATGTACTTGAAAGAATGGAACCCATTTTCCTTCTAGTGGCCCAGTTATAACACAACCAGATAAATTAATAGTGGTTAGGTTTGATTACCTCAACTTTTAACCAAAGTTACAAGATAGAATCCTAGAGTATTATTCATAATAATCATGTCTCTAGACACTTTTCCATGAATTATTGAGGATGACGTGGCATCCTCTCAAACTATTGTGGTGAAAACAGGAAGTTCAAATTTTGAGTGGCGTTAATTTTGCATAGGGAATCCCATTGACATAAATATTATTCCATTTAAAATTTATTTGTGTGTATAATAGTAAAAACGGGTGTGGTGCTACTGTGGCAAAGTTTTACCCTCAAAAAGAATTGTTTGATGCCTCAAAATTCTCCCAAAAGGTTTAAACTTGAATTCACCAAACTTAGTTCCATCAATAAAATATGTCATGTGATCTGATTCCTACATGTTTTTCGACTCCCAAAGGATCGATATGGATAAATAAAAATATAATTATTCAATTTGAATAAAAAATCCCCATTTTTGGACATTTTTTGTCCCCATATTATTCTAGTGAATGAGGTGAGAAAATTTTTCCTCCACCTTCTATTGAGTGTATCGTTTAGCTTTTCTTACAAGTTGTTCCTTCAACCCAATTAACCAAAGCTTATTCTACCCTATATTTTAGTTTAGGACCTATTTTTCAAACCTTTTTCTTATATCAACTCTTCCTAAGCATATGGTGTCAAATCCTCCATAGAAGGTAGCACCTATTCATCTTCTTGATCATGCATGGAAGGCTCATAGAGTTTTACATTCTCCACATTGACAAATGAGTAAATGCACATATATGGTGGTATATTGATTCAATCAACATTATTATATCCCTTTTCCATTATCTCAAAGGGACCAAACCAACAGCCTTAATTTTCTTACTAAGACCCTCTAGCCTCTCCTTATTTAACTGTAGTCATAATTTGTCTCCCACATTAAACAATTTCTCTATTTTATGTTGATCGTGTTTCTCCTTCTCTTTATCCTATGAATTTTGTAGTATCTCTTGGGTGAAAATGTGAATTTGGGTTACACTTTTTACCCTTTTTTGAGAAAAAAATATCATTTTTGGAAGTTGTTCAACTTTCTGCAATGCAAAACAATTTTTCTGTTTAGAATTTCATTTTACGGTAGAATAAAATTTTATAGAAAATTTATTAGCTTTCTATTACTTACTTTTTGGAATTTTTGTACTCACATTACATATGTCAACTTAACAATTCTTTGAGTGTGTGTTCTTTAACAATCAATGGATTCATAAAAGGTCATGTTGAGTAGCATTGGTGTATTCTTTGATAGTTTGTTGTTTTTGAGAAAAAAAATGTGTTGCAACAATCTCGACATATTCTACTTCAGTATCGTTATATTTACGAAACCAACTGATACATATCATAATTAATAGAATTTTTTGAACTGAAACAATATGAAAAAACTGCATATTTTGAATATGTTTCGGTTGGCTTCAAGTTTCTCAACATATTAGTCATAAAATAAAAATCTAAAAAACTACCCATTATATAAGATGGACCAATGTAGTGCACCATAAATTTTAAAGAAAATTTACAATGTATTTTGGGAGATACAAAATTTTTCTTTCACTGAATCATAATGCCCTTCAAAAAAAATTTCACCCACTTTATTAGAAAATTAATTAAAATTAGTAAATATCTAAGGAATTCCATAAAATTTATATTTGCTGAAAGTAGATTGAAGTTTCCAAATTCTAGTCTGGTACCAAAAGTTAATTCATAAAATTCAATGGAGTTTGACCATTCCAAATTTGAAGAAATGTGTTCGAGCTGAGCTGCAACGTAGTTGCAGACGTTTTAGTTCGATTGAACATTTTTAGTAGTTCGACCGAAGTTTTATCGGTGCACCGTTCTGTTAATTTTAACGGTAAAAAAAATTGGGCCAAAATTTTATTAAAATTTCAACTAAAATTTTGATTGTAAATTCCATTGGCCGGATAAATTTTGATAAAGCCCCTTCAAGAAAACAAATTTCGCAACTCTATAAATTACCGAAAATGAAAACATTATTTTCACACATTTCTTCTCGCATAACTTTGGCATATTGACTGTGATTGATGTGTTTCTTGCATCGTTGGAAATACCTCTTATATGTGTAGAATAACATGAGAGGTGTGGGGGGAAAGAACATTTTTTTACCCTAAATAAACATTGTTTCATGTATCAAAATTCTATCTAAAGGCTTTAGGCCCCATTTTTCCAAACTATGTCCCGCGAGTAAAGGTGGACCTGTAAGCTGATTCCTCCACTTTTTTCACTCCGAATGAATCAATATGGATGAAAAAAATATAATTATCCAATATTGATAAAACACAAGGCATAAAAATTCCTTCCATGAATGTTTAGAAAAACACACAAAAATTCAAATTGTTGGTGATCATAGTATCGATGTTCAAACAAGAAGGGAATTCCTTTTCCACCCAAGATGTGCAAATATTTCCTTGTTGTCACAAGTTGATCCCAAAATTATAAGTTAGGCAAGTAAAGGCAAGTGTTGCGTAATGGTAATGAATGAAGAACTAGACTAGATATATAAAAGAAATGCTTGGGATCCTATTCCTATACCTAAAGGTAAGAATGTATAGGCACCAAATGGGTCATAATTTAAATGAACAAGGTCAAGTGATAAGGAACAAAACAAAACTAGCCTACAAGGGCATGCTCAAATAGAAGCGATATATTTTGAAGAAACCTTTGCACCTGTATAAATATTAGAAGCCATCAAAATGTTCCTTACCTTTTCCAATCACAAGGAAATGAAGTTATACCAGATGGATGTGAAATCAAAATTTCTAAATGGAGATATAGAGGAGTATCTTATACATCGAGCAACCTAAATGATTCATACTCTCATGTAAAAAATGCTATGTTTACAAATTGAAAAAGGATTTGTATGGGATCAAAAAATCCACTAGAGCATACCAATCTGGAAAAATATCTTTAGCAACAATCGTTCAATAGAGTCAATCAAGACAAAAATTTATATATAAATTATAAATATGATCATTTACTCATTATTGTGGTCTATGTCGATAACACCCTGTGCTAAACAACACAACAATCTCAGCTAAACATCTAGAGGGCGCAAGAAGTCATGCAGACCACAAAATCAATAATCAATAACATAATTCTCTATGGCTACCTTGCCCTCCTTATAAACAATGTGAGCATTCTCACCTTGGGTCCCACTCATTAGGGTGTCCACTATCATGGATTCTTCCTCCCATTCACACTGCATTGTCTCTTATTGATGATCCACTCCCTCCATACCAGTGTCGTTCACGTGGTCAAACTTGACCTTGTCCACATGCATTAGCCCCTGTTCACATGAGGGTGCTTTATCCAACTATGAAGATGATCCATTTTCACATTAAGAGGTATTTTATTCTTACTAAAGATATTTATGGGTCTCCCTACCCATTTATTCATCTAACTCAATGACAAGAGAAAAATTAATATTCCAATTAGCTACATGCTAATTTAGGAAAATTACAATCCTCCCCTCCCAAATTTTGCTTGTCCTCAAGAAACTGTAAGGATATAACTGAAGATCCTCCTCTCCTCCTCATATAGCATCCTCATATGATAAACTCCTTCAAGGAACAAGATGATGTCTCATCAATAAATATCCAAATTTCTCCTCCCAAGTATGCAAGTTAGTTTTTGGTGACCATCCCAAATAGCTATCATCATGAAGAAGTAAAATACCCATGGAGGAAACAATGTGTTTTCTAGAGGCCTTCTTGAGGCATGGAATCTGAAATATATTGCGAACTATCATCCCCATGTGAACCCTCCATCCCCAAGCTATCATCCATACAAAATGAGTCACCCTCGAACATGGAAACTCATGAGAGATATCCTCCACCTTAGGCTCCTGCAGAGAAGGTGGGTTGCATTATTGAACTTGATAGAAAAAATGGCATACCCCGCACTGCCTCTCTCTCCACTTATGATAATTGTAGATATGCTATTGAATTTGGGCTGCAATAATGTTGCCTTCATAAAGAAAAAGGAAATTGGATCCTCAAATACCCACTCTTTGGTTCTTGCCCAGATCATCCCATATAAAGTGAATATGACATAATCATCATATGGAATCCAAATTAGAGAGGTACTGAAGGTTTTATATAGTTCTATAAGGTACCAACAGTCTCCCAAATAGTTACAGTGTAGTTTTACCAACTGCAGTTTCAAAACATGATGTGGTAAGTTGTCTCCCAACAAATTGCTAGTTGTGCATGTCATCTCATCCAATAGTAAATAGTAGATGGAATTTTCTATAAATTTAACATACAAATAATAGTGCAACATTTTCCCAAATCCATACAAGACATGGCTATCCCCATCACTAATGTTGGTCCCAAAATGACCATGAAGCCCAAACAGAGGCTTTCCCTCTTGTGGAGCAATGCACTATATAGAGATGGTAAGACAATGAAAATATTGTGTTAGATAATCAATAAGTGAAAAAACACAATTCTTACCATGTAATGAGAGTAGGTTGATAATAATATCCATGAATGAGCCCTTCATAGTGGTATGGTATATCTCCATGAGAAGGAATGAACCATGTGCTCCATGTAAAGCATTCTCCTTATGCTTGGAGATCCAAGTTAAGAAGATAATATCATGGTAATAGATGTCTCCATCCACTACTCCATCACTCTCATCTCCTACTTGTCCATCAAGTGCATCATATGTGAAGTGATCCTGGGAACACTCCATCAACAAACCCAAGCTCCCAAGAGACAGCGATGTTGGCCTTTGTAATAAGGCTCCTGTCATCTCATAGCTCCATTCTTTAACATGCCAAGTGTCAAATTCATCTACCATAATGCTGCTATATATTGGAGATTCCTTCCAAAGTGGAAGTACCTCCTGATCCTCCAAGGCTAAGGAGTAGCCCCTTTGCACCATGATAGTGCCATCACCTACTCCTGCAACATCATGCAAAGCATGGGAGAAAATCAACCCATACTCTCCCAAGAGTTTCCAAAGCGACAAATACTCTTTTTGCCTCCCCACACCATCACCATATAGACCATGGAGAAACAACATGATGGTTGACATGAAGGATATCACATCACCCCAATACACCCAAACTCCTTGCTGCCATATGATGCAAGTTCCATGCCAAGTCCCAGCTACCAACACACCCTCAAAGATAGGATATGTTACATGATGGCCAAAATATTTCAAAAGTAGCCAGCGCAGCCATGCCTCCTGTTGCCCGGTGTCAAAGATATGCTACTGGCTCACCAACCGCTTGCTCACCATCCACACCCATTCATCCAAATGTGGGTGTCTGCTACCATGCTCCACTTTGGTACTCCTGCATGGAAAATACCATCCTCCTAAATTAGATTTCTATTTTTTCATTTCATAGGATATTGAAATGAAATCTCCTGGAGATCTCCAAATGAAGACCACTCATCAATGACCAAGTTGACCCCATTAGGATCCAAATAAGATGTAGGAAAAAACTCCTCATCAAGATTTGAAGTTCTCATCAAGAAGTAGCCACCATAATAATGGAAGATGTCATGCATCATAAGATGTCCTCCGTCAATCATTTGCCTATCCAATGTCACACAAGTATAATGGTCATCAGAATGCTCCAATGATAGTTGGTCCCCAACTCATCATTGTTGCTCAATGACAAAGCTGTTGATCTCCATAATGGTGCATCTGTTGTCTCTTGATCATGCATAATGATGAATATATAGTTCTACATTGGATTTCCAAGGATAATGTTCATCCTATCCTCCAAAATTCTACACTCCAACCCCAAGAGTTGTGTGCAGCTCAACAATGATATGCTAGGATGAATATATATCTCCTCCTTGAACAAATCAAGGTTCTTTAGTGCAGTGATAGTCTGCTGCTCCAAATAAGCAATGTGCTTTGACCCTAGGTCATGCATTTGTCATGATAGCATGTTTCCACAATCCTCCATATGATGTGCTGAAATAATAGCAAATGGAAATATGTGCATACCTTGGTAAAGATTGGGAAAATCTTGTACTGATACAAGAGTTCCTTCCTCCAGTGTGATGACTTTCCCAACTACTGATGATAATGTTTGTTCTTCTATGGTTGCATCATCGCTGGTATAAGTCTCCTCCTCTTCATGCATCTTCAAAATAGTGGATGGGACTCTAAATGTCAAGAGATCAAGACCACTTTGCAAAGGTGCAAGTGTTATTTCTCCTGATGTAAGTGCTTCTGCAGAAAGCGGTGGTGGAAGTTTCTTCTCCTATGATTTGTTCTTGTCAAAATTATTTATAAAAAATTGATTAAAATATGAATATGCACTCACTCCTAGATGACTCAAATGGCTGAACCACCAAATTTTTTCTTCACCCTCAAGGTGCAACGCTGAAATCTCAATAGTTTATCTCTCTACTACTATATGTAGGAGGAAAAATGCATCCAACTTCATTCCCAAAGCCCTTGTTGTGCATGTGGATGCCCATCCAAAGTAGACAATAGAAATCTATTGATGCAAGGTATTATTTCTTCTTTGAGTTGAATGAACTGTGGGAGAGTTAGATTCTCCTAGAAAGCTCTAGGTTGAGACTTATATTCTGCAAGATACTCACTTAGAATCTCATGATCCAAGTGTCCTCCATCTCCATGCCTCTTGTCTTCTCTTTCAAAAGGAAAGGGCATAGAATTTTTATTTGGAGCTTTATGCAATATTGGTTCTTCTTTTTGCTGATAGGAAGTACATGGAAATTCCTCATCTTGAAACCCTCTAGAGATCTCATTGTTTCTCTCCATTCTTCTTTACTTGAACTCCTTGGTGAGGTCCCTCTTAGATATAAAAATAGATGAGATAAAACTAATTCTTCCCATCATTATGATCTCTTTCTCCTTCTTCTTTCTCTCCTGATAGCATAATGGCTGAGATCCACAAGCTAAGCCAAGATTATGCTCTGATACCACTGTAATATTCCCAAATGGGAAAGCAGCAATATATGAACACAAAATTGGAAATAACAGTGAATAAGTAAACACACCATGATATGAGACAAATTCACATCCATCTTATTAACCATATTAGCAAATAATAGGCACAAGATCTTGAGGATCTAGTCACTCAAGAAATACAAAACAAGCCTCCTCTAAGCAAATATGTCAGTAGATGTAAAATACTTCCATACAAGTGCTATGAGCCATCACATTGCATTTTTTAGGCATAAAATGTTACATAAATGATATAACAATGTAGATATGCTGTTATATAACTCAAAGGGTGTTGGGACTATAGATCTGTGCTCCCAAACACATTTCCAAGACAACCCAAGAAGGGCTTTCGGAAATACCCAAAAGTAAAAAATGTCGAAATGCAGCCCTAGGAATAAATAGCAGCTGCAACTGAATAACTGGATGGATATGGCTGAAAATTATATCTAAACGAATAGATCCTTCAGGTGAAAGGTTGATCCCAACACTGAAGATCTCACCCTCCAAATCAAGCACTAAAACCCCCACTGCAAGTGCTCACTAGAATAATGCAGTCAAAGAGGAAATTTGTGTTGTAGATGATGGGAATAGGTGGATTGGTGCCAATATGTGAAATAAATATCAAGTACCTCCTTTACTGATCTCCCAATGAGAATAATGCTTCCTCCCTTGAAAAACTAGCTCAGAAAGAGGGTTTCTCAACCGTCCACTACAACACCCTGCAACACAACACAAATCTGAACAGAAACTACATTGTAGCTGAAGACTGAAGCTTGGCCAAAATGATGAATGTGTGAAAATGACAGTAAAATAATCTTCCAAGAGGCTAATTCAAGGGAAGATGTGGGATCCCTGCTCGGGAACACGCTGTGCTAAACAACACAAAAATCTCAGCTAAACAGCTAGAGAGTGCAAGAAGTCATGCAGACCACAAAATCAATAATCAATAACATAATGCTCTATGGCTGCCTTTTCCTCCTTATAAACAATGTGGGCCTTCTCACCTTGGGTCCCACTCATTAGGGTTTCCACTATCATGGAGACTTCCTCCCATTCACACTACACTGTCTCTTATTGATGATCCACTCCCTCCATACCAGTGTTGTTGAATTGGTCAAACTTGACCTTGTCCACATGCATTAGCCCCTGTTCACACATGAGGGTGCTTTATCCAGCTACGAAGATGATCTCTTTTCACATTAAGAGGGATTTTATTCCTACTAAAGAGATTTATGGGTCTCCCTACCCATTTATTCATCTAACTCAATGACAAGAGAAAAATTAATATTCCAATTAGCTGCATGCTAATTTAGGAATATTACAGACTTTGAGATGTCTATGATATGAGAACTATATTTCCTTATCGAGCTACAAATATATCAATCTAAGTATGGAATCTTCATCTCCAAATCCAAATATATAAAAGAAACACTAAATAAATTTGGAATGGAAGAATGCAAGCTAGTTGGGACTCCCATGGTTACTAGTTGTAAGCTATGCAACGAATATGAAACACCTCTAGTGAATTTGAAAATTTGTAGATCAATGATTGGAGCTTAGTATACCTCACTCCCTCAGCACCAAATTTTATGCAATCATCGGGTATCATGGCCATTTTTCAAGCCTGTCCTCGTGAAATACATGTCATTTTTTGTAATAATTCTCATTAAAAATCCATGTAAAATGTATAAGTCTAAGGTCATGGGACATGTATTCCAGGATTAATGGCTACAAAATAATCCTACTTGGTGTTCATTTCAGTTTATTATGGCTAAGGAAATTGGTGAAGACAATGGAAAATGATCTGGAAAGGAAAGATGAATTATTGGCATTTTATTATGAAAATAATAAAAAATAGGAGGAAATGAAGGTGAAAGGTCACAGGTTGCATGTGAGGAGGAAAATGAATGAAAATAATGGAAAATGAAGAAAATAGAGGCCTCATTGCTAAAAAGGATTCTTAGGATCAGTTGGCAAGATTTTGCTAAAAATTTGTTCAGTTTAGTTTTGGAGCTCTCATTCTATTCTCTCTCTCTCTCATACTCTTGGACACTTCAAGTTTCTTGGAGAAATCTTGGAGAGTCTGACATACTTGGAGATTTGTAGCAAGAAGGAAAAGGAAGAGTAGGAAAGTGTAAGAGGATATCAGGATCTGCAACTACAACAAGTTTTTCTTCCAGGTACTGAGTTGCATGAATGATTTCCTCACTAGTTTTTTCATCTATGGAATATGCATGTGGTTATTTGTTTATTATATGTCACTGAAATTGAGGATTTCCTGTACTGACAGTGTATTTAACTAGATTTTACATTTCTTGGATAACCATGGTGTTGTGGGTTCATTTCATTATTTTTTCTCTAGTTGGTTATCATGTTCCTTTGGATGTGAATTGATTTACCAGTTTCTAGAGCCTTGGTTAGAAAAATTCTCTCGATCCCTCTAACAGCTTCGGTTGAGTTACAAGTCCTAGAGCCTTATTTGGAAAAATTCTCTAGATACCTTGGTAGGTTGAGTTACTAGTCCTAGAGCCTTGGTTGTACAAACAATCTAAAGGCCAACAGTAGTTGTGGGTTGAGTTACTCGTCTTGGATCCTTGGTTGGAAAAAATGCTCTGAAGCCTTGGATAGATTGGGTGGAGACCAATCTGGTGATGGTTTGTGATGTTTGACCATGAGGTGGAATCACTGGTTAAGGGTTGAGGTGGTTTTGCATATGGAATCCCTCGTTTGTTTTTTATTGATGAATTTTATGAGATCCCACTTTCATGCTTCGAATATGGCACAAGAGTCACTGACTGAAGAGATATTTGGCTCATCCATGGCTATGGCCGGGTGGAATATCGAAGTCCTAGACTTGGTTTCATTCTCTTTATTGAAATAATAGCTATTTTCATGTTGTATTCATGAGTAAATATTCTTGAGATTGTGCGGCTTAGATGGTTATTCTATGCTTGTCATTTCTATTTTTTATATGCTAGTTATGGATGTGTTCTATGTCAGTAATGATGTATGTCTCTCATCATGTTTTGATTTGTAAATAAATGAGAAATGCATATATGATGAAATAGATGATAATGTAGTTAATGTGATGAAGAAACAATTCTTCTTAGTTATTCTTAGATAAGTATGAGACCCCTATGCTCAGATCTGTTGTTTAAACCTATAGATTACATATTTGTGACATGTTTGACTAAATTCCTCTCATGGCTAGTAGGTGTCTATTCAAGTCCTCGTTCAAGTGTTTCAATTTACATCGGTATTATGTTGTTATATTTCAATTCTGAAAGTTTCATGGAATTCTAGGAAGTGGCCCGAGCTTTGGGCATGAAAAAGTGGCACAAAAATCAGGGTCACGAGCTCAGAACTATTGGTAAAAGCCCCCAATCACATGAATACCCATGATGTACATGTGAATATATGTTTAGAGTCACACTATTGCCCATTTGAAGGGATAAAATAGGGAATTGATGCATGCAAAGGTGAGGTTTGATCAGGGGATAGCCTCCTAGAAGTTTGGGATGGCACTTGGGTGTCCTGTAGCATGTGTAGAAGGTTTGTGTTGTTGTGTTTCATCGCTTCCACTTCGTTAACTCACACATAGGGAGTTTGATCATATCATAATAACTCTTCGTCATATGTTTACCCTGGTTGGCTTGTTACTTGGGTAGATGTGAGAGGGGCGAGTTACAGAGTGGTATCATAGTAGGTTTCATTCTCTTTGGTTGGTGTCTAAATTCCATTATCCTTATGTGATATCTGATACCAAAAAGTGGTATCAGTGTGGGTTTCTTTCTCTTTGGGTGGTGTCTGGTTTCTGTTATCCTTGTGTGATATCTAATACTATAGAGTGGTATTAGAGTGAGTTTATTTCTCTTTCGGTGGTGTCTTGTTTTCATTCTCCTTTTGTGATATCTGATACCACATAATGGTATCAGAGCATGTTTCAATATTTGGACTGGATGGGCAGTGTTTTTTGGTCATGAATTCATGTCGATTTCATGTGCGTTCCTTATTCTTGTAGTCTGTGTGCTTGTTTCATATGCATGGTGTTGGTCATATTTGCAGTGGTGACACCATGTGAAGGAGTTGGTGATGTTTGTTTTTGGATGAATTAGTCATGAATGCATGTCAGTTATGCATTTTTATGCATGGCCATGTATACATGTTTTTATGCACGCATTGTCATGGTTAAGGTTGTTGTGGATGAGGTCATTGTAGGAATTTTATGTCATCATGATTTTGTTGACATGTTATGGTGCTGATGTGTTGGCTAAGATAGAGCAGGATATGCAAATCATCAAGCGGAGTTGCAGGACTGGATCTCAGGGTAAGAGGAGATCGTTATGCATGTTTGTAAGGTGCCATGTAGGTATGTTACTTAATCGATTGTTATATGAAGTAGGGTTACTTTTATATTTGTAATTTTATTGTTTTTGTGGTTTCATGCATGGTAGCTCCTAGTGAATCAACGTGGTCATATACACATGTGTTGAATATTCATGAATGGTAGTAACTTGTTGATTGTTACATGATAGTCAACTTGATGATTATGCTATATGTTAGTTATGACTATGTTATATGTTAACTTGTTGTGGTTATATGTTAGTTAACTTGATGATTAGGTTTATGGCATTAAGATCTTGATGTTATAATTATCATGTTAATCTAGATTCACCTATGAAAATGGTTATGATTACGATGTTCAGGGATGAGTCGCCATATTTATGATATTGTGTCATACTAATTTGGATGGATCATGTAGATGTGATTGTTAAGCATGAATGACAATTGTTTATGAGTTTAGGATGTGAACACGTTATCTCGATATTTTTATGGACATCATGACGTTATTTATGTGTGAGTTGATATGTTGAGAAGTTATAGTGTGCTAACCTAGATTGATTGTGCAGACAAGATATCCTTCCCTTATATGCCTCAAGGTATGAGTTTGATTATTTCATCTACTGGGTTTTTGAGTGTTTGATTATGTCATCTATTTGATTTATTTAACACAGTATGTTTGCAATTTTTTTGAATGATTTATTAATTGCATGATATGGGTATGTGTCTATAATATTCCTTGAAGGAATGATCTTGTTTTAAGTTGGTTGTACTAACATATATGTTTTGAGACAACTAATATGTACTTGAGTGTAAGTAGGTAATAGTTGTAGCGATATGTATTATGACTGATGAATGTGAGTTGATTGTTTATTATGACATGGTTGTTAGACTTGGTAAAGGTTGATTTAAAATTGATAGATATGTTGTCTTCATCTCTAGAATGTGTGACCTATATGTGTTAAAAGTGTAGGAAGATATTCTTGGTATTAGCATGAAAAGGTAATATTTTATGTCCTTATATAACTGAAAACTGAGTGATATGATGCCACATAATAAAGAATCAATTACAACAAGGACAAAGGTAAAAATAAGGAATTGGGTAAAAATTCCATTGATATGTTTTGAAACCCTAATTCCAAACGAATCAGTGCTTTTCATACAGGAAGAGTTATTAACCTTGATTTTGTTTGGAATTATGTGGATATGTGGTATATTTAAGAACATGTATTTGACAGGTATAACAGTTGGTTTCGAGTTATGGCTGGATTTGTTAATGGATTGGAGTACCTTGAGAGATGATATATGTATGTGTTTAGATATAAGGCAATGTGCATGGCGTAACAAGGTAAGGTAACTAGCATGTTGTTATTTTTATTTATGGACTGAAAATTATGTGTTTATGGAAGTATGATGTAGGGGATTGCATGGAAAAAGAGACTTTTATGAAATCTTGAAGAAGGCTCAGGTTGAAATTTCCCTAGGAAGCACTGGGAACCATGGGGATTGATTCATGGTGTTTGTTGCTAGTATTGTTCTTTTGGTCTCTTTTTATTTATTGCACTTGATTTTTATTCCTCATTGCATTTAGTTCATGGCCATGTCGCTTTGTTGCGGTGTCATATTGGTTTTGATTTCTCCTGGTCTTCAACTTGCTTTTTATTTTTATTTATTTTTATGTTTTGATAGTCTTGGGAATTTGTTTGAAATTTAATGGAGCTCGGGGATAGGTTTGTGGTACCCAACAGGTAATGTGAGACCTAGATGAAGCTTGGTGCATGAGTAAAGGGAAATGGAAGGAAATAATATGATCGTTGGATGGACTAGATGGGTCCATTGTGGTAAATGGACGGTGGCAATACAAAAATGAGAAAGGAAACATAAAAGATAAAGTAAATGGATCGAAAGTGTCAGATTCCTTGGCTATGTTGGGAAGTGTGTGTTGGTCGTGCATTCATGTCAATTTCATATGTGTTCCTTATGCTTGTTTCATATTCATGATGTTGGTCATAGTTGCAGTGGTGACGCCATGTGAAGGAGTTGGTGATGCTATTTTTTGGATGAATTAGACATGAATGCATGTCCTTTATGAATTTTTTTTGCATGTCAATGTATACATGTTTTTATGCACGCATTGTCATGGTTAAGGTTGTTGTCTATGAGTTCATTGTAGGAATTTTACGTCATCATGATTTTGTTGACATGTTATGGTGTTGATGTGTTCGCTAAGATAGAGCTAATATGAAAATCATCAAGTGAAGTTGCAAGACTAGATCTTGGGATAAGAGGAGATCATCATACAGGTTTGTCAGGTGGCATGTAGGTATGTTAGTTAATGGATTTTTATATGAATTAGGGTTGCTTTTATATTTTTAATTTTATTGTTGTTGTGGTTGTGGGCATGGTAGATGCTAGTGAATCAACATGGTCATATACACATGTGTTGAATATTCATGAATGGTAGTAACTTCTTGATTGTTATATGATATTTAACTTGATTATTATGTTATATGTTGGTTTGAGTATGTTATATGTTAACTTGTTGTGTTTATATGTTAGTTAACTTGATCATTAGGTTCATTGCATTAAGATCTTGATGTTATAAGTATCGTGTTAATCTAGATTCACTTATGCAAATGGTTATGGCTATGATGTTCGGGTATGAGCCAACATATTTATGATATTGTGTCATACTAATTTGGACGGATCGTGTAGATATGATTGTTAAGCATGAATGACAATTGTTTATGAGTTTGGGATGTGAACGCGTTAGCTAGATACTGTTATGGACATCGCGACGTTATTTATTTGTGAGTTTATATTTTGAGAAGTTATAGTGTGCTAACCTAGATTTATTGTGTAGACAATGTATCCTCCGCTTAGATGCCTCAAGGTATGAGTTTGATTATTTCATCTATTTGGTTTTTGAATGTTTGATTATGCCATCTATTTTATTTATTTAGCACAATATGTTTGCAATTTGTTTGAATGATTTATTAATTTCATTATATGAGTATGTGTCTATAATATTCCTTGAAGGAATGATCTTTCTTAAAGGTGGTTGTACTAACATGTACGTGTTGAGACAACTAATATGTACATGAGTGTAAGTAGGTAATATGTGTAGCGGTATGTACAAATAGTAGTAGTAATGAGAATGGTCAAAGCGCGACAATGAAAGTGATAAAATTGAATAATGAATGGAAAATCCTCCTATTTAGAACAAAATACTGAGTTATCCTTGACAATGGTGAATAATAAAATACTATTAACCAAGATCTAGATCTATTTACTTCAAATATTTTATTATATTTTGTTGGAGGGAAAAGGAATTTAAATTGGTTAAATACCTTCATCTAGAAATAATAAAAAAACAAATGGTTTATTTATCATTTCAAAAATGAGGTTAAGGAATAATTTAACAAATAATGATTTATTTAATTATTTCTAGGTGATTTAGTCAAATTTAACAAGAAATAATAACTAAATAATTATGAGGGGCCATAAACAGCTAAGTACGAAATGGCCGTGGTGGGAAGCAAATCTAGAGTCCATTCGTTCGATGGCCTACTCATACCAATTATTACTAGAGAAAAATAAGTTAAATAATGATTTATCTAATTATTTCTCAGAGTTGGGCTAAATATGACCAGGAATATTATTTAAACAATGGTTTAATTAATTATTCCTACACAAAAAACAAATAATAATGATTTATTTATTTACTCCTCATGGGGTTTCCTGTTTGAACAAGAAATAACTTAATAAAATATGGTTTATTAAATGATTTCTTATAGTGAAAGAAATTTTACTATGGTAAATTTGTTTTACATGGTGTACTTCTATCCACCTAATTCTAAATGGTTAATATGACCAAAAATTGGTGTAACAGATTCCCCCTCAACGTGCGAGCGTTAAGAGCTAATCATATGACCGAAGTACGTTGTAAGAACACAATCACTAGACACTGAAGGGGCGTGAGAGAGAGAGAAACACATAGATGGAGTTAAGCGAGAGAGGACAATAACCGAGGGAGCGAGACCTACAAATGGTATAAGTATCCTTTAATGTTTGGGTACCTGTTCTAAGTGAGGCTGGGGAGGCATACCTATGTCTATCAAGATGAAAAATTTCAAAGAATAATGGTGTGCCCAGTAAAATGAGATTGAGTTATAAAGTACATAATATGCTGGCATAAAATGGGCCAGACGAAAATATAATGGATCCCACATATATACTGCACCTGGGACAACATCCAGGACTAAATACAATAATATTTCAGTACACGAGATATGATAACAACCAAAGAATCCCTAATAAACAGGAAAGGGATCTGAAATTATGAATGGATAATCTGAGTGATACATCCATGTGTTAGCAAGGTAAATCCTCTCTACAGATAGAGATGATCCCTCTAGCCCTAGAGTAGGTCTAGCAAAAAAGGGACAAGCTAAAGTGTAGGTTACTTAATTAATGAATGAACAGGACAGGGTAGATAAACCTACTCGGAGTCCAGTGCTGTCGTGGCTATGGTGGTGATGACCTCTTGATCTCTGCTTCGATGGGTCACAATCCTTCTGCTACAGTGCTCAGATAGCTACACAAAGATAAGCAAACAAGAGCAGCATGCGAAACGATGATTTCATTCATAATCAACTAACAAGTCAGGAGGGTTAAGAATATTACATCAAATAAAACACATAATGCAAGATGGGAACTAGACAATAGTCATGTATATGTATTAATAGAAGAAAGAGTTACAACCAGAGCCTTGATGTCGCAGCCTCCTTCGGCGGGGCTCAATCGAAGCGCGTCTCTATGGATCATCATGGAATTCGAACGGGATGAGTACACAAGCCTAAGCTCTTTCAACAAGAGGTCTCGTTCGTTCTATCCTTCTAGCAAGATATACAGGAATATCTTAAGTGTTTGAGCTATGATATGTTCAGCTATCTATTCAACTATCCTTTCAGCTAGCTCATCAATGGAATATGGCTATATTTATAGAGGAGACGAGGAGGTTGGGATCCTTAGAATTATGGAAGGGAGGCCTTATCCCTTGGGAGGTTTCCCCAAAAGGTGGAAACAAAAGGCCAAAGGAGGGAGGTCGTGGTTATTCATTCGAACCACTCCATATAACTCGTCCACAAAGTTGTTATGATGGAAAATTTTCCTCTATTTTTAAAAAACATTCCATAAACAGGTTGTCGCAGGTAGCTAACTAGGACAGAGCACCAATGAGTGCGGGGCCCAATGTTAATCTTCCTGATTGGCACGAGGGCATAATGGTTTACTAGCGCCAAGGCAAAAACAGGTGTTTCTGATGGTCTGTTCAGGAAATTATCAATAGAAGGAGTGTTTTCCTCATGGAAAGGGATACAATGATGGTCTTTGCAAGGTATGACACTTTTTTTTGGTCACAAAAATGATCCTCCAATATGAAAGATGGGGATTGCAGGGATAGTGAAAAATTTTTGTGTAACAACATGTTATGGGTGTTGCAAGCAGTTGGAACCAAACCCATAAAATCTACAAAGCTGCATCTGAGGTTGTAGAATAAAATGAGGTCACCCAGGCATGTGGGGGGATACCTATAGGGCCACCCCCTCCTAAGGTTTGAAACATCTCACACAGACTCGGGAATCACTGGGAAAATCTGTTGGATCACCGAACCATCATGTATACGAATATCGATAATGCTGAAGCTGAGTGGATGAGAAAAAATCAAGTAAAAGGGCCATGAGGAGTCCCTTTACCTAATTTCAGGAACCAAACAAGAATGGAATTTCAAACCAAGGTAAACCACCATCTATCATTGTCTTCTAGAATGAATTTGCTGATGTTGACAAAAGGATGTCCGCCATAGGTGAGACAATGAGGAATCCTCAACTAAGGCACGAGGGATCATAGTAAAGTGACTAATGGACTGACACAAAGGATGATTATGGAATGGGGTATACTTAGTAGTGGATGGATGACTTCCCTTGTCAGATCATAAAAATCATGGATGACCTAGCAACGATTAACTCAAATCCAGAGGAGATGGGGGGCAGTATGACTAGAGGCAAAAATGGGCAACACGAGAGAGGGACAAGGAAAAAATGGATTGAATAATATGACAGGAGGAAAAGGGACTTGGGATAGACTCCATGAATGTGATGGTGAATCAACTTGGATGCTTTGAACAAGGGTGACTCGATGAGGCTGCCATACAGAATAGGCCTGGTGGGGACCATAAAAGCATGAGAAAAATATGGTTACTCATGAGAAAAATCGACATACGCCTTGAAAAGTATGGAAAAAAAGTGGTGCCCCAAGTAAAAGCAGGGAAAGTGAAAAAAATCTAATTTTGAGAGGCGGCGAAGTGACCCTTCTTGGAAAAATAGCTTCTGGGTGAAGTATCAAATAACCAAAAACAAAACGATACCCATTTTAGAGCTCGGTGAGAGATTTCAAATGGTGTTGATGTTTTTTCAAACCAAGCTATGGTTTGGTCACAATTGGAGAAATAAAAATTAGGGTTTTTCATTTAATAGCCTGATTTCCTTCCAATTTGGTTCATTTTCTAGTGGAGTTTTGATAAAATGGGAGAGGTGGAGAAGGCCCTAAATCTTGTGGAAATCATATAGGACAAACCGACCATTGGAATAGAGATCCATCAGTTGCAAGCTGGTGGCCTAACCCTACTCTACTTTCTCACTGGATCAGTTTTTTAAATTAGGTGCCAAGAGCCCAGGAACAACACTCTACCCATCCTCACTATCAGCTCGCACTTTCTAGGCCCTGTTCTATGAGTTGGCTCATAGTTTCCAGAGGGGAAAACTGTGATCTTGCAAGTACAGGGCTGGAAAATTGTGAGTTGGAAGAAAAGGTGTGTTTGTCCTGTTTTTTGGCTAGGAACTAGGACTTAATGATTTTAATGCAATTTTTATTTGTTTGAGCTGACAAACAAGCTGGGTTTGTGCAAGTATGGCAGAACTAAAGATCAATTGGAGAGAGAGGGATGCACTATGTTCGAATATCTAGGGGGATTAGGTGGTCTGATGTGCACTGGTGAGGCACAGGGTTCTCAAGATGATTGAGAACCCACTTATGAGGGTAGGGGAGCCCTTGTTGTCCAGGATAGTCAATTACTAGGATCGAGACTAGGAGGCCTTTGTATTGTAGGGGAATCGGCTTGAGTTGACCATATAAGACATCTACTTCTTGACGGGACTGCCGCCACAGGGGGTGGTGGGAGATATACATCTGGTGTTACTGCGATGGCAGAACTTATCAGAGTTTTTGGAACACCACTGTAGACCAGATGCTCAATATAAGTGCACGACCATACTGATCAGTGATCTAGTGAGGCTAGAAACATGGGTTGTCGCCACAATAGTATTCTAGATCTTGGGAAACCAGGAGTTCCACCACATCATTGGAAGGAAGATGATGTTAGTTGAGAGTGTACTAAGTGGGACCTCCTATGGGTGGGCCTAGATGATGTTTTCGTCGATGAAACGATAGTTTCCGCTATGAAAGTGACAAGTGAACCATGATTGTGATTTTGGTATAGTGTTATGCTTGTTCTTCTTCGAGAAGATCCCCACACTTCGACCTCATGTACAGATCTAGGATGGGGGCCCACAAGAGCCCAAGATGGGCCACTGGGGGTAGCTACTAAGGAGAGGATGAAGTGAGGGATTTGGATGAGAGTTCTAACCCAATTTCTTTGCACATTGGGACTAGATGTCATTGTATATAGAAGATTATCCGTAGAGTGGTAAGAACTTTCAGGGGGACCCTGACTTGGCACTTCCACCAAGTTGAGCAAGGGGACGATACGGTAAATGAAATTTTTTATATAGTATGGTATATTATGTTTCATTTACATTTTTTAGAATATGTATATGGTATTGATTCATTACTTTTGGTATGCATATCTAGCACCAGTGAATCCGAAAGGATATATGGAGTGACCCAAAATGCCATGGGTTGCAAATTCTAGTGGATCGAGAGGAGTTCACAAACCTAACTTGGAGGCTCTACTAGAGGATGTCTGCCACGGGTGCGAGCTGATGATGACCGACGTATCTGAGTGTGAATGGCACAATCTTGAGGACCCATACATTGAGGGATGTATCAGGCTACCCTATGAGTGACAAGGGGTCATGTGATGCATGGTGATGGATGGACAGCTTGTGCGGGATATGCGGGTTGTAGGATCCGAGGCATTGGCTCAGGACCCTCCAAATAGTGATTAGATGTAGGGGCATATGGTGCCCCTAGTTTTGATTTGTGTAACATGCTATACGAATTTCAGATGTATTAGAGTAGAGGACTCCTAAACATTTATGATTTTGTGGACACATATTATGGATATGAATCTTTTTATCTATGACGAGTAGATGGCTCGCCATTTTTTATGATTATTGTCTTTTGTTAAATGCATGTGATAAGTGCCAATATAAAATATTGTTGGAAATGCTATCTACATAGTTATTTTGGGCTCTAGGTACGTGATTGAATGTAATGGTTTCAAATTCACACTCTAATAATTTCACTCATAAATATATTCGAAAAAGGACATGGTTATTCACATGATACACGCCATTCAATTGCATGACAAGCACCAAGGAATCTAAACAAATATGAAGATGAAGGATGCGATGATCAAGGGAATCGACTAACAAACCTATCACTGCATCATATTCGGCCTGATTATTGGTAGTAGATCCAATGCATACACCATTGGATAGGACTAACGAATGCATGGGGGTAAAAATGGCCCAGGCTGCCGAGGCTAGATTCTGGGAGAAGCAGCTTGCACTGCTGCCATAGTAGATATACGGTGTGGATGATGGATCCATCTAAAAGATGTAGAGGACAAAAAATGAGATGATGATGAACAATGAAAGTTTCTTAAATGCATGATAGAAATAAAACACTTATCGCAATGGGATATGCTATGGGTAAAATCTCTTAAGTTAGAGTTAATTTTGAAGGTTAGGAATGAGTTGGCCTTTGAAATCCTCTAGAAGGTATGCCCCCTTGCCCAAATCATTACTAATGATGTAAGGTCCTAGCCATAATGAGTCAAAATTCCCATGATTAAGGAAATCATGAGCTTGGTAATACAGTAGAGCAGGATCACCTTCGTGAAAGGTACAAGGGTGGATTGTTTAGTCATATTGATATTTGGTGTGCTTCTTGGTTGATTCGATGGTTTTCAATGCAATATGATGGTCTTTGGAAGAATGCTCAGGCATGATAAGTATTTTTTCTAAATGTTGGGTGTCATGGATAAGTTCAACGGCTAGGTGAAGGGAGGGGATTTCACACTCGATCGGTAATACTACCTCCTCGCCAAAAACAAGGTGGAAAGGAGTAAACCCAATGGTAGTTTTAAAAGAAGTCCTATATGCCCAAAAAGTAGGGAAGAACATAAGGTGTCAGTTGCTTTTGTTCTTGTTCACCATTCATTGAAGCATAGTTTTAAGGATTTTATTGACCACTTCAACTTTACCATTACCTTGGGGGTAATAGGACAATGAATGTTGGTGCTCAAAGCCCAACAGAGGATAGCTCATGCAAAATATCATCTTCAAAATGTCGTCCATGGTTGGAGACCATTTGTTTTAGAACCTCAAATCAAGTGATAACATGGTTGAAGAAAAGAGAGTGGCAATAGCTTCCGTTTTTTTCAACGTTGGCATGGCCTCAACCCATTTGGTGAAATAGTCAACCACCACAATGATATACTTGTGTTTACTCATAGATGGAGGTCGAGAATCCATAATGTCAATGGCCCACTTGTAGAAGGGAGCAACTAATATGACAGGATGGAGGGGAGCTAGAGGAGCTCGTGCCTTTGGGACAAAAATTTGGCAATTGGAATAGTGTTTGAATGCTTCAATGCAATCACCGGAAAGAGAAGGCCAAAAATACCCAGCGTACATGACTTTCTAGGTAGTAGCCAAACCATAGAGGTGGCCACCACAAGCGCAACTATCACAATAACTAAGGAATTCCTCAGCTTTAGCGTGCATGAGACAATGACAGAGGACAGAATCAACACCCCGATGATAGAGATCGTCACGAATGAGAAGATAGTGGGGGGCTTGGTGTCTTATACATTGTTGAGAATCATGATCAAGATCGAAAGCAAAATTTTGGGTTCACAGGTAGGTAAGGATGTCGCCATACAAAGGGTCATATGAAGCAATGGAAAATAGGTGCTCATAGGGTAAATCATCATTAACCAACGGATATCGTGTACTAGTAGGTAATTCAGAAATGATCTCGGCAAGGGCTAAACCTTTCTTACTCTTGGGTGTGACAAATTCGAGATTGAACTCTTGAAGGATAAAAATCCAACGGGTGTACTTACCATTGATGATCCATCTACTCAATAGTAAATCCATAGGGTTTCAATTGGTCATGACCATGGTGGAACGTGTAAGAATATAATGACGAAGTTTTTGGACCAGGAATAGAATGACTAGCACCAACTTCTTTTCATGGGAGTAGGACACAGGGGGACGCACAAGGTTCTTACTAACATAATAGATAAAATTTTCATTTATGGTGTCATCATCCTGGATTTAGACCCCAGCAACCGAATGGGTGGAAGAGAAGATGTAGAGGATGAAATCCCACTCAAAGTTAGGGGGACTAATAAAGGGAGAGGAAGTGAGAGCATGTTTTAGGGCATCACAATACTATTGAGCATAGTCATCCCAAAAAATTGGGATGCTATATCTAAGGAGTCTCAGAAACCCATGCACAGTGGTGGCATAATCAGGGAGGGACTGATGAAGGAAGTTAGATTTTCCTTGGAGGCTTTGTAACTCACGCAACGTATGAGGAATAGGAAGCTCAAGGGTGGCTTGAACTTTGAGGGGGTCAAGCATTATACCATATTTGGACACAATGAAGCTGAGAAGACAACTAACGAGAATGCAAAAGACACACTTCAATAGGTTGAGGTGGACATTATACTTGCGATAGCGGAGAAAGACGATACTCAAATCATGAATTTGTTGCGCCCCGATGCCTAGAATGAGCAATGAGGTCATCGAGGTAGGAGAGGATAATATGAGCTAAATCATGGAAACAGTATCATGACATGGCCTGCTGTAAGGTGGCTTTGGAATTTAGGCCGAACAACATGAACCTATAAGAAAACTTTCCCCACAAACTAATGAACGTAGTTTTATATTGATCAACACGGCAGAGAACAATCTGGTTGTACCCAGAGAAAACATTCATAAAGGATAGAACCTCATGCCCCGCACACTCATCCATGATCTAGTCAATGAATTTTGTGGGGAAGTTGTCTTTGGGACAAGCTTTGTTCAGGTTATCAAAGTCAGTGCAGACACGAATGGTGCCTTGTTTCTTTAGAATGGAACCCAAGTAAGAAACCCAACTGGTGTATTCAATGGGATAGACAAAACCAGCCTGCTTGAGCTTATCGATTTCAGATTTGATAGCCTCTTGTATGGAAGGATTAATGAGTCTTGGACTTTTACAGCTAGCATTGGCATCAAGCCATGTATAAATATGGTGTTCGACAATGGAGGGATCAAGTCTAGGCATTTCTGAATGGGACCAAGCGAAAACATCATGGAATTCCTTGATTAGCTTGGTGTAAGTCTCAATTTCTTCTAGGGTGCAATCTTCCCCCAAGGTAATGTTTTATTCTACCCCTGGTTTATCGGAAATGTTAATTTTAATGGTAGGAGAGATATTGGACATATTTCCTTCTTCAAAAGAATCAGGTGCATGAATGAGATTTCTAAACCAATCGAACTCATCATAGATGAAGTCTTTAGACTCCACAACATACTAGTCATGGGACTGCTACAGAAGGAAGTACACACAGTGGTGCATATAATCCAAGGGAAATTAAGGGGTGGTCATCCCTTCCATAATGTCTTCATCAGAATGGAAGATGGGAAGAATGGCAGAAGAAAAACCACATGACACGGTGAGGATACTTGATACATCATCATGAGAGATATTTTTCACATACACATTGCTACAGATTGTAGATGAAGAGCTAGTAGATGAAACATCTATCGATGTTGAGCCCAGGGTGACCGCTAAAGGAGGTTCAGTTGAGACAAAAGGGTATGCCCCAAAGGGGTCTTCCACCATGGATCTCATGGATGATGATATATAGAGGATAGTGGTCGAAGATTCCATCATCTTGACATCGAGAGGAGGTATCACAATGGGTGCAAAAATTTCCTTTGGTTCTTCTGAAGCAAAAATCGCAAGAAGAAGAGTACAAGATCCACTACGAGAGGCCTCTATTTGGGAACATCATCAAGGGTGTCACAAAAGTCATCGAGATGGGGACAAAAGTGAGAATAGTGGCCATAAATATCACACAAAGCACAAGGGTGGTTTGTGTGCAACGATTTGATTTTCTTAGCTGAATCAGGTAAGGTAACATGGACCTCTGGGATATCGGATTCTGGAAACGTTTTGTTGACCAAAGGTTTGAGACAAGGAAGCTCAGGAAAATTATGGGTAGCATGCCTAATAACATCACACAAAGTGCAAGGAGGTGACTTCTTTGGAGGCTTACGAGGAGCACAATTTGTTTGGGGGGCCTTGTCCTTAGGTTCTTTTTTTTGGCTTTTCCCCCCTCACTAGATGATTCCACAATAGGAGTAGAGTCCTGTTGAGGTGGATGAGGCATTGAATCAAAGGAAGGGGTCATAGCGACCGGTTGGACCATGATCAAAGTGGTATAAGGTTTGAACCGAACAGACTGAGTGTTGGATGGGGGATCAATGTACCAGACTTGGATCCCCAGGGTCAAATTGGGAGGGCTCAACAAAGCCATCACATTTATCGAAAAGACTCCGAAGGGGGGAGCTAGAAACAGTATTTGACCAGAAGGGTAATCGCCTGGTAGAATGGCTCCCAAATGGTTAAGGCTATGAAGAACCATTCTTGGTTGAAAATGGGTGGAAGAGACACAAGAAGAGGGAGAATGTCCTTGAGGAGAAAATCCTGGAGTGACCACCAGTAGGTTTCGGAGGTGTAGGTTGTTGGCTAGTTGAACCGGACCGCTTGTGGCTAGCCCGAGATGATTTCATCATGCAAACATTCAACGAGCTAGGGTTAGTGATAAGAGGGGGGTGACCAGGTAAAGCACCAAGTAAGGTGGAATATTTAGAGACTCTTGGTGAAACACTGGTGAGAGGTGTGACTGATTTCTTATCGACCATTTAATATATGATATACTCGAGGGAGGTCTGATACTTCGATTAGTAATATGTCAACTGATTGATAGTGACGATATTTCCATTGTGAGTAAAGAACATTTTATGGTGAACCGTATATGCAACAACATACATCACATAGGTATATCTACGACTGTATATGCAACAACAGACATCGCATAGGTATATCTATGACCCAAGACGATATTGTAATCCAAGGGGACATCAATGACTTCAATGTAAATACAAACAGTATTGCCTGCAAGAGTGACAGGACAATTGCGGTACATGCCAAGGGGCTCGAAAGGGTGATCTTCCTAAGTATGCAAGGTGATTATGGATGTGGATAAGTTAGTTGATCCAATTTTATTCCAAACAAATGCGTCCATCACTCAAGTGGGTGCGCCCTCGTCAATTATACATTGTGAGACATTGGCATTACGAATCTTGACTACTATTTGGAAGACGACCGATGAAGGTAAGAGGGGATGTTGTGAATTGTCAAAATCAAAGATGATAAAATGATCATTTGAAGGATCCACAATTCCCAAAAAATATAGTAGAGCTTTTCGTTGAGATGGGAAGGAATCGAGCACTTCCAACGTTGACATGGAAAAATTGTGCTACGTCATCTACTATGTAGTAGGTGTGGGTGGCTTTGGCAAAAGCAGACTTTTGGCGTAATGGTCCTTTGGGGATCTTGGGAATAACCTCTGCCGAAGGTTGAGGGATCTATAAGGGATCATTGGGTGTTGAAATAGACTATGTGGAAACTTTTTTTTGGGACTCGGTTGCAGACCTAGCAGGCAGCTTGTCATATTGGCGGGACCGATTCTTAAGGTTGACATCAGCAGTATTGACCTCTTCAGAATGCATCATGAGAATCTGGTACTTGGCGGTACGATACTATGAAGGTTGAGGGGCAGCCTCACCTTGAGTGGGTTGGGCAGCCACATATCCTTACTGAAGGAAAGGATTAGTGGACACAGTCGGTTGAGTTGGCACAACGTTTGGAGGCGCCGAAGCAGTGGCTTGTTGTCTTGTACATGCTGCTTGTGCTTTCCACAACCGGTGCATCTGGGGTAAGAGGGGAAAATCATGAGTATAATGGCCATGGAAACCACAGAAAGGACAAGGATTGTTCATATGAAGAGGCATGTTATGCTTGGGTTGATCGCTCTTTTGCTGGTTGTTAGTGTTAGGATAGTTCCCTTGGGGTGTTTTCGGTTTATTACATTGGCACCCTTGATTACTATTGGCTTGAGGGGTCCTAAACTAGGTTCATAGTTTATGGATAAACCAAGAAACCCTCCAACTACTGGCCCTTTCGGCAATGATCTGCTCAGTTCTTGCGCAGACCAAAGCCTCGCCTGAAGAAATATTAGGGGGTGTCGGAACGAGGTTTCCACACCCTGAGAGAGAATTTATTGAAGTAGTCCTCGACAAATCCCTAAGTGAGATTCTAAAAATGTACACAGTCATTTTATAGAAAAAATACAGATCTTGTGCAATCATTAACAGAATAACACATAAATATTTGTCTTAGTTAGCACAGATAATAAATCATAACCATATCTCAACCTAATCAATGTAATACATAACAAATGTCAATACTCATTCATAAACATATCAATTAGCTCTACGCATTCATCAATAAGTAAATAGACAATACAATTTCATCAAAGCATAATAGAAAACATAAACCATAACACAGAGAGTTCGCCAAAATTCTTCTTTCTATTAGTCTTTCAGATTTGTCAATACATCATCTTTCATTACTGCAAAAACCCTTACAAACCCTTCCACGCCCACAGCGAGTGGAGTCCGCACACATCCAAGACTAGCACACAGAAAGAAGGATCCTTTTACCCAACCCAAAACCCTTACAGAAACAAAATTCTATCAATATCTCATAACATTCATCAACTTATCTATGACTTACTTGACTTAGCTTAGAAAAACACTATCTATTTATAATATGCCTAGTGTGCATATACCATGGTCTCAAACCATGGTTTGAGGCCCAAAATCTATATTTAAGCTTGATTACATCCAAAATTGGGGCAAAAATCCCTTTGACAACATCTGCGCAACACGCACATACAAACATACAAAAAATCCCTTTGGAACTTCTGCCTCAGGGGACCCTGCTCCAACATGCCCCCAACACAAAAATATGACTCGTCCTGAGTCACTGAGGTGTGATTGTTATCTCCTTGGTTTTATCCTTGAGTGTCTTGATAGAAGTCTAGAGAGGGAGCACTAACTTGAGGCTCTGCGTTGCTGCACAATGCGCTTGTTGAACCCTTTTAACGGTGTAGGCCCTTCAACAGCCATATCCACACTATGGTGAGTCTGCTAAATAATATTTATGGTGTTGTCCAGTGTCTGAGATATTTTTAGCGCTTCCTCTCCCCATGGTTGCATACGTTCTTTGAGCATGTACTCCTTGTGGCACAAGTATGCAATTTTTGCCCGGAGTCTGTGACCTTCTTGGAGATGAGAAATTATTTGTGTGATCACCAATGTAGGTGTGATTGTGCATATTTCTTAAAAATTCTACTCCATTTTACTGAGTGTGTCATGCAACTACTACATGAACAGATCATTCTAGATAAAGGCCCAAATTTCCATGGCCTCATTCAGGCACTGGTCACACTTAGTGATTGTGGCAACAATATTTTCCTATGCTTGTTTGACTTCTATTGCCCTCTTTACACAAACCTCAGGAGGGGTCTCCGGCTGTAATTTAGTCTGGAGTTCCACGACATATTGTTCATATGCCATCTGAATTGTTTTTACTTTTGCGTGCACGATTTTGACTAAAGTAGCCAAGCCTTTTAACTTCTCTCTAGGTGCAGCTATGGAAAAGACAGTTGGAATGTCTTGGCACACTTGATTCATATTTTCCTCCAGCGCTTCATGTTGGGCCTCTGCTTCTTTGTATGTTACTTCGGCCTGTTTTTGTTGCTAATGTACTTGGACAGCCTATTGTTGCACATCTTGAGTCTTTTTTTGTGTGTTTTCTTCACGGAATCGTAGCTCATATGCAATTACTAAATGTAGCAAGTGAATTTTTCCTGCATGCAACATTGAGAGGTTAACATGTATATCACTTGTTCCTGTAAACTGAACACGCTGAGTACCATCCATTTGTATGGCTAGCAAAGGGATGTGAACAAAGTGCGCATCCCATAAAGGTAGAAAGGAAACATCTAATGGCCTCACAGTGGTAACCTACGCACTGGCCTAGCGCGCTTGGATCACACTCGCCTGGAGCTGGCTCGCTTTAACTTTTATGAAATATTACCAAATGGGAAAAGCAGGAATATAGTGCATAAAAATGGAAATATAAGTGAAGACTAATGCATAAATGTGAGAGACCAATATGGGGCCTTCTTATTCATCATAACAGCATCAAACATGTACAAAATAATGGCGCACAAACCATACAACATGAATCAATAAGCCTCCAATAGATAAATCCCTCAAGAATGAGGTGCTGCTAATATAAATGTTGGAAGACTACTACAGCGCGGTCATAGGAGAACTACTACAACATATGACTACAAAAAAGATAAATTTTCTTATATATTCCTCAAAAGATAATGTACATGAAGATTAAGGTTCTATACAACCTGCAACAAGAAACGCAAGAGGGTTTTCAGAAATACACCAATATACAAGAAATGAACAAAAGCCCTAGGGCTAAAGATTCACTGCAACAATACAAATAGAAATATGTGGCTAATATGATATTGAAAAGAATATGGCCTCCTCTAATACACTCTCTAGATGAAAGGTTGATCCCTTCTCTATAAAACCTTCTCCCTAGATGGTGTACTGAAACCACCCCTGCAACTCCTCCCTAAAATAACGTTGTCCAAGACTAAAAATGCATTGTAGGGGTAAATGATAGTATGGCCTGGTTCCAAATGCTATAATAAGGATCAAAGGACTTCCTCACTAGCCTCCCAATGGATGTAAACCTTCCTCCACTGAAAAATAGATCAGATATCACCCAAATGTGTTCTCCACTACTGCAACCTGCAACACAACACAACTCACTGTAGAAACTGTGTTGTAGATGAAAGATGGAGCTTGGCCTGATGCCAAAATGTGGGAATGTAGTGCAATCACTTCCCTTGAGTAGGCACTCAAAGTCCCACAAGGATGAAGGTGGGATTCCCGCTCAATAACACCATGTGCTAAACAACACTGCAATCTTAGCTAAACAGCTAAAGAGATAAAACAAGTCTTAACAAACCATATCAAAATAATAATCTAAAACATATATTCTATGGATTCCATCCCCTTCCTTCTATAAGTGGTGAGATTCCTCACCCTTGGCCCCACTCATTAAAGCCACTACTTCCATGCATGGAGTCTCTCTCCAAAAATCCACTATCCCACAATGAATGCCACTCCTCCATGATAACGCTATTGATTTGTTCAAAGTTTACCCATTCTACATGCTCCAACCCATTTTTACACATAATGGTTATTTATCAAGCCACTAAAGTGATCTCCATTCACATTAGCAGTGATTTTATTCCTACTAAGGAGATTTATGGTTCTCCATACCCTCTTATTCATCAAATAAAGAATCAAAAACAAAATTTAATATTCCAACTAGCTCATGGTTAATTGGGAATATTACAGTCCTCCCCTCCCAAATGTTGCTTGTCCTAAAGAAATTGTAAAGGTGAGTGTTGCAACTCTTCGCCTCCTTCCATGGTGACACCTGCATGCGATAAGATCTCCTCATATACCAAGTGCCTTCCAATCAATCCCTCCATGAAATGCTCCTCCAAAGTACTCATGATATGCAAATGACTCATCTCATAAGGAAGAAAAATATCCAATGTAGCCATCATGGTTTTCCCAATGTTCTCCCTGAAACATGAAGCATAAGAAACATGGAGAATCTCTCTCCCAAAGGGCACATCCAACACTTGCATCCCCCTCCAATCATTCCCATAAAAATAATAAGGACATCATCAATGTATGGGATCAAAACCAAGGATACATAAACTGCCTTATACAATAATGGAGGTGGTTCATAGTCCCACATGTGGAACCAAGGCAGTATATCTCCTGACTTCCTCATATAATGATATGGTAGTGGTTTCCCCGCCACTTACTTGCTGCCATATTATTCTCACATGTTTTGAGAAGGTGAGTGATGTTTGGTGCCTTTGGAGTGCACCCTGAATGATATGTCATCTCCCTATATCCTCCTAGGGAGTGGCCATGCTCAACACTGTTTATGGTCCAAAGTTGACCATGAAGTTTATAAGGAATAATTCTCCCACTTGGAGCAATGGCCTACACATGTATGGTAAAGGAATGCACATATTCATTATATAAATCATTATGCATACAAACATGATCCTTACCATATGCTTTGCTCACCCAAATGGAGTGGTCCATAACTAGATCCCCTCTCATTACCATAGAGGAAAGATGTGGTTATGATAACTCCATCAAAGAGTTATGTATCTCCTCCATCTCCACATGATCCATGCATCTCCTCAAACACTGATATATATCCTCTTCAAAGCCTTCCCAAGTAAACCCCTCCATGATAGTATGGTACGATCTCATGGAATAAGTGTGGCTAAAGATAAAATCCTCATGTGCTTCTTGTAGTAACTTCTCCTTAAGCTTGGATGCTCTAGATAAGAACATCCTACCATGATAGTAGATGACCTCATCTCTGACTGAATATCCCTCCTCTATTAGTTGGCCATCAAGTATCCTGCAAGTAAAAGGATCCTTGGAATAATCCACCAACAGCTGGGATTTCCAATATGGATCTATCCCCTAAGTGGAAGCGCTGATGATATATCATATAAAGCATCTGTCATGTGGTTTCCCCCTTCTTTGACATCTCCTATGCCAAAGTCACATGCTGCAAGGCTATTATGCTCCATCTGCTGCTCCTTTCTCAATGCAAGATCTAAGGTGAGAGTGGGTAATGATGATGTTGGGAGAATGACTCCCTCCTCCTTGAGTCTACCCAAGACTCTCAGCATTGTACCATGACCTCCCAATGCTCCCACTCCTCCTAGATCTATGAGTGGTGCAACATGTTGTGAGACATTTCTCACCAACTCCTGATCAGGTGGTCTCCCAAGTGGTTTGCCACAAAACAATAATGTCTCATGGTCCAAAGTCATTTTCATAATAGATGGGACTGTTAGGTCCTTACTTCCACTACGCAAATCCATCTCAGTTTTCTGTGTGGAAGTTGTTTGTGAGGGATATGTGTGCATGCGCCTAATCATATGATTTTTTCCACTTTTTCTATCCACTCATTCAATCTGCAAAGTCTCTTAATTTGTGGTGACCTTCCCCAAAGTAATCAACCACTGCACACCCAATATCACATTGGTGTTAGGTATGTCAACCACAAAGAAGTGGTAAATCAATGTATATTTCCCCATGGTGAAAGATAAAGATGGAACATAATGCATGCACTGCATAGTTCTAGCTCCTGGGACCAAAACAGAAAATCCCTCAAAATCATAAATGGGTATTTCCCTCCTCTGCACTATTTGGGCATCAATAAAGTTATGGGTAGCCCCACTATCAATCAAAACTGAAGCCGTCTGATCTAAGACGGAACCTCGAACCCTCAAGGTCAAGTACTTGGGTACTCCTCTCAATGATGTAAGGGCCCCTCCAATTGAAGAAAATTCTCCATTCCCACCTCCTGGTGATGATGGATCATTTCCTGCTATCCCAGTGTTGTGACCTCCTTCTGGTTCTTCTTCCTCTTCCTCTTCAACTTCTGAAAATACCTCTATATAGTGTGATTTTCTTGTTGCACACCTATGTCTAGGTGCCCATGATTCTTGGCATGTGAAGCAAAGCTTCCTCCTCCTCAAATATCTTCAGACATCATCACTAAGAGGTACTTTGTTTTAGCTCTCCTTTGAAAAAGGAGCCTTCTCATCTTTTCCCTTTCATGGAAAAGTGGGCTTTTGCTGAAATGTTGTCTTTGCTTTTGGCAAGGCATCTTGTAGATATCTAGCCCTTTCAATGGCATCTTGAAGGGTAGTGGGCTTGGTAGATCTAACCAACCCATGAAGAGGTTCTACTATCCCATCAATAAACATCTTGACTATCATTTGTGCAGATAAATCAAGAACCATAACATAAAGTTTTAGAAATTCAACAAAACAAGTTTCTGGATTACCTGATTGTTTGAGCTTTCCTAGCCCCATGAAAGGTGCCTCTGTATCTCTTCGATCAAACCTCTCCACCAACCTCCTTGTGAAATCAGAATATGCAGTCACATTGGAATGACCTAATGTAGAAAGACGATGAAACCACCAATCATGTTCTTCACCCTCAAGGTGCAGCACTGCTATTTTGATGGCCTCCATCTAATCCAAAATGGATTCAGTTTTTCCTCTAGATCAAAGTATTCAGATGCAAATGAAAATAGGATAAAGTGTAATTGCTCGTCAATAGGATTCTAACGGTGTGAATGGCACATAAAACCGAGTTCATATGACAAAGATATGGCTAGTCAAAGTTTTTGACAAACTAGGGAAAAATGACAAAAATTCAAAGTCAACGGTCAAATTCAACAATCAAGTCAATAGTTAGATGATGTTAGCAGGACACATGTCATCTTGAGAACATGCCACCTTTCCAGGGTGATGTCAACAAATCAGTGACATGTCAGAGTATGATTGGACGAAATGGGCCAATCTGGGGCTGACACGTGGCAGCCCAGATTTTGTCCAATTTGGCCTCATTTCCAAAAATTTGGGGATCAGGAGGGATCGAACCCCTAACCTCCTAGAATGCTAAGTTTTCTCTGGAGTCTGATTACCGGTCGAGCTACCATGTCTTTTTGTATTAAATGAAGAGATTGTTGTGTATTTATTACAACGGATTGCACTGCCGGAAAAGGTCCGGACAGTCGGGGTCAACCCCACGAACGCTGGAACCTTAACCATATGTTTAAGCCGCACATATTATATTTTTTAACCAATCGATATGTACTATGTAATTGCTGGAGCATATATATTAATATATATATATATGTGTTACCACATATATCAGAAACCTTCGTGATATATTAATGTATATCGTAACAAACCAACCATTGGAGCATATATTATGAATATATATATGTTTTATATATATTTTTGTAATGAGCAGAGGTGTGGTGGAAGGTTGGGTGGGGGTTTTGACTCGCTGACCTTCCAAAATTATTTAAACAAGTGCCTTCACAAGAGAGCGGGGAAACCAATTGTGCCATACGGTGGAGCTTGTTATTCAAACCACCAAACTTTTAATTCAACGCAGTAGAGCCGAACCAGCCTGAAACCGCCAGGGCATAGGCTGAGGCTGATTTATGCAAGAAAGCTAGTTTTGTGCAAGGCAGAGGTGGTTTTTCATTTCTCTAGGGGGTCTGGAGGTCACAGTGGCGGAATATAGGCAATTTTATACTCGTTTTGACCGAAATTTCGAGCCAGTCACAATGGTGAGGTCCATTTTCTCATTTGAGTCTCTGTTTTTGAGCTCATAGCTATAAAATCATTTTGAAGACAAAATAAAGCGGCAAGCATTTCAATCTAAGGACCTAGAGACAGAGCCAGGAAGTTTGGTGAACTCCGTTATTAAATTATTGTTATTTTAATGTGTTTGACTATGTTTTCATTTTCTTATGTTGTTTATGTTATTCGCAATCTTATCAATCTATCGCACTAAGTAACATAATCTGCTCTTATAGATGTCAATAATACCTTTTTCATAAATACAGATCAAGTGGTATCAGAGCTTAAGGTTAATTTCTAAAGGTTTGACAGTGTCATGTGAATATTGAATGCTTACTAGGTCAAAGTCCAAACTGGGAGAAGGAGAACTTGTTGAAGCAAATCTAGAGATTGGAAGGGTATTTTCACAAAAGAAGATGACGGAATTAAATGTATTGGGAACAAAACCTCAATTCTTGGAAAACTTCATGACAATACGTGCGATGGTAGAAGAGATGTATAAAGAGTTTAAAAAGGGAAAAGGTGAAGGCACTTCATCACTTAAACTAGACAAATAATGTGGGGGAAAGCCTTTTTCATTATTTACACCATCTCCTCCATCTTCACCATCATCATCATCATCGTCCTCTTCTCATAAATCTAGTTCTTCTAAAAAGAAGAAGAAAAATACATCCTCTTTGATCAAATTAGATGTGAAATTGGATTTTCTAATTTATAATGGTGAGCTTAACACTGAAAATCTTGATAATTGGATAAGAAAAATTGAAGTTTATAGTAGGGTACAAAAATTTGTTTCATAAAGAAAGAAGATCCAACTTGCTAACCTGTTGATCATCGGTTGTCATTCATGTCAACCCAAGCAGCACCAGGGGCTAACCCAATATTGCATGGGAATTTTGACCTACAAAATTAATATATTCTGGGTCAATAATGCTTTTTATGGTTTCTACTTGTCAAGATGTTTCCATTGATATATGGCATGCCACGTAATTCTTCACGGTTTGAGAGATATTCATGTTTGAAGTTTGTAACTCTAGTTAATGGGTTAAAACCCCATGGGGTTGTGGCATGGGTCATTGAAAAGTCATATTTAATATTTTTTAAGCTCCTAAAATACCTCTCACGTTCACTTGTTGAAGCCCCTCTCAACCTAAGAATTTATATAGATTGTGATCCTCATATCCTCCTCATGCAAGGGATTTCACCATTTGAAACAGGTCATCGTGGCATTTTCACTCTAAATTTGTTTCTACGAAGGTTTAGAAGCTGAAATTTTTATGAGGCGAAGCTGAAATCCTGAGGAAGCTGCTGTGAAAATTTTAGATCAAGGTGCGCAACATTTCGAAGATATGATCTATGGAAGTCAGTGTTTTTGTAGGTTCCTGAAATTCATCGCAAAGAAGTGACCTTGGTAAAATTTTCATAACTCTCTCTCTGAGTATCGAATTGGAATTCCGTAAAAAGTGGAAAATAGTTCACAAAATTTAGTTTTCTCTCTATCAATTTTAGAGCCAAATGAAGAAACAATGACATGTGGCGTATTGTACAAGTTCGCTCTGCTCAAACAGTCTATAATTAGGGCATTGTGATATATTGGGTATAAATCTCTCTTGAAGAATTCAAATTGGGTCAGACCTGTGGCATTGGAAAGAAGATTTAGAGGAAAACTACAGGACCAAAAATCAGATATTGGGGACCTGCAGTAATAGAGATACCCCAGATTCAATATCAAGCTCCTAGAAGGCAAAGAAAAAGCTAGATCATGTGTTGTCAAAGGCTGCAAAGGACCAGAATTTCTAGGGAAGAAAAGCAAAGCAAGGTGCAACAGAGGGTAGCATGACAAGAGCAACAACCAAGGCGTAGAAAAGAAACAAGAATTTCATCACATGAAGTCTTCAAGTGGGCAGCACTGAATACAATCATTGTAAAGGTATCATTGTACTTAGTCATTGTAAATACATTATTGTAAAAATTGTACTAGTGTATATCTGCCAAGAGTTGAAGAGGAAGTGTCGAGTGGTCTAGGATTATCATTAGGTGGTTGTGTCAAAGTTGGGGTTATGATCTAGTGTATCTTCTTCTTCTACATCATTCTATATCATTGTAAAGTGGACCATTTTCCCTGGTTCGGGAGTCCATTCTTCTTTTATTCTTCTATAGGGTGGTAGGTTGGTGCTAGGGTGAGTTGTAGCTGATTGGGTGTTGGAGCATCTGTTCAGTTGACTACTAAATAATCTTGGGCATTGGAGCATCCATCCAGTGCGAGCTAGAGAAGAATTATTTTCTAGATTCTAGGAAGTTGGAGCTTTATTTTCAATTGGAGTTGAATATTAAAGAATTATTAGAAAAGAATTAGGTGGTTTTTTTCCTGGAGTGGGTTTCCACCTTAAAAACTGTGTGCATTTGTGTTCCTTCTTTTTACTGCTATCATTGTACAAACACTGATAATAATTGAAGATTAACTAATGCTCTAATTGAAAGGAATACTGATTCACCCCCCTCTCAGTATTTCCAACAATTGGTATCAGAGCTTGGTTCCTTAAATAGCAGTTTAACAACTAGAAGGAGGTCATGGAGCATACCAAGAATGGTGTACCTCTATTCAATGAAAATAATTATGCACTCTAGAAATGAAGAATGGAGGTCTATCTCTTGGTGCAAGGTTACGAAGTATGGGACATTGTTCAAAATGGATTTACATCAATTGCGGATGAAAAAGGTAAGAAGAATTTGGTAAATGATGCAAAAGCCAAGAATATTATTATCAGTGGAATTACTAAATCTGCTTATCATAAGGTGTTGGGTTGTAAAACCACCAAAAATGTATGGGAAAAGCTTGAGAATATATATGCAGGTGACTCAAATGTCAAAGAAGCAAAGCTTCAAATATATAGAGAAAAAATTTAGCAACTCAGAATGAAAGAAGATTGCAACATTGTTGCATACTTCCAATACGTTGATGAAATAACAAATACTCTGGAAGGATTGGGAGAGCCTGTTGACGAGAAGACTATTATACAGAAGATTCTTAGAACGTTACCAGGGAGGTTCAACCCAAAGGTATTGGTCTTAGAATACAGTGCAAATATGGACAAACTCAGCAAAGAGGAATTACATGGAGTTCTCATAGAATATGAAATGAGACTTGATGAAGAAGAGAGTACTTCAAATCTAGAAACTATGTTTGTTGCACCTAATAAATCCAATAAGGAAAAACAACCTTCAATTGAAATGACATGCACCTGCAAGTGTGAAGAAAAAGGAGATGATGGAGAAGGTCTTTCAGATGAAGAATATGCTTACTTTACGAGAAAACTAAAAATTGGTAAGGAAAAATTCAAAGGTAAACTTCCTTGATATGTTTCGGTTGTGGTGAGGTCGAGCATTTAGCAGCAAAATTTCTGAACAAAAGTGATGGCAACTCAAAAGGAAAGAAATGCTTTAAGAAATTCAACAAGCAAGGACAAAGGAAAGGATCCAAAAGGAACTTTCTCTCTAAAGAATATAGCTCATCATCCGATGAAGAAAGTGACAGCAAATAAGAACCCAATGAGAAAGTATTGTTTATGGCCAAGCACAATAAACAAGAAGTATCAAATAATGAAGAAGAAGTGTTGACCATAGAAGAATTTTCTGCGAAGGAAATCAAGCTTATAAAAGAGCTCAATGCTGAGAAGATCCATTCCAGTACTCTTGAATAACAGGTTCAAGGTCTCAAAATTGAAGTTGAAGAAAAAAAATGTATTGAAGAGTCACTTCAAAAGAATTTAGAAGAAAGCAACCAAGAAAGGGAAGCATTAGAAGCCGAAGTAGTCTCGTTACGTAAGGAAGTGAAGAAGGGAAAAACTGTCCAAAAATATGCCAACAACTCAAGGGTATTGGAAGAACTCATCAACAATCAACGATCTTACAATGATAGAACTGGCCTCGGTTACAAAGAAGAAGAAGCAGGTTCTTCTACAACAAATTACAATGAACCTATGAGATCTGACATACATGTATACTTCATTGGACAAGATTCGCAAGCACATCCTTGGAAGATGATTCCTCGACGAAGATTTCCATCTAGGTACCAACATATTTTTCATGGCTATTGTTATTCATGTGGAAAATTTGGTCATAAAGTTGTAGAATGTCACACGTACCCTAGGAACCAGTACAATTCTGGGAGATCCTTCAAATATGAACCTCCTATGGCTCAACGAAACATCAATAGATTTGAACATTTAAGAAATAATATGGAATGTTACGAATTTCAGAACTTTGGACACATAACCAGAGACTGCAAACTTTAAAATCCTCCAAAAGAATCTTCGAAGCCACAGAATGAACAAACATGGAAGAAGAAGAAGACTAATAATTGTGCTCTCACTCTTAAGACTCAAAACAAAAAATATGTGTGGTAAGTTGACAGCAGTTGCTTAACGCATATGACTGGAGATAGAAGGAAATTTGTATCTCTGAAAGAGAAGAAGGATGGAACCATATCCTTTGGAAATGATGGATCTTCGAATGTTATAGGATCAGGTACCGTCACTCTCAGAAGGAAAGATGTTATAGCCAAGAATTTTCTATTGGTTGAAAACATGAATCACAATCTGCTCAGTGTTGGACAAATGTGTGATCAAGGACATACAATGCTATTCAACTCCACAAAATGTGAAATCAGGAAGGCGGGTATGGTAAAATTGTGGCTATAGCAAGTTGAGCTCCAAATGACATATATGTTATGGATGAAGTAACTAAAGCATGTCTACTAGCTAAAGAAGATGAAAATTGGTTATGGCACAAACAAATGGGTCACATAAACTTTGAAAATCTTTTCAGGATAAGCAAAAAGGAAGTAGTACAAGAAATGCCGAAAATCTCAAAACCTTCCAACACACTATGTGAGGCATGTCGGCATGGCAAGAAGACAAAATTCAAATTTAAAACAAAATAACACTTTGCATCACATCCATTGTAATTGATACATACTGATCTATGTGGTCCTGTGAGAACAAAAGGCTTAGATGGAGAATTATCTTTCATGTTAATGATAGATCACTATACTAGGATGACAGCCGTCAGTTTCCTAAAGAAAAAATCTAAAGCATTTGAGTGCTTTAAGATCTACAAGGATTTGGTTGAAAATGAAACTGATTTGAAAATAAAGTGTCAGATATCAGATAATGGTGGAGAATTCACTTCCAAATTATTTCAGCAATACTGTGACGAAAATGGAATAAAAAGGAAATTTTCAACAGCACGAACACCTCAGCAAAATGGAGTTGATGAAAGAAAAAACAGAACCATATAGGAGATGGGTAGAACAATGTTGAAGGACTCAAAATTGCATGAAAAATTATGGGTTCAAGAAAGGTACTGTTGATAGCAATCTTTATGTACAAATAGATAAAGATAATTTAACAATCGTTGAGGTATATGTGGATGATATAATATTTGGTAGCAATGATGATCGACTAAGTAAGAAATTTTCTACAAAGATGAAAAGTGAGTTCGAGATGTCTTTACTTTTTGAGCTGACATACTTCTTAGGGTTTCAAATATCTAAGCAAGAGAAAGGAATATTTATATGTCAAGCCAAGTACATCAAGGAAATGCTCAAGAAATTCAAAATGGAAGATTGCAAACTCGTCCTTACTCTGACGGTAACAGGTTGCAAATTGAGCATAGACGACTCATCTAAAGATGTGGATCAGAGGTTGTACAGATCTATGATTGGTAGTCTTCTATATGTAACAGTCTCTTGGCCAGATGTTATGCAAGCAGTTGGATAAGTAGCAAGATTCCAAGCAGAACCAAAATAATCACATATTATTGTCGTCAAAAGAATTCTTCGATATCTAAAGGGCACAAAAGAATATGGCTTATGGTATCCCAAGGGTAACAATCTCATTATTCAAGCCTTTACAGATATAGATTGGGCAGGAATCGTTGATGATTGTAATAGTACTAGTGGAGTAGCAGTCTATCTAGGTGGTTGTCTTGTATCATGGTTAAGCAAAAAGAAAACCTCAATCTCGTTATCTACAGCGGAAGCAGAATACATTGCAGCAGCATCATGTTGTACTCAAGTCCTTTGGATGAAACAAACTTTGCAAGATCTTCAAGTAAAATTCAGTGAGCCTATGCCCATATTCTGTGACAACACTAGCGCCATCAGCATCTCCAAGAATCCTCTCATGCATTCAAAAACAAAACACATTCCGATCAAATATCGTTTTGTTAGAGAAAAAGTCGCTGAAAAGAATATCAAACTTGAGTATGTTTGTACAAAAGAAAAAATTGCTAATATCTTCACTAAACCTTTACCTCGTGAAGCATTCGAATATCTTCTTCAGAAGCTTGGGATTCTCCAAATTTCTCATTAGATTACAGGTCTGCAGGACGGTTATGTGTCAGGGGGAGTGGAAGTGTGTACAGGTCCACAGGATGGTTGTGTTTCAGGGGGAGTTACCCTTTGCCATTGATCTCAAAGGGGGAGAGAATGTTGTAGGAAGAGGTGTCGTGATCATGGGTGGAGTACTTGTGTTGCCATCAATCCCAAAGGGGGAGATTTTTGATCAGCGGTTGTCATTGATGTCAACCCAAATAGCACCAGGGGCTAACCCAATATTGCATGGGAATTTTGACCTATGAAATTATTATATTCTGGGTCAATAATGATTCTGATGGTTTCTACTTTTCGAGATGTTTCCGTTGATATATGGCACGCCACGTAATTCTTCACGGTTTGAGAGATATTCATGTTTGAAGTTTGTAACCCCAATTAGTGGGCTAAAACCCCATGGGGTTGTGGCATGGGTCATTGAAAAGTCATATTTAATATTTTTTAAGCTCCTAAAATCCCTCTCACGTGTTGAAGCCCCTCTCAACCTAAGCATTTATATAAATTGTGATCCTCATATCCTCCTCATGCAAGGGATTTCGCCATCTGAAACAGGTCATCATGGCATTTTTGCTCTAACACGTTTTCTACGAAGGTTCAGAAGCTGAAATTTTTATGAGGCGAAGCCGAAATCCTGAGGAAGCTACTGTGAAAATTTTAGATAAAGGTGTACAATATTTTCGGAGATATGATCTGTGGAAGTCAGTGTTTTTGCAGGTTCCTGAAATTGATCTCAAAGAAGTGACCTTGGTAAAATCGTCATAAATCTCTCTTAGTATCAGATCAGAATTTTGTAACATGTGGAAGATAGTGCACATATTTTAGTTTTCTCTCTATCAATTTCAGAGCCAAATGAAGAAACAGTGACACGTGACGTGCCATACAAGTTCGCTCTGCTGAAACAGTCCATAATTAGGGCATTGTGAGATATTGGGTATAACTCTCTCTTGAAGAATCCAAATTGGGTCAAAGCTGTGGCATTGGAAATATGACTCAGAGGACTACTATAGGACTGAAAAGCAGATATTGGGGATTTGAAATAACAGAGATACACCAGATTCAATATCGAGCTCCTAGAAGGAAAAGAAAAAGCTAGATCATGTGTTGTCAAGGGCTGCAAAGGACCAAACTTTCTAGGGAAGCAAAGCAAAGCAAGTTGCAGTAGAGGGTAGCATGACAAGAGTAGCAGCCAAGGTGTATAATAGCAGCAAGAAGTTCATCACATGAAGTCTTCAAGTGGGCAGCACTGAATACAATCATTGTAAAGGTATCATTGTACTTATTCATTATAAATACATTATTGTACAAATTGTACTAGTTTCTATCTGCCAAGAGTTGAAGAGGCAGTGTCAGGTGGTCTAGGATTATCATTAGGTGGTTGTGTCAAAGTTGGGGTTATGGTCTAGTGTATCTTCTTCTTCTACATCATTCTATATCATTGTAAAGTGGACCATTTTCCCTCGTACGAGAATCCATTCTTCTTTTATTCTTCTATAGGCTGGTAGGGTGGTGCTAGAGTGAGTTGTATCTCATTGGGTGTTGGGGAATCCATTCAGTTGACTACTGAAGGATCTCAAGTGTTGGAGCATCCATCCAGTGGGAGATGGAGAAGAATGTTTTTCTAGATTCTAGGAAGTTGGAGCTTTATTTTCAATTGGAGTTGAATATTAAAGAATTATTAGAAAATCATTAGGTGGTTTTTGTCCCGAAGTGGGTTTCCACCTTAAAAACTGTGTGCATTTGTGCTCCTTTTGTTTACTACTATCATTTTACAAAAACTTATAAAAATTGAAGATTAACTAATGCTCTAATTGAAAGGAATATTGATTCACCCCCTCTCTCATTATTTCCAACATAACCTTTGTCTTGGAGGAACCGTACTTTTTTGGTGGGAAGGTAAGACACAAGGAGATCTTCAAAAACATGGTAAAATAATTTTGACATGGAATGAATTTGTTTCTGCTATTAAAAAATATATATATCCTTTAGCTTATATACAACAAGCTATGATGAGTTGACAAACATTGCGCCAGTTAAAGGGCCAAAGTGTGAAAAGTTATACTCAAGAATTTCGTAAAAGAGCTTTGACACTAGGCATATCATTGGACTCACCAGAAACATTATTGAAATACATAGGTGGCCTACATAGTTATTTGAGGCATACCATACTGATGTTCAATCCCACTAGCGTAGATAATGTATCAGTTCAAGCAACTCATCTAGAAGCTGGGGGTAAAAATGTATCACATGATGTTGGAAAGTCATATAAGTCTATTGAAATCAAGAATAAAGAAAAGAAGAAACAAAAATGGAAGGAAAGGAAAGTGAATACTGTTAAGAAAGAAAATCCTACATGCACTCATTGTAAGAAAGAAGGACATGATGAGGCACACTGCTAGGCACTACATCCAGAATTGAAGCCTAAAAAGTTCAAGAATAAAGAGTGAAAGAATGTTGCTACCATGCAAAAGGACTTGGGATTAGATTTAGGAGAAGAAACAACAATTACAGCTACAAGTATAAAAGGGAAAAATTCTCAAGCATGTACAAGTACTTCTTTGCATTCTGTTGATAATGAAAATTATGAGAGGAAAATAAATGAGCTATTTCATATTAGGTTCGTTTCCAAGCATACTAAAATTGATACTTTGTTTGATAGTCGCTCTCAAGTTAATTTTATTGTTGAATCAATTGTAAAGAAATTGGGTATTGAAACTAAACCTCATAAAAATCCATACCCATTGGGTTGGCTCTATAATAAAACTAAACTATAGGTTACGAAACAATGCAAACTTCGTTTTGCAATTGGATCAGAGTTTGTATATGAGGTTGAATTAGATATATTCCCATTGGATATATGTGGGATTGTACTAGGGATTCCATAATTGTATGATAGAGATGTTGTCTTATATCGAAGGGAAAATAAGTATCAACTCACTAAGGATGGAATAGAATATGTATTAAGAGCTCATAAACTCAAATATAACTACACTCTCATAAATTCAGGACAGATGAAAATAATTATAAATTCAAGTAAACAATTTTTACTTATGATTGTAAAAGCAAAGGATCTTGATAAATCCGATGCTTTTCAGGGCTGTAATCCTAAAAAGAAAGCCGATTTAGTTAAAGTTTTTTCTGATTATGATATTATGTTTCAAGAGCCTAAAGGGCTTCCTCCCAAGCGATAGATAAAACATGTGATTTATTTGCAGCTAAATGCTCCTCTTCCTAACATTGGAATGTATAGGTTATCAGCTCTAGAGAATGCAGAAATAAAGAACAGGTACAAGAATTGCTCGATCGAGGGTTTATACGACCAAGCACTTCACCATGCGGATCACCTATTGTTTTCGTATGTAAGAAATATGGTTCATGGAGAATGTGCATTGATTTCCGAGCATTAAATAAAATAACAATAAAGAATCGTTATCCTCTTCCTCAAATTGACGATTTATTAGATCAGTTGAAAGATGTAGTTTACTTCACTAAGTTATATTTGCGAAGCAGCTACCATCAGATCAGGGTTTCAGAACAAGATGTATGGAATACTGAATTCAAAACGAAGCAAGGGCTCTATGAATGGATGGTTATGCCTTTCGTCTTGACCAATGCTCCAGCTACATTCATGCATGTCATGAATGATATTTTTAGGCCATTTATAGATGATTTTGTAATAGTATACTTAGACGATATTCTTGTTTTTATTAAGAAATGGGATGAACATATAAAGCATGTAAAGTAGGTTTTAGATGTGTTAAAAGGAGAAAATTTTATGTAAAACTATCAAAATGTGAATTTGGCAGGACATATTTAAATTACTTGGGTGATATTGTAGGGGGTGGTGAATTGAAGATAAATCCCTCTAAGGTAGAAGTCATTGTAAATTTGCCTAAGCCCAATACGGCTACAGAATTTAGAAGTTTCTTAGGGATAGTAAAATACTGGAGAAAGTTTATTTCTAACTTTTCTTTGATTGCAACTCCTCTACATGCTTTGAAAAGTGTGAAACAGGTATTTCAGTGGGGAGGCAAATAGTATAAAGCCTTCGACACATTGAAAGAAAGGATTAGCATAGTGCCAATACTAGCACTGCCAAATCTTCAGCATCCATTTGAGATCGAGACAAATGCAAGTGAATATGCCATGGGGGCAACATTGATGCATCATAGAAAGCCTATATGCTTTCATTTTGAGACATTCACAACAGCAGCAGTTAACTATACTACATACAATAAGGAATTATATGGATTAGTACAGAGTGTTAAAAAGTGGAAACATTACATAATGGGAAAAGAAACAATCATACATACAGATCAGCAACCACTACAATATTTACACTCACAAACTAAATTGCAACAATGAAGATACTACTGTTGGATGGGTTTCTTACAAAAATTTAATCTTGTAATTAGATATAAGAAAGGAATACATAATAAGGTTGTAGACATGTTTTCAAGACCAAATATTATAAATGCGTCCACAATTCTTAAGCATAACTCAGTAATGCACGAAAGCTATATTGAACAATATGCTCAAGGCACAAATTTTAAGGATGTATATGCAAACTTAAGTCATGGAAAGCCGGTTAGAATAATTGGATTATTTCATAAAGGACAAACTCTTATATCATTTGGGAAAATTATGCATTCCACAAACTAAAAGAGTTAATGTGATTCGAGAAGCACATACTTCTCTAATTTTAGGTCACTTTGGTGTAATTAAAATAGTTGCACAATTACAAATATTCTATTATTGGCCACGAATGAATGAAACAATTTCAAGATATATTAAAGGATGTACTATGTGTGCTATAAGAAAGCCAAGTAACAGAAAATTAGGCTTGTACAATCCACTTCCAATTCCTTCTCGTCCTTGGGAAAGTTTATCCATGGATTTTGTTGGGGGATTTCCAATGTCTAGACAAGGTCATGATTATTTGTATGTAGTTGTGGATAGGTTCAGTAAGATGTGTATTTTGACACCATGCACTAAACAGGTCACAGCTAAACAAACTGCAAAGTTGTTATTTCAAAATGTATGGGTTCATTTTGGGTTACCCAACTCTATTGTATCTGATCGAGATTCTCGATTTGTAGGGAAATTTTGGTCAATTTTATGCAAACTCATGGACACAAAGTTCAATAAGAGAATGGAATTTTATCCACAAACATATGGCCAGACAAAAATGGTAAACAGGATAGTGGTATAGTTGCTTCGAGGTTATTGTAGCAAGCATCCCAAGCTTTGGGATGAGCGTTTGTGTTATGTGCAACATGCTTATAACCATGCGAAACATTCTTCTACTCAAAGATCTTCGTTTGAGACTTGTTTTGGTTTTGTACCAAAGTCTTCCTTGGATTTTTTCTTTGGTAAAGAGATAGCAGTTGATGGAAACAACGATGTGGATAAAGAAACCAAGTTCATTGAACAAATCCAGGAAATTCACTAGGCACTAGAAGAACAACTGGAAAAGAGCCAAGAAAAGTACAAAGTGAGGCATGACAAGCATCGAGTTGAGCATAGTTTTCAAGTCAGTGATCAAGTCTAGTTGTACATCAGCAAAGAAAGACTTCAATGGGAAGGTAAAAAGGTGAACCAATTAGATATGGTCCTTTCAAAATTCTTGAGAAAATTGGTGAAAATGCTTTTTTCCTAGATCTACCAGCTTATATGAAGATCTATTCCATTGTAAATGTTGAACACTTGTGATTGTATGAACCTTCATTTATTGTAGATCCAGAAGAGAAAATTCATGTACCTTCCATCGAAGATTTTTCACCAGAGTATCTCAATGAGTTGTAGGAGGACACAACTGTCGACAGGAGGATAAGGACTTTGCGATGAGGAGAAGTTGAGTATCTCTGAGTTGGGCTTAAAGGTACAAATGCAAGTAAATCATGATGGATATAAATTGGAAAATTGAATGAAACATATCCTCACTTACTCGACAGGTAAGACCAACTTTCGATGGTCCAAAAGCTTCTAGTGGGGAGGAGTGATCCAAAATGGATTTATTTTTTCCTCCAGATCAAAGTCTTCAAATGTATATGAAAATAGGATCAAGTTGAAGTGCTCATCTACCGGATTCCAACAGTGTGAACGGTGCGTAAAATCGAGTTCGTATGACAAAGATATGGGCAATCAAAGTTTTTGACAAACTAGGGAAATATGACAAAATTCAAAGTCAATGGTCAAAGTCAACGGTCAAGTCAATCGTCAGATGATGTTAGCAAGACATGTGTCATCCCTAGAACAAGCCACCTATCCAGGGTGATGTCAGTAGATCAGTGATGTGTCAGAGTTTGATTGGACAAAATCGGCCAATCGGGGCTGACACGTGGCAGCCCAGATTTTGTTCAATTTGGCATCATTTCCAAAAATTTGGGGATCAACAGGGATCAAACCCATGACCTCCTCGAATGCTAAGTTTTCATCGGATTCTACTTACCAGTCAAGCTATCGTTTCTTTTTGTATTAAATGCAGAGATTATTGTGTTACCACATATATCATAAACTGCCGTGATATATTAATGTAAATTGTAACAAACCAACGGACTGCCAGAGAATATATTATAAATATATATGTTTTCTATATATATTTGTAATGAGAAGAGGTGTGGTGGAAGGTCGGGCGGGGGCTTTGACCTGCCGACCTTCCAAAACTATTTAAACAAATTCCTTCACAATGGAGAGGGGAAACCAATTGCGCCATATGGTGGAGGTTGTTAATCAAGCCACCGAAATTTTAGTTCAATGCAGCAGAGCCAAACCAGCCCAAAACCGCCAACGCGTATTTCGAGGTGGATTTATGCAGGAAAGGTGGTTTTATGTAGAGCATAGGTGGTTTTTAATTTCTCTAGGGGGTATGGAGGACACACTGGCAGAATATAGGCAATTTTATACTCATTTTGACCAAAATTTCCAGTCGGTCACAATGGTGAGGTCTATTTTCTCATTTGAGTTTCTGTATTTGAAATCATACCTGTAAAAGAATTTTGAAGACAAAATAAAGCCGTCAGCACTAGAAGCTAAGGACCCAGAGACATAGCCAGGAAGTCTGGTGAGCTCCATTATCAAATTCTTGTTGTGTTAATGTGTTTGACTATGTTTTCATTTTCTTAGGTTGTTTATGTTATTCACAATCTTATCAATCTATTGCACTAAGTAACATAAGTTGCTTAAATAGACATCAATAATACCTTTTTCATAAATACAGATCGCCATCTCCAGTACTTTGTTCAGCTAGAAGTAGATTTCTAGCTTCTCTACCCATATTTGGCAGTGCATTTAGATGACCCATCAAAGTTGGGTAAGAAAAATCTGCCCATAGTCAAGTATAGATCATGATTCTGTATGAATCCTCCACCTCTATTGTGATTTTTGGGTCTTCTATTGTCCTTGATCTAACATAATTCTTGAAAACTAAAATGATCCTTGAATCTCTGAGATTGAGACTCATACTCCATAAAATAGTCTTCAAGAGTTTCTTGTTCTTGAAACCCTCCATTTCCCACTGCTAAAAATGTAGGCATTGTAGAGCATTGGGAAGCCTTCTGCCTCACTGGTTGATCACTCCAGTGATGAGAAATTCTAGAGCCTTCTCCATGTAGAAACCCTTTAGGGGATTCTTTGTGTCTATCCATCCTCATCTCATTTATTTATCTTGCAATGTCTTGCATAGTTCGAAGAAGAAGCTTAGGAAACTCCTTCTCCTCATCTTCTCTTGATAAAGGGGTTTTACCCTTGTATTCTTTATCATCTGTATAATCATACTTCCAGTTTCTTCTGAGATACTTCTTCTCTCTATCTATGAAAGGATCTCCTTATTCTGATGACATATTTTCTTACGTTGCACAAGCTGAGCCAAGATTATGCTCTGATACCACTGTAATATTCCCAAATGGGAAAAGCAGGAATATAGTGCATAAACATGGAAATAGCAGTGAAGACTAATGCATAAATGTGAGAGACCAATATAGGGCCTTCCTATTCATCATAATATCATCAAAAATGTACAAAATAATGGGGCACAAACCATACAACATGAATCAATAAGCCTCCAATAGATAAATCCCTCAAGAATGAGGTGCTTCTACTATATCAAAATGTTGGAAGACTGCTACAGCACAGTCATAGGAGCACTACTACAGCATATGAATACAAAAAAGATAAAATGGCTGATATATGCCTCAAAAGATAATGTACATGAATATCAAGGCTCTATACAACCTCCAACAAGAAACCCAAGAGGGTTTTCAGAAATACACCAATATACAAGAAATGAACCAAAGCCCTAGGGCTGAAGATTCACTGCAATAATACAGCTGGAAATATGTGGCTGATTTGATATGGAAAAGAATATAGCCTCCTCCAATATACTCTTTAGATGAAAGGTTGATCCCTTCTCTACAAAACCTCCTCCCCAGATGGTCTACTAAAACCACCCCTGCAACCTCCCTAATATAACACAGTCTAAGACTGAAACTGTGTTGTAGGGCCAAATGATAGTATGGCCTTGTGCCAAATGCTGCAATAAGGCTCAAGGGCCTTCCTCACTAGCCTCCCAGTGGAAGGAAACATTCCTCCACTAAAAAACATATCAGAAATCACCCAAATGTGTTCTCCATTGCTGCAACCTGCAACACAACACAACCCTTTATAGAAACTGCGTTGTAGATGAAATATGGAGCTTGGCTTGATGCCGGAATATGGGAATGTAGTGCAATAACTTCTCCTAAGTAGGCACTCGATGTCCCCTGAGAATGAAGGTGGGCTTCCTACTCTGGAACACCCTATCCTAAACAGCACTGCAGTCTTAGCTAAACAACTGAAGAGAGAAAACAAGTCTTAACAGATCATATCAAAATAATAATCTAAAACATATATTTTATGGCTGCCATCCCCTTCCTTATATAAGTGGTGAGGATCCTCACCCTTGGCCCCACTCATTAAAGCCACTACTTCCATGCATGGAGTCTCCCTCCAAAACTGCGTTGTCCCACAATGAATGCCAGTCCTCCATGACAACATTGTTGATTTGGTCAAAGTTGACCCTGTCTACATGCTCGAACCCCTTTTTACACATAAGGGTGCTTTATCAAATCACTAAAGTGATATCCATTCATATTAGTAGTGATTTTATTCCTACTAAGGATATTTATGGGTCTCCATACCCTTTTATTCATCAAACAAAGAAGCAAAAACAAAATTTAATATTCCAACTAGCTCGTGACTAATTGGGAATATTACATTTTAATTCTTGTAGTCCAACGTGTACAATCTCCAAGGCTAATTTATATTGGAGATCAATGTTCATCTATCGTTCTTCCTGCACTGAGGTGACTGTATTTGCGATATCATTGAGATCGTCCTCTGTAAGTGTCAGGACATCCTCTCCTCTTTGCTTAGAACCCATCTATTTTTTTCACAACCCACTCATGGCTTGCCCAAAACACTTTGTGCACTTTGATGTTGATACTACTTTAGTATCCTTAGTCGCGAAGCCATTTTTATCTGGCAATGGTGGTATTAATAGTTTCTCCTCTTTTCATTTGGGTGGGTTCTTTCTCACCAGGTTTTTTTGTGACTTTTGGTGGAATTTTTTCAGTAGGATTTTTAGTAGCCTTCCCTGTTGATTTGCCCATCGGAGTGTGCGGCTGTGTCAGTGGTGTCAGCCAAGATGATGAACACTTTGTTGTTACTCTGCTCAAATCATCTTCAATGACCAAGTAGGGAAACTCATACCATACGCCCTACGCAATTCCCTTCGCGCAAATGTGGATATTGTGGAATGTAGCCTTAAAGTTGGCTGCCATCTTGTATTGGTTGTACAGAGTCAGGGGTAGTCGTATCTTCGACTGTACTTCCTGGTATAATCTTGCATCATACAACACCCAAAATATTTTGTTCTCCTTCATGCGCACTGGGTCAGATGAGTTCCAGAGTGTTGTGTAGTGTGCCAGTTCACACATCGGCTCTTCAAGTTCAGGGAACTGGGTATCTTCAGGGGTTTTCCACCTAATCTGTGTGATTAGTACCAAGATCCAATCATATTGAAATTTATTTCCCTCCTTCAGGACCTCGCACACAGTTTTAAGAGACTCTTTCCAAAGACGTGCACACCAATTTTATATGACTCCTTTATCACACCTTCCATCTAGTGCAATCATGTGCATAGGAACTTCCTTTGGTAGACACTTGCACACCATATTCCAAGCCAAGATGAGCATGCCAAAATAGACTACTGAGTCATTAATTTCCTCCACCACGTATCCTTGGGATTTGCGAGTAACATCATACTTTTTCTTGATTTGATTTTCCAGTGCTTTCTCCTGTGATTTCCTTCTGAAATATTCCATCGGGTCGGCCCCCTTGTTCGACAGACCTGTGAATCGGTGAATTAGTTATTCATCAATTGGGATGTGCTCTGCCAGCCAAAGCGCATCATCATGAACCAATGCCAACAACTGCAAGCCCCAGATATCATTAATGGGGTTGCGCACAAAATAAGGGATCTGCAAGAGATTGGGCAGGAATTCCTTTTGCAGACCGAGAATTTCCTATTTTGGTTCAAAAGCACCAGACCTCCTGCATAGGGAACTGGTTCAAGATAGAGCTGTGATGAAAGCTTGAGAAAATTTTCAACGTCTACGATGTCGTAGTCATCAAATTGCAGTTATGGAATTTTTTTCATGGGTGAAGTTATCAATTGATACTAATGAATGTGTTTCTGTAATATCCCACAAGGTTCAGCATGAAGCGCATTTGTCTGATATTTCAGGGGATAGAGGGTCCTGTGAGCACGCATAGGCCCCTGACATCCACTAATGCCAAGTTTCGGCAATGCACAGTCTCCCTTATTGGTGCATTAATGATTTCTAGGATCAAGGCTCAACTGATTGTATAAAACCCGTTGATAATGCTAAACGTAAGAATAAAAATGTCTATCAGCGCAAACCAATCACTAGTGCCTCTACACAGCTCGGTTTCCAAGTACCATTCAGTTGGAACTTTTCCCAATTTATGAATAAACATATGAACCCATTCTACTATTGATTCTACACCCCATACCTGATTCCACTTGGCCAGATGTTTGCATGGATCTTCTTTGCCAGAATATAAATCCTCCTCTTTAATTACTGGGCTTTCGAATCGTAGTCACATCATCTGCACCCATTCCTCCCAATATCCCATATTATTCTTATGGGTTTCCCACCATCTTACTGGAGTAGCATGCAAGCCAAGATCCAAAGCATGTAACCTCTATTCTTCTGGCACATACCTTTCCAATTCTCCTAGGAACATGTTTACATCAGTTGAGCCATCATAATGTGGGAAATCACATACCTCAGATGTTATGCAATATAGAGTGCGGGTCACATGATTATAGCACAACGTAGATAGCTCATGCAGTCGGTTCTCCCAATTCTCTAGTTATTCATCAGATTCTGAAAGGAAAGAACTATCCTTCTCCCATTTAAGACTCCCATATTTTGTCGGATTAATCCAGTCTTCATCGCGCAAAGTTAGCTTATAAATCTGATCAATATCATCCTCATCACGCACTAGTTCAGTATACCTTTGACCTTCTGCAGGGTCCAGATGAATGATGACCCTAACTCCATTTCTCTTAAATTACATCCTCCTTTTCTTCAGATTGATAACATCATCCATGTCAATGGCCTAATCCAATCCTAGCAATGCACGATAGGGATCAATATCATCCACAATCTGTATAACCTCAAAGTCTTCCAACACTTGAAATCCTTCTATATTGACCAAAACTTGTGACAATCCCCCCAAGGGAATGATCTTATGTTGGTTATCCATGCATAGTTGGATAGTGGACCATTCCAGCTTCATTTATTCCATGCACTGACATGTTTTTTTAGGTAGAACATTAGCATCTTATCCCAAATCTAAAATGACTTGGTCCATTTTGTAAGCACCAATATGTGTTGTTAGACACATCTCCCTACCTGTTATTTTCTTGTTCTTGTAGATTTTGTTGACTACTCATTGTTCTACCATAGGTTTTTCTTTTTCTATGCAATTATCTATTAATGACTGCAAATTTTCAACAGCCTTTTTGTTGCATGGAAAATTTATGCATGCTTGTAAAAATGGCTTAATCTCTTCTCCCCATACTCCCTTTAGTGTTCTACCACTCACTGAAGTATCTCCTTTTGTGAATTCCTTTCTCACTTCAATAAAGGTTTCTTTTGCGCACTAAATATTAAGGCCTTCTTTTTTTTTAGGTGCTTTTTGGATCCATACATTAGTGGTAGGTTGCTTCCCTTTATCTTCATTGGTAGCTACACCACTCCTAATAACTACATTAACACAAGGATCTTCCTCACAAGTCTCTGCATGAACCATCTGAAGATTCTGCGTGGGAGTATTATTTTCCTGTATTTTAGCAATAAATACAAGGCAATATTTTATAACATGATCAAATTGTCTACAGTACCTACAAGACTATCATTCTAGATTTGGAAAGTCGTGTGCATAATGAGTACCATCACCACAGTTATAGAAAATCACTTGTCCTCTTCCTCGACTAGCTAATCAACCTCCTCGTCCTTTTCCTCTACCTTGGAATCCTTCGTGCCCAAAAGGGCTTGCTGGTGATGTAGGCTCAACCTGTATTCTATAGATCTCAGCTTATCCAACATCATATCATAGGTATGGAAATTCTCCTCATAATGCCCTAATGATGAAAAAAACTTGCAAAATGGTTTCTTTAAGTTAGGCTAATATTTTCCAATCCTCGGACAAGAATTTGTGTCATGTAGTCCAACAATATGACATGTAGTACAACATACAGGGTTCTTCAATGGACTAGGAACTTGTAATATTCCAAAATGGAAAATACATTAATATAGAACATCTGCAACATTCCAAACAAAGCAAAAGAGGAATATAGTACTAAAGTCTGAAAAATGCTAGAAATATGTTACAACTGGAAATTACATTAAGAAATCATAACCATGAGAAGAAAAAACTAGGTCATATCATTATAATCAACAAAAAAAATAAGGTACACAGTGCTCCAAAGAAGATGCACTCAGGCCGACAAGAAGTGGTTGAAATAGCTTTAAATCTTAGCATTGGAAATGTTGTTGCTGGTACTGCTACTGCTGTTGGAAACTACTACTACTTGAAATAATAACCATGTGCGAGAAGCTGCTGGCATGCTCAAAAATATCCTGGATTTTAATAATGGAATCTACTTGAAAAACCCAGAAAAACCCATAAATGGTTTGGCCTAGATTTGAGTTTGGAATTTCAGCCCTTTTGGGTTGCAAATTGCACTCCTGCTCGTTCACTTACGCTTTCCTGTTGGGTAACTATTATATTGTAATAGAACCCAAACAACTCAATTAATGAAGGGTTGGACCCTTTCTCTTGATTCCCAAGCTGAAAGCTTGAGTTCTAACTCCTCCTCTCAAGTTGCAGTTGTTGAACCGCACAACTGCACGAAGTGACTGTGCTATCAAGAGGGTTGATGCTATAGCCTATTGCTAAATGATGCAATTTTGTTCAAAACTAATGGAAATGGACTCACCAATTGAGGGCCTGATCCCTCGTAGGATTCCAAGCTAAGATGCTTGGAACTTCCTTCCTCCTCTTAAACTACACTGCTCGAATGCGTAATTCCTACAGGAACTGCTGCTGCATAGAAGAGTAAAATCATGGCCTAATTTCGGATGGAACAATGATGCTCTCCGAAGACTGCAATGGATGCACAAGGTGAATGGTTGATCCCTCCATATATTTTCCAGCTGAAATACTGAGAAGTACCTTCCACCTCTCACATCCTAGTGCAGGAATGCATAATTCCTATAGCTTGAAGTGTTGGAGAGAGGGGTTGAATGTTGCACTATTTCCAAATGATAAATGGAAGCTCAAAGAAACCTTTCCAGAGTAGGCACTCGAAGTCCCTCGTGTATAAGGGTTGGATCTCTGCTTGGAGACACCCGTGTGCTAAACAAAATAGGAGACTTAGATAAATAGTTGAAGCGTGCAGAAAGTCATAAAGACCAAACAATAATAATATTTAGATTCATTTCTTTTCTACCCTCATATTCCTTTCATGGTTGTGATCCTTCCCTAACCTTGGCCCACCTCATAACTACGCTACCCGTGTGGCCATTAGCCTCCATAAAGACTATGTTGTCATCCACTATCTCCATCATCTTTGCAATTACTCCTCCATTATCTCCATCAACTTGTATTTATTCCTCCACTATCTCCATCATATTCCTCATTATTTCTCCATGACCTCCACTCTTTCTTCATTATTATGTTTCTCCGCTACTCTATAATGCTACTCCACTGCTCAACTAACCCACATTCACACTATAGAAGTGGATTTCATTCATCTACTGGGTTTATGGGTCCATTCACCCTCTTATTTACTTAACTAATAAAGAAACATAAGAACTTTAATATTCTAATTAGTTGATGGCTAATTAGGAATATCATAGTCCTCCCCACCAAAATTTTGTTTGTCCTCAAGCAACTGCCAAAGTGGATGTTGCATAACCTTCTCTCCCTCCCAAGTGGCACCCTCATCTGGAAGGTTCTCCCTTCTGTCCCAATGTACTATGACTGCCCAGCTCCATAGCTACCTCTATAGAATGTCTAAAATGGCCTCTGGATGTATAACCATATGCCTCTCCTCATCAATGAGTCCCATACTGGAAACTATCTGTTGTCCAAAAGCCTCCTTCCGGCATGAGACATGGGAAGTGTTGTGGTTCCTTCCTCCAAAGGAAAGTCCCAACTCATATGCAATATCTCCATCCCATGCTACATGGAGTATGTTGTGTCTCTCCATGTTCCAATCCTTTTCCCTAGTGGCCTTTCTTTCTCCAAGCATCATATCAATGTTGTGCAAAGTGAGAAATAGAGATACACGCATATGTTAGGTCTCCGTATTTTGCAAGATTGGAAAGAACAAATGCTGCAGAGCCTACATCAGAACCACTTTGGAATCCTAGGATCTATCCCTCCTAGATTTAGAGAGGGATCTCTCTATATAAGTGTCTTCAAAGATATTATCTTTAAGGCTTATGATATGATATTAGGCTAGTTATGAAGTGCAGGGGTTTTTTTTGTTTTTGGTTGGGATATATATCATCAAAATGAAGGAAGTATTTTGAAGGGAAAAGGTGTGAGCAGGTTGAAAGAATGGTTTAGTTGATAGGATAGGTAAGAAACAGTATCAATCCATTGGGCTATGGAGTCACAAAAGGATTTAATTGCACAACAAGTTTCAAGAGTGGTCCATGGAGCAAGTCATGTATGTCAAAGGATCTCTTTAAGTTGATTTATGGTATGGAACATTAAAGTTTGGTGAAAGAAGAAAACAAAGGGAAACTTAAGATCAAGTAAGGAATTTTAACCTAGCCTACTTTCAGCATACTCTCAGGGGAAAACAAATAATAGCTTAAGATTAAGTAAGGACTTTTAACCTAGCCTGATTTCAACATATTCTCAAAAGAAAACATTCAAGATAAAAAAAAAGAATAGCCTAAGATCAAGTAAGGACTTTGAACCTAGACTGATTTTTTCATATTCTCAAAGGAAAACATTCAAGATGAACATAAAAAGTAGCCTAAGATCAAGTAAGGACTTTTAACCTAGCCTTCTTTTGGCATACTCTTAAGGGAAACTTTCAAAACAGTTGTTGGAGAAAACACTAGAGGACATGGCTAACCATACACTTCCCTAGTTTAACTTTACTTAGCATGCAATGAAAATATCATTCAATAACAATATCTCAAGTTTTACTCAACAAGACATGGGCTCACCAACATTCCTTGACAGGTTACACTCTATTGAAATCATTCCCAAACACGCATTTAGAAGAAAACATAATGATAAAGCTTATCAGTGATATTTAGGGTACTTTAGAAGTAAATCCTAATCTACATTTGTTGTTCTTTATCAGAGAAAGTGGACAATATGAAAACATAAGAAAACGAATAGTTACAGTAAGAAAAACATCACCATTGACATAGACCAAGATCTCATAAATCAGCTTTTGTATTTGATGTTCAAACTACTTACAATCTTCAAGTCCAGTGGGTCTTTACAGCTTCAAACTTCTCTTCTCAGCCTATCTTTCTTCAATTACAAAAAGAGCTTCAACACGTCAACAGCTATTCACATTCAATAAGTATTCAACCAACAACTACAATGGGCTCCTCTTATGATATTTATAGATGAATTGAGGAGGTGGAGTGAAAGAAAGGGTTGTTTGTTCAATTAATACAGAATAAATGCTTCTCAACCTTTGGGAGGCCTTATTGAGAAGATTTCAGATGTTTTAACTCTACTAATTGATTTTTACATTAATTTTCATCAACTTCAATCACTTTTGTTGACTTTTGAGGCTTTGGTAGGCTTGTAATTACTTTCTGAGCTGTCTTTGGCAAATATATTTGACTGTGCATTAACTTTGTAGGCTTTTTTAATAAATAGGCCTGTAGGTGGCATTTTGATCTTTGGAGAAGTAAAGGTTTCAGTGATTTGGCATTTGAAACCATATTTTGGTTGATCTGTCTGTCTTTGATACTTCAAACTCTAATTAGGCCTTTGATATGCGTTGGGCCTCCTTTAATCATCTTTTTGCTTTAAACTGTGTCTTTAACCTTTATCCTTTGATCTTCTGTTTTCACTATTTCTTCGCTAAACTTCATTATTTTCCTTTGTGTACAGGTGGCTTTCTTATGCTGCAATGGAGGGTTTAATATGTAACCGGTGTCCATGAAACACTGATTAAACTTTGAAATTTAACCCTTTTCATCCCTTTTCTTCGCTTTTGGACCATTTTGGATCATCATCCAAGGCCATATCACTGTAACTTGACTATGGGACCACTTTTATGGCTTATATGCCATTAACCCTACAACAAACATGAAATCATTAATAAATCCTACATTTTATGGATTCAACTGCTTCATAAGGCTTGGCGGAGGGCGAAAGAGCAGTGCAGAGGTAAGGGAGCATGCGGAAGGAGATCCCATGGTCAAAACCATGAAGAATCAGGGGAAAAAAATGAATTAGGACATGAAATTTGGAAAGTGGTTTCGGGAATACTAGAGGTGGTATTCACACGAGATAAGAGTGGTAAGTTGTTTTGTGATAATCAAACGCGATACGGGTCTTTGGACGACACGTGTCCAGGCGAAAACCACCTATTTTGCGTTGAAAATGGGTGATTAATTTTATTTGTGAAATGAACGTGAAAATGGTTTTAGACCATCCGATCTAGGAGGGCCAGATCTACTGCTATAAGCGAGCGTGAAAAATAGAAAAGGTGTGTGGTGAAGGATGGTGGGGTCCAGCGGTGACGTAAGAAAAATAGGCACGTAGCAGAGAGGCTTGAGGTCAGGCAAAAAATGGTTTACAGTGATAAAGTGTAATAATCCAGGTAGGGGGGGAATACATAAAAAAGTTGAAAGTGGGAGGAAGCGAAGGCACTCAGTGGTGGAACTGGGAGGTGATGTCACTGCAGGGGAACTAAGTGTATGGAAGAAAAACTCAGGGGTGTGCCTCCACAGTGAATCTCAGCCGTGGATATGAGATTATCCATGGTAAAAAGGGGAAACTGTGGGGGCACTGGGGGAGTATAGACCACCTTGGTTGGGTGCCCTCATAGTGAATCTGAGCTGTTGGATGAGGAACATGGACGGTCCAGTTTAACCTGGAGAAGTGGAGAAAAGTTGCGGAAAAACATAGTCAGGGTGAGATTTTACAAAGGGAAGGGGTTGAGGTGCAGGAGTGATGTGGGCTATCGGATCAAGGAGGTGGACGGCTAGGATTAACTCCCAGATATCTCATCGGCAGGGGGGGAAACTAAACCTGATGCAATGGAACGATGCGATGGCACGATGCGATAGAGAAGGCGAAGCGCGATGCAGTGAAAACGGTCGATATCGGGTCGAGATCAACGGCAGAGATCGCATCACAGAACCACATATTGATAGAGGAAAGGAATTCAGGGGAAGAATATTGCGATATGCGATGGAGTGGGAGGTGCGATGGCCGTCCGATCTTTGGGGAGATGGATGGTCACAATCTCATCGGTCGATCAGCCATCGGCAGAAAAGAAGAATGGAAGCGAAAACTTGCGATGTGCCAATGCAATGGGTTCTTAAGACCCTTAGCTGATGGTCTCAGGCCTCGGTCTTACGGTGAAAAGTTGCTCGGGCTTTAAGCAAAAATGGCTTAAGGCCTTTTATAAAAAATGAAGGTTTTTAGACTAAAATGAATGTTTTTTAGGATTTTTTGGAGTTTTCGATAAAGGGAAAAAAGGGTTTTAAACTGGAATAAAAGGATTTTGTCGAGTTTAAAGGGGATTTTGAGGGAAAATAAAGGCTAAAATGAGGAAAATGGGGGTTTTTTGCAAAATGATTTTTCAAAGGAAAAAGGATGAACAAATGGGTCGCAAAAACAGTCTCTTTTATAATAGCAGGATCACTTAGTGGATTTTTGAATGAAGATATCAGTGGAATGGATTTATTTGAGGATAAAGAACACATAGAGGCTTCAAGAAGTCACATATTTTGCATGAAATTTGTTTTTTTAAGACCAATAGACTTGTTTTAGCCATCATTAGTTATGACAAAATTTTATTGATGGCTAACAGTGACTCCACTTGGGAATGGCAGCTGCTTTGGAGGTGTCAAGCACTTCAGAAATAAATCTCTGGGATGCATACGTGTGCCTTATCCATGACACCCTCTTCTTCTTTTATCATGCTACTTTAAAAAGATGATTAGTGCTTTATATCAGAAAACAAATTTCTTTTCCCCAAACAACTACTTACACAGCCTACTTTCCTAACATTTTTTCTTCATAAGGTGCACTTGGACTTGCAAACCTTTTGAAATCAACATTTTATTCTTTTATTGAAAGCAGGAAACTAATCTAAATCTACCCTTATTTCTTCTATGAGTTTAGATTAAACAGTTGAACTCATTAATTCTCTACCTAAGCTACTATCTGCCAGGATTAAACTGTCTGATAGATCTTATTCTCTATATTCTAAAACAGAAATTTAAATACAAACAAACCAGGATTAAGCTGTCTGATTTTTTGTAAGACTATGGCATAAAAAAAAGCTGCACATAGACTGAAATTTGTAGAAATTTAAAACAAAACTCTGAAGGCTTAAGATCTGAAATTTACAAGCATCCTTCATTCTTCTTATGACTCAGATTTTGATCTGTTTAGAGTCATTCTTCTTCTTCTTTTCCTGGTTCAAGTTTTCAGCATGTTAGAACCACTTATTTTCCTTCTCTTTGGCTCAATTTTTGGTCTAATTAGAGCCATTTCTTTCTATCCTAATCTATTCTACTGATAAGCCAAGATTTCATTGTTTGGAAAATCTTCTTCACTAACCTATCAACAGTAAATTGAAATCTATCTAGTCACGATTAGGCTGTATGACTAAATAGCAGTGCTCTTTTTTTGTAGTGGCATTTAAGCTTGCACACTTCAGATTTTTCTTTCCTTTTTTGGTATGGGGTTGTACCTTTCTTCTTTTATATCTGCCCTCTATTCTCTTTTCTATTTTTTTGTATTTTTTCAATTTTTCTTTCAAAGCAAAAACAAAAAACTAACTAAATTCTCACAGGCTGAGCTTTATTGAAATTTCTACCTACCCTAATCTAACTCTAAAATATTTACATGTTTAGATGAAAATTTCTCTTTTCCAATACATCCAGTCAATCAGTTGGTTCCATGACTAGTCTTTGCTCATCTCTTTGAGTAGGCAGGATAGACAGGGCCACTCCCATCTCACTTTTTCTTTAGTAGTAGTGCTAAAAAATTGTGTTGCATTTGGTGACACACTGCTCCTAATAATCTATATCCCTTCTTCAAATGTCTTCAAGAAATCAAAAAATGGATCTTGAAATAATACATGGTTATGAGTATTTGAAAGAAAGGTTTCAACCAGGACTACCTTTTCTTCAACTGGATCAAGAAAAATATTCTTTTGAGAAAGAAAATATTCCTCATCTTCACTGTTATCTGAACTGAAGGACTCATCATATATTGCAGTGTTGTCCTCTTGCAGTTGTGGGGTATTTTGATTCAGTGGACTGAACTCTATGAAGAGGTCATTATATTCTTGAGCAGGGGTCTCTTTGATTACCTCAACCCTTTCAGGAGAATGTTCTTTATATTCATCATGCTCAAGAAATTCTTAATTGTTTTCCTTCTCAACTTTTGAGTTGAAAGACAGCTGGTTTCTAATCACATGGAAACTATTACTGATGAGCTGTAATGAACCAGAGAAAAGATTAAGAGATTCTTCACCCTCTTCTGCATTTTTCAAGCTTTCTTCACCAGTATCATAGATAGTCTACTTTAGCTCATTACTTTCTTGGAGTTGGTGGAACTGATCATCCTCCCACAAATATACTAATGATGGTCTTGCAAGATCAAATTTTGTTTGGAGAACATCATCATCAGATAGATCAAAATTAGGAAAATCATAATGTAAGTAATGTCACCAATCAAACATACTGGATTGTCAGCAGGTCTTTCTTTATTGTGATCTACAAGGGAATTTTCTAAATTATCACAACAAAGTTCATTAGGTGAATGGGTAAGAGTTCTTTTTTTGGAAAAAAATTCAGAGGCTGGCTATTTATTAATAATTTGATCTATTTCTTCTTCTGTAAAAGGGGAAGATGTTTTTGTGTTTCTTTGAGCAGAAGTACAGTAGTTCTCTATCTCTTGGGGAGACTAAATTTGAGGCTGGATGTCTTCTTAAGCCTCAGCTAAAAGGGATGATGAACCATTATTTGTGATTGCAGGGATAGCTTGAGGGATTTATTTCATTTCTTGATTATTTTCTTCCTCAAATGATTCCTCTAGGTTATTATGATAGCTAGGATGCATATGAAATTCTTGAATGACATTTAACATATCTTCAGGATTCATATTAACCAAATCCTCATCAATATCTAACAAGTATTGTATGAAGTTCTAAGATTGATCACAACAGTTTTCAACCCATGACAATAATGGAGAGTTTTATTTATATTTTTCATAAAATACTTGGTGCATGTCTTTTAAAGAAAACAAGCTCTCAGGTTCTAACCATTTATACCAATCCCTTGCCTCTCCTTCTAATGTTAACATGAAAATTTTCATAAGGCAATCTTCATGCCATTCAGTATTTATATTCCATACATGTATATGAAATTTGATGAGATGTAACAATGGGTCATCAAACTTTTCACCTTGGAAAACAGGAAGGTTATCATCCCAAATCACCTGGGGCATCTTATCTGGGAACCCAGGGATATTATCTCTACTCATTAGGGCATATCTTCGTTGTATCCTTGGAATCATGTTTGTAAATCAGAAGAGAGGTCACTTTGTCTATTCGACCAGTTCAGAGTCTTCTACCAGTGGAGTCATTTGGTCTTTTGGGAGTTGTGGAGTCGCCAGGTGAAGGATTTTTACTTTTTTTCAAGGTTTGGTTGTTGTTCACCATCAACAATCAATAATAACCAGTCTTGGTGACACTTGATTCATTGAAAAATAGGGGTTCGTTGAGTTGTGAAGTTATCTATTACTCAATATCTTCCCCAGTATGGTCGCCACTATGTTAGGTCTCCATGGTTTGCAAGATTGGAAAGAACAAACATTGCAGAGCCTACATCACAACCACTTTAGAATCCTAGGATCTAGCCCTCCTAGATTCAGAGAGGGATCTCTCTATATAAATGTCTTCAAAGATATTATCTTTAAGGCTTATGGTATGATATTAGGCTAGTTATGAAGTGCAAGGGTTTTGTTTGTTTTTGGTTGGGATGGATATCATCAAAATTAAGGAAGTCTTTTGAAAGTTAAAGGTGTGAGCAGGTTGAAAGAATGGTTTAGATGATAGGATAGGTAAGAAACAGTATCAATCCATTGGGCTATGGAGTCACAAAAGGATTTAATTGCACAACAAATTTCAAGAGTGGTCCATGGGGCAAGTCATCTATGTCAAAGGATCTCTTTAAGTTGATTTATGGTATGGAACATTAAAGTGTGGTGAAAGAATAAAACAAAGGGAAACTTAGGATCAAGTAAGGACTTTAACCTAGCCTGCTTTCATCATACTCTCAAGGGAAAACAAATAATAGCTTAAGATCAAGTAAGGACTTTTAACCTAGCCTTCTTTTAGCATATTCTCAAAAGAAAACATTCAAGATAAAAAAAATAATAGCCTAATATCAAGTAAGGTCTTTGAACCTAGCCTGCTTTTGGAATATTTTCAAAGGAAAACATTCAAGATGAACATAAAAATTAGCCTAAGATCAAGTAATGACTTTTAACCTAGCCTGCTTTCGGCATACTCTTAAGGGAAACTTTCAAAACAGCTATTGGAGAAAACACTAGAGGACAAGGCTAACCATAGACTTCCCTAGTTTAACTTTACTTAGCATGCAATGAAAATATCATTCAAGAAAAATATCTCAAGTTTTACTCAGCAAGACATGGGCTCACCAACATTCCTTGACTGGTTACACTCTACTGAAATCATTCCCAAACACACATTTAGAAGAAAACATAAAGATAAGGCTTATCAGTGAGATTTAGGGTACTTTAGAAGTAAATCCTAATCTATATTTGCTGTTCTTTATCAGAGAAAGTGGACAGTATGAAAACATAAGAAAAATAATAGTTATAGTAAGAAAAACATCACCATTGACATAGCCTAGGATCCCATAAATCAGCTTGTGTATTTGATGTTCAAACCGGTTACAATCTTCAAGTCTAGTGGGTCTTTACAGCTTCAAACTTCTCTTATGAGCCTATCTTTCTTTAATTACAAACAAAGCTTCAACAACCTCAACAACTATTTACATTCAATAAGTATTCAACTAAAAACTACAATGCGCTCCTCTTATGATATTTATAAATGAATTGAGGAGGTGGAGTGAAAGAAAGTGTTGTTTGTTCAATTAATACAGATTAATTGCTTCTCGACCTTTGGGAGGCCTTATTGAGAAGATTTCAGATGTCTTAACTCTGATAATTGATTTTTACATTAATTTTCATCAACTTTAGTCCCTTTTTTTCACTTTTGAGGCTTTGGTAGGCTTGTAATTACTTTTTGAGCTGTCTTTGGCAAACATCTCTGACTGTGCATTAACTTTGTAGGCTTTTCGAATAAATAGGCCTATAGGTGGCATTTTGATCTTTGGAGAAGTAAAGGTTTTGGTGATTTGGCATTTGAAGCCATCTTTTGGGTGATCTGTCTGTCTTTGATACTTCAATCTTTGATTAGGCATTTGATATGCATTGGGCCTCCTTTAATCATCTTTATGCTTTAAACTGTGTCTTTAACCTTTATCCTTTGATCTTCTGTTTTCATTGTTTCTTCGTTGATCTTCATTATTTTCCTTTGTGTACAGGTGGCTTTCTTATGCTACGATGGAGGGTTTACTATGTAATTGGTGTTCATGAAACACTAATTAAACTTTGAAATTCAACCCTTTTCATCCCTTTTCTTTGCTTTTGGGCCTTTTTGGATCATCATCCAAGGCCATATCACTGTAACTTGACTGTGGGACCGCTTTTATGGCTTATCCGCCATTAAACCTACAACAAACATTAAATCATTAATAAATCTTGCGTTTTGTGGATTCAACTGCTTCATAGGGCTTGGCGGAGGGCGAAAGAGCAATGCAAAGGTAAGGGAGCATGTGGAAGGAGATCCCATGGTCGAAACCATGAAGAATCAGGGGAAAAAAATGAATTAGGGCGTGAAATTGGGAAAGTGGTTTCAGGAATACCAGAGGTGGTATTCGCATGAGATAAGAGTGGTAAATGGTTTTGTGATACTCGAATGCGATACAGGTCTTTGGACGATGCATGTCTAGGCGAAAAATGCCTATTTCATGTTGAAAACGGGTGATTAATTTTATTTGTGAAATGAATGCGAAAATGGCTTTAGACCGTCCGATCTGGGGGGGACAGATCAACAGCTGTAAGCGAGCACGAAAAATAGAAAAGGTGTGCGGTGAAGGATGGTGGGGTCCAGTGGTAACGTAAGTAAAATTGGCGCGTAGCGGAGACACTTGAGGTCTGGCAAACAATGGTTTATAGTGATAAATTATAATAATCCAGGTAGGGGGGGAATACATAAAAAAGGTGAAAGTGGGAGGAAGCGAAGGTGCTCAGTGGTGGGACCGGGAGGTGACGTTACTGCGGGGGGACTAGGTGTATGGAAGAAAAACCCGGGGGTGTGCCTCTGCAGTGAATCTCAACCATGGATTTGAGATTCTCCATGGTAAAAAGGGGCAACTGCGAGGGCACTAGGGGAGTACGGACCACCTTGGTTGGGTGCCCCCGTAGTGAATCTGAGCCGTTGGGTGGGGAACATGGATGGTCCAGTTTAATCTGGAGAAGCGGAGAAAAGTTGCGGAAAAACATAGTCGGGGTGAGAATTTACAAAGGGAAGGGGTTGAGGTGTGGGAGTGATGCGGTCCGTCGGATCAAGGAGGTGGACGACTAGTATTAACTTGTGGAGATCTCATAGGCGAGGGGAAAAACTAAACCCGACGCAATGGAACAATGCGATGGTGCGATGCGATAGAGAAGGCGAAGTGCGATGCAGCGTAGACCGTCGATCTCAGGTCAAGATCAATGGCGGAGATTACATCGCAGAATTGCATATCAGCAGAGGAAAGGAATGCAGGGGTGGAATATTGAGATATGCGATGGAGCGGGAGGTGCGATGGTTGTCCGATCTTTGGGGAGATGGATGGTCACGATCTCATCGGTCGATCGGCCATCGGTAGAAAAGAAGAATGGAGGCAGAAACTTGCGATGCGCCGATGCGATGGGTGCTTAAGACCCTTAGCCAATGGTCTCAGGCATCGGTCTTACGGTGAAAAGGGGCTCGAGCTTTAAGCAAAAAGGGCTTAAGGCCTTTTATAAAAAATGAAGGTTTTTAGACTAAAATGAAGTTTTTTTAGGATTTTTTGGAGTTTTTGATAAAGGGAAAAAAGGGTTTTAAACCGGAATAAAAGTATTTTATCAAGTTTAAAGGGGATTTTGAGGGAAAAAAGGGTATAATGAGGAAAATGGGGGGTTTTTGTAGAAGGATTTTTCAAAGGAAAAATGATGAACAAATGGGTCAAAGAAACAGTCTCTTTTATAACAGCAAGATCACTTAGTGGATTTTTGAAAGAAGATATCAGTGGAATGGATTTCTTTGAGGATAAAGAACACATAGAGGCTTCAAGAAGTCACAAATTTTGCATGAAATTTGTTTCTTGAAGACTAATAGACTTGTTTTAGCCATCATCAGTTATGACAAAATTTTATTGATGGCTAACAATATCAACATGTGAAATTTCGAACCATACTCCCCCAAGACAAGCCATCACGGCAATCCCTCTTGCTACCACATCACATCATAATCATACCAAGTGTGGTAGTCAAACTCTCCCAACAGAAGCCAACACAACAAGGTCTCCTGCTGCTACAACACATCATCATCATGCCAAGTATAAAATAGTGACATCCCAATTGACATATGGAATGTCATATGGTGGCCATACTCTCCCAAGAGTAACCAGCGTAGCCATGCCTCCAACTATTGCATCTCATCACTATTGTGCAAGGTAGGAAACAATGATATACCAATGGACATACAAAATGTAATCTCTTGGCCATACTATCCCAAGAGTAGATAGCACAGCCATGCCTCCTGCTGCTGCATCACCTTAGTATTGTGCAAGGCATGGAACATACAAATCTGAAATGTCGAGTGGTAATGATACTCACCCAAGAGCAGCCAGCGCAACCATGCTTTCTTCTGCCCCGTGTCAGGTATCTGCAAGTAGCTTTTCAGCCACTTGTTCATCATCTCCCTCTGTCCATCCACCTGTGGGTAATGACTCACACCATGTACCAACTCAGTACCCACCAAATGGATAAGCTCCCACTAAAAGCTTATCATAAAAAAACTGTCACTGTCACTGTCTATGGCCTTGGGAATACCATGAAGTTTGAAGACATCCTAGAAAGTTAACCTGAAAGTGTACTGTGTAGCGATGTCGAAGCAATGTGCAAACCTTGATAGTTGATAAATGTTGACAATACACTCCTTCGTGTTCTACCGACAAAATTTTTACCCAATGATAGGTTGGAGTACATCCTCCTTGATATCTCTCCATGAGAGCCTCTCTCTAATGGCTTGGTTGGACCTATGAGGCCCCGACAATGGTGAGTGATGTGATGCATGAAAATTCTTCTCTTTGAGTTGTGAGGTGTCTATCAAAGAGACTTTGTCTTGATAATAGAAGATGTTATTCATCACATGATGTCTACCATATACTATCTTCCCATCCAACACTTCACAAGTGAAGCGTTCATCGGAATGTTCAACTAAAAATTGGGCCCTCCAATATGCATCACTGCCCATCAAATACAGCGCTATTGATCTCCATGGTATTGCATATATTGTCACATGGACCTCTCCATAATGGTGAAGTCATTGTCCTACATTATACTGATCCACTATTGTTTCCTCTTCTGCAATTTTTTCTCCTCCTCAAAAATATGTCAAAGACTATGGTGGTTGGTCTTCACCCAAAATCTACTGTCTACCAAAACTGCTGGAATTTGGCCAATTCATGCATAATGTAAAAAATCCACTTATCGTAAATAGAATATGACATCTCATGCGATAGTAGCCTCCAGTTCTTGAAAGCTATGGACTAGCTTCCCTTCATTAGGACTATGTCAACCCAGGATAGCTATACCTCTTCTCCTTTAACAAGTCAAGGGTCCTCTACGCACTGATAGTCCTCTGCTCCACATAATTAATGTGCTCCAACCCATGGTCATGTAATTTCCCTGATGGCATGTCCCCAAAAATCTCAATATGATGTGCTGAAACAATCTAGGGTGGAAATGTATGCATACCTTGGATCAGCTGAATCTTGGAAACATCTTGCAAAGATACAAGAGTTCCTCCAACTGGTGCAAATGCTTCTCCTACTAGTGGTGGTGGTGGTAGATGATATCCTCCTAGTGTATCAGCGCTGACATCTCCCTTCTACTCCCCATACACTTCCTCTTCATTGTCGTATAATGTCTCAATGGAATGTGCCTCAGTGTTTCTTCTATCAAACATGTCTACCAATCTTTGACTCAACTCTGCATACAAAGTCACTCTCATATTATCCAATCTATCAAACCACCAGTCATTTGCTTAACCCTTAAGGTGTAGCGCTGCAATCTCAATAGCCCCCGCTTCTGCTACTTGATGTAGCTATATGAATGCATCTAACTTCTCCATCCAAGATTCTGTTGTTCTTTTGGATGACCCATCGAATGTAGGCATAAAGAATCTATTATGCATGTGCCCTCTTTTTCTATTGCTATTACAGGGTCTCCGATTCTCTTTGATCTGGAAAAACTGATGGAAAGTCAGATTATCTTTGAAATCTCTTGATTGAGATGGGTACTCTGCAAGATAATCACTACGAGTCTCATGCTCCAAATATCCTCCATCTCCATGTCCTTCATTTTCTACAAGGAAAGTGGGCATAGTGGGGTCCTGAGACTGCCTACTGGTTGCTTTCACCACTGATATGAAGTATTGGGACTCTCTCCATTATGAAACCCTCTTGAGGTTTCCCTATCCCTCTCTACTCTCATTTCCTTGATCTTCATGGTGAGAATCTGCATATATTGGAAAAGTAGTTTGGAAAAACTAATTCCTTCTGCCATTGAAGACTTTTTTTTTTTCTTCTTCTTCTTCTTATTCTTCTCATGTCAATAAATTCCCACAAGATGAGCCAAATATCATGCTCTAATACCACTTTAATATTCAAAAATGTAAAATACATGAATATAGAACATCTGCAGCATTCCAAATAAAGCAAAACAGGAATATAGCGCTAAAGTTTGAAAAATATCTGAAATATGCTGCAACTAGAAATTAAATTAATACATCATAACCATGAGTAGAAATATCTCGGTCATATAATTATAATCAACAGCAAAAATAATGTACAAATTTCTCCAAATAAGATGCACTCAAGCCAACAATAAGTGGATGAAATAGCTTTAAATCCTAGCACTGGAAATGTTGTTGTTGCTACTGTTGTTGCTGTTGGAAATTGTTGCTACTGGGAATAAGAACCACGTGATAGAGGATACTGGAGTTCTTATAAATATCTGGGATTTTATCGATGCACTCTACTCGAAACACTCGGAAAATCCCAAAAATGGATTGGCCTATTTTTGAGTTTGGAACTTCGGCCCTTTTGGGGTGAAAACTGTACTCTTGTTGGTTGAATTATGCATTCCTACTGGGTAACTACTGTAATGGGGCTGAAATGATTATATAAATTCTACAATAGCACCAAAACAACTCAATTAATTAAGGGATGGACCCTTTCTCTTGATTTCCAAGCTGAAAGCTTGAGTTCGAACTCCTCCTCTCAAGTTGCAGTTGCTAAACTACACAAGTGACTATGTTATCAAGAGGGTTGATTTTGTATCCTACTGCTAGATGATGCAATTTTTTTCACAACTCATGGAAATGGTCTCACCAAGTGAGGGCTTGATCCCTGACAAGATTCGAAGTTGAGATGCTTGGAGCTTCCTTCCTACTCTTAAACTACACTGCTAGAATGCGTAATTCTTGTAGGAACTGATTCTGCATAGAGGAGTAGAATGATGGCCTGATGTTAGATGTAACAATGGTGCTCTTGGAAGACTGCAATGGATGCAAAAGGTGAAAGGAAGATCCCTCAATAGTTTTCCCATATGAAATACTAAGAACTACCTTCCACCTCTCAAACTCTAGTGTAGGAATGCGTAATTCCTATAGCTAGAAGTGGTGGAGAGAGGGACTAAATGTGGCACTATTTCCAGATGATGAATGGCTACTCAAAGAAACCCTTCTAGAGTAGGCACTCAAATTCCCCCGTGGATAAGGGTGGGATCTCCGCTTGGCGACACCCGTGTGCTAAACAACACAATAGACTTACCTAAATAGCTGAAGCGTGCACAAAGTCGTCAAGACAAAACAATAATAATATTTCGACTCCTTTATTTGGTTCCCTCTTCTTCCATTTATGTTTGTGAGCCTTACCTAGCCTTGGCCCATCTCATAACTATGCTGAACATGTGGCCACTAGCCTCCATAAATATTGCATTGTCCTCGACTATCTCCATCATCTTTGTAATTAATCCTACACTATCTCCATCATCTTGCATTTATTCCTCCACTATCTCCATCATCTTCCTCATTATTTCTCCATGACCTCCACTCTTTCTTCATTATTATGCTTCTCCAATACTCTATAATGCTACTCCACTACTAAACTAACCCAAATTCACACTATAGAAATGGATTTTATTCATCTACTGGGTTTATGGGTCCGTTCACCCTCTTATTTACTTAACTAATAATTAAACGTAATAACTCTAATATTATAATTATTTGATGGATAATTAGGAATATTACAGACCTCCAGCATTCAGATAGTTGTTGAAAACATGACATTGGTGTTTATGATGCCAAAAAATCTTTGAAATTGATACACCATACCTCTGCGCAGACCTCCTTACCTTTGTGCTTGCACAAATTTTGAATTTCCAAATGCATTGCTTCTAGTTGACTCTCAATATGTTGAGTTCCTAGTGCAATAGGTGTTGAGGTAGCTTCTAGTTTCATTGCAACTTCTACAACCTCATCTTGTGTAGCAATCTTTTGTTGTCCTAATGGCTGGCGCAGATGCAGGAGAAACATAGCAATGAACCATTCTTTATGCTGAGTATCATCAATAAAAAATCCACCATCTCTGATGGTGCACTTCAATCTTTGATCTACCTCCCATATAGATTCATTAGGTTCCTGATGGATATCCTTCATCTCTATCAACTGCTGCGCGTATGACTCAAGTTTATTAAACTACTCTTTCAGGGCTGCTTTAATTTCTTCCACGATAGCATTAGGGTTAGCTTGTGCATACCTAATGTACTAGTCTAGAGCACGATATTTCAATGCAGTAGCCATCTGTGCTTTTATAATATCAATATTGTTCACTTGCTGAGCCTGCCATACGACCTCAATTACAAACCAGAAGTGATCAATGTCCTCATTTCTAATGCCTTTGAAATTAGGTAACTTCATGGATGCATCAATATCTACTTCAAGAGGGGGTGGAGGTGGAGTGGAGATGGATTGCGTGGCGGGGTAGGTGATCTGTGATGGGAGCTTAAAAGTGGAGTGGATGGAGTGGGAAACAGATTCAAGGGCTTATGATATGACAAGCTTTCTTCTTCAGAGTAAGTTTCTCATTGAGGTTCACTATCAGATATAGGCTTTAGAGGGTTATAAAGGAATTTTTTAGAGTCTTCTCGGTAAATGCTTCCACTGTGTGTAGCTAAACCTCTTTGATGCATTCACAGAGTATGTTCGCACTCACAACCTCATTCACACAATATCATTTTCATTAATAATTTCAATGAGCATAGAAACTTGCCTCTAAGGCCTTTAAATAACCTTCTTTCTGCTTTAGAATATGACACAAATTGGTCAACTGAAAATTCAGTCACAAATCCACCCAAAAGGTGATCAATCCAATGATCTACTACGCGAATGATATTATTATCAAACTTCTGTACTTGCTTGATCAAATTAGGAGTCCATTTAGTAACTACATCGTCTTTTATGTAGTGATGGAACTCATCCAAGCGCGACAACCACTGTTGTAGTTCATGCCCAAAGGAACAAAAAACGTTTTATGCACTTCTGTATAAATATACTTTTGTACCCACTGCTCATCATAAAATTTAGTGCTTTTATTCTCTTGCAGTGTAAATTCAAGGATCTTTCTATCCAACCAGTCCTGTAATTCGTTGCGCGATGGATGCCACAACATCAAATTTCCCTCTAAATGATGATCTCGGTCCCAAAAATGGAGCCATTTATTGGCTTGGGTGGTCCTGACCCAGGTTCAGAGTTTATGGATAAACCAAAAAACCCTCCAACTACTGGCCCTTTCGGTAATGATCTGCCTGCACATACTAAAGTCTCACCCAAAGCAGTATGGGGCGGTGATGGAACCAGTTTTCTGCACCCTAAGAGAGAATTTAATGAAGTGGTCCTTGGCAAAGCCCTAAGTGGTCTTCTACAAATGCATGTAGTCACTTTATAGTAGAATTACAGATCTTGCACAATCATTAACATAATAACACAGAAATACTTGTCTTACTTAGCGCAAATAATAAATCAGAACCAGATCTTGACCTAATTAATGTAATACTTAACAGATGTCAATACTCATGCATACACATATCATTTAGCTCTGTGCATTCATCAATAAGTAAATAGACAATGCAATCTCATCAAAGAATAACAACAAACATAAACCATAACACAAAGAGTTCACCAAAACTATTCTTTCTATTATTCTTTCAGATCTATCAATACATCATCTTTTCTTCTTGCAAAAACCCTTACAAACCCTTTTGTGGACATAGCCACCGGATTCCGTACACAACGAGGGTTAGGTCTCCACACACATAGACAACAGGAGCCTTTTACCCAACACAAAACCCTTACAGACACAAAATTTTATCAATATCTCATAACATTCATTAACTTATCTATGACTTACTTGACTTAACTTAGAAAAACTCTATCTATTTATAATACGCCTAGCGCATAGATACTATGGTCTCAAACCATGGTTTGAGGCCCACAGTTACATTTAAGCCTGATTACATCCAAAATTGGGGAAAAAATCCCTTTGACTACATCTGTGCAACAGACACATACAAACATATGAAAAATCCCTTTGGAACTTCTACCTCAGGGGACCCCGCTCCAAAAATTACCCTGCATTGGTTGATTTTGGTTTCCTTTTCTCTTTTTCTTTGAATTAGGAGGATTAGTTGCAATCTTATGTGCATACACCTAAACTTTGGGGGGAGGTGGCTGTTGTGGAAGAGGTTTAGAAGGCATGGGAGGTTGGGGTGCTGATTTCGAAGGTGCTGGAGCACCAGGATGTGGATAAGGATAGTAAAGAGGTTGAACAACATCTGGCCTTGGCATCGGTTGATGCAACTGGGCGAATGTGTAAGGCATGATGTTGGGAAAAATACTGAGAGGGGGGGGGGGTGAATCAGTATTTACTGCATACTCAAAAAATTTCACTTTTTCATTCCTTAAAACCCATACGCTACTTTCCTTTAGTAAACTTGCGTATACACGTGGAGATCTTTCATGAAACTCACATATACACAGAGATGTAATTATGTCATTAGTTCTTTGCTTATATCATTCCATTATTCATTCATCAGATGTTCAATAAATAGTAAACATGTGCAGTAAGAACAGAATAAACCATCACACAAAGCATCACACATGAACACCAGGATTTTTAGGTGGAAACCCAAGTCGGGAGAAAACCACCGCTGCAGTTGCTCAGCCTTCAATATTTTATTATAGAGAAAGCATCTTACAACATATGTGCTGGCGCAGACTTGACCAGCACGCAGGCACCCACCTACGCTCGTTTACCAGCCTCTCCTGGAAGGGAGCTCCAACCCCCTGACTCGTTTACCAGCCTCTCCTGGAAGGGAGCTACGACCCACTGATCTCGTTTACCAGCCTCTCCTGGAAGGGAGCTACAACCCCCTGACTGAAGGCTACAACCCTCAGCACCACCTTGGACCACGTTTCATCAATTTTCACACTGGATCCAACAACTTCAATAGAACACCACTTGCAGGCCACATTTCATCATATTTTCAGACTGGACCCTTTCCAAACTATTAAGCACAAACATACATCACCAACAGATACTTATCAACTCAGATCAGATAGCAGAAACACAGCAGAACAGATTAGATATTTCATACCCCTTGCTTAAGCAAACCCTAGTTTGCATACGCGCTTTCCCTTTATTGATGTCGCGTATATACGCGCTTCCATCCACACAAACCAGCGTATACCTCAGTGTATATTTCATTGCGCATACGCGCTTTTACTTCAGCGAAGCCGCGTATATACGCGCTTCCTCCGCGGCGAAGTAGCGTATAGATCTTCAATCATTACAGAGCAGCATACTTCATCAGATCAGATGTTCAGTTCAGATTTACCCTTTGCTTCGGACGGATGCTGCAGCCTAGATGTTAGCTCATCACGGTCCAGGCAGCTGGCGGATCTGGTAGATACAGGGTCATTTCAGATCTAGATCCCTTTCTTCATCATTGGTGCATCATCCAATCAGATTTATCTTCAAGTGTAACCCTTTCATTCAGATCTACTTCAGAGAGAAGTATTCATTCAAGCTCAGACCTCTTGCACCCACACTTATCTTTTTGCACAATGAATTTCTTCTCCTTTTATATGATTACCCTTTGTCAATACCATGAGCCAAAAAAAATACCATAAGCCCAAAAACTACCCGGACGGGGTCAATTAGGCGGATCATTGCAATGCAATGGGTCAATACCATGGTGGTTACCCTTGGTTTTTCACTTTTTGAGCGCTTTAGCCCATACGCTACTTGGCACGTTACTTTCCGCGTGCATACGCGACTTCCCCTAGGCCAATACGCGTATACCAAGAGACATACTATTTTTCATCATACTTTGAGTACATTCTGAATTCCTTCCTTCATTGCCTTCAGTACTCACTGAAGATACATCAGATTTCCTTCATCAAGGACATATTCTATCAAGCACAACTTCATCAAGTAAGTTGTCATCATCTTCATCAAGTGGGTTGCCTTTCAAGGACAACACTAAGCATCATATTGTCAACAAACATCATATCACATCAGATTTACATCATTTACCAAGTCCATCAAGTCAAGAATAACTTCATCAGGTGAATTTCCATCAAGGACAACACATGTCAATAGTCGCATGTCTTCAACTTCATTTAGTGGGTTGCCATCAAGGACAACACTCTGCATCATATTTCCAACACATGATTTGTCCTAGACACGTGCTGTCGGAGGGGGATAAGTGCAAGAGGAGCTAGCCCCTACCTAAGGGAAACAATAACACATGGAAGGATAAGTATACATATGTGAAATAGATCCAACGATACCGTCAGTGGCGTGAGATTCCCCCGGTGCATTCGCACCACCTGGTCTAGGAAGATCCAGTAAAACAATATAAACATGACCAGACTGGGTGTATATCAAGTCATATTTTAATGTGACTTGGAGAGCTTCTTCCTGGGTCTAAGGAAAATGAGACGCGACATCTTTACCAATAGAAGGAAAAAGCATTTTGAGAAACCAATTGATATAGACACGGTCGTGGAATATAGGAGCTTGACACAAGCTCCTCCTTCTATGCCACTCTTGTACATGGTCAGAAAGGCAAGTGGCAGATGTTTGAGAGAATGCAGTCAGAAACTCGTTATTGGTATCATAGTGGAGAGGTATCTAGAAATAGGATAGAAACTCTTTAGCAAGAGTCGTAAAAGCTGAATGAGAGGTAGCGGCCTGGTTGACATACTACTTTACAGCTTCTCCAGTGAGCATACGTTGGAATAACCGAAGACATATGGAGTCCTTAGTGATATAATTGGATGAAAACCACATGTGAAAGGAACGAACATGATTAGTATGATCCTCTCTAGCGTTTCCTTCAAAATTATGGATGTCTGAAAGAAGCTTAGTTGGCCTGGCAGGGAAACCTCGATTATGGATTATAGGGTCGTTAATTAACTGGATGAAATTAAGGAGGCTTAACCCTTCCATAAAAGGTAGCAATAGAGTAACCGGAATGGTTCCAGTAGTAGCTCTACTAGTATTAGCTCCAACATTAGGGTCGGGGCTACCACCAGTTTGAGAATGAGCACTTGTATTGGCGCCTGACATGGTGATGGAATGAGGTGGAGGGGAAGAAAGTTCAGAATCAAATGGAGGACTTCATGAACCAGAATCAAAGTTGGTATGGGTACTTAGCGGAGGACTAACTAGAATTCTATGCAGTGGATTAAGGCTTCCAAACGAAAACTGAGGATGAAGGCCTTGGAGTGTCTGAGATAAACGCCATTGGGCCATAAAGATGGAAAGACACATATGACACGAAAATATGGAAGAGTAATAAATAAAGGCTCAGTGAGACACATAAATTAATTAAGATGTTTATGTCTTGGCTTGGCGGTGTAAACCAAGAGATCTTTGCTTTAGGTGTGCATGTGTGAAAGTTGTGTGTTAATTTTAATAAATCCCATATGATTTTATAAAGAAATAAAAAAGATGTTGAATAGTTGTAAATAAAACTGAAACGACAGTAAAATAAATAGCTAAAGATGCATAAATTCAATCCAAAAGAAGGCTTTGCAAACAACTAGTCTAAAAGGTGGGTGAAATTCACTCAAAACACACAAGATGACCAAAATATATAAATTCAAAGGGACACGGATCTAATGACTTTGATTTAATGGAAAAAGGTACATAATATAGCAAGAAACCAAAGAACTGCTGCAAAAAGGGAGGTGAAATGTTAAAACCCTAGGGGAAACAAGGGAACCCTAAGGGAGAGACAAAAAAAAAATCAAGAGTTGATTTTCGATGGAATAATAACCGATCAAAAGGGACCTGAAAGAAGGATAGATCAGACCCTAAAAAATCGCTGAAAGTGCTGCAAAATCCTAGACTACCTACTAAGCTAAACCCCTCCTAAGAAAGGTGGAAGCATACTAAAACCCTGATGGGATTGTTCCTAATGCAAGGAGACAAACTGAGCATATCTAGGCCTAAGACCGGTTGAGACAGAGGTCATATAACCCTAAACAGTGCTTGTGGAAAACCCTGACTGTCACATAAAGAACTCTGAAAAAAGTTGCAGCTCACAGGTACTGACTTGTAGATAGGGAAATCACAGTTTTTGGGCTGACAAATGTGATTTTAGGCATAAATCACAGGTTATGGGCCAAAAACTGCAAGTTCTAGATTTGGGATCCTCGGGCGACAGGTTGCAGAAAAATTTCCTGTTTCTCGCACGGTTGATACCTGTTACATGCAGAAAACACCCGAAAACACACAAAAGTTAGAATTTTTACTGTTTTGGGGCATAAAAGGTAAAAAAAAAATCAATAGACTAAGAAATAGGCAAAGAAAAATCCTATTTACTGAATCAATGGGTCACACAGGATTCTGAATTACAACAGTGGAGTCGCCATTTGTTAACGTAATTTATTAACGCAAGTGTACGAAAGGAGCTCACTTTAGCTATGTGTGAAAAACAAACTTAACAATAAATATGGTTGCCTAACTTCCTTAGATATGAATAGATAGTCAAAACAAATGAAGCAAACACCCAGATCTATGTAGTAAAATCAGTTAAACAGTAAAAATAAATAAGAGTTGCTTCAAATATCCAATGGACGAGACAATATATATAAAACATTTGTATGTATTAACACCTAGGAAGGGAAAAAATAATGATGTTACCAGACAAGATATATAAAAAATTTGTATGTATTAACACCTAGGAAGGGAAAAAATAATGATGTTACCAGTCCTTGTCAATGGTATGGTTTCTTGGTTGTCCTTAACACTTTAAATCTAGAAGTGTCTCTCCCTCAATGGTGTAGATAACCCAAGAGGTGTTGAACTCTATGAGAGTTGAAGAAGCAAGAAAATAGTAGTAGCAATGAGAATGACCAATGTGCAACAATGAAAGTGAAAAAAGTGAATAATGAATGGAAAACCCTCCTATTTATAACAACATATTGAGTTATCCTCGATAATGGTGAACAATAAAATATTATTAACCAAGATCTAGATCTAACCGCTTGCAATATTTTATTATATTTTGTTTAAGGAAAAAGGAATTTAAAATAGTTAGATACCTTTATTTAGAAATAATAAACAAATAAACAATTTATTTATCATTTCAAGAATGGGGTTAAGGAATAATTTAACAAATAATGATTTGTTTAATTATTTATAGGTGATTTAGTTAAATTTAACAAAGAATAATAACTAAATAATGATTTAATTAATTATTTCTAGAGAAAAGTAAGAAAAATAATGATTTATCTAATTATTTCTCATAATTGGGTTAAATATGACCAAGAATATTATTTAAACAATGGTTTATTTAATTATTCCTATAGGAAAATCAAATAAATAATGATTTATTTAATTATTCCTCATGGGGTTTCATGTTTGAACCAAAAATAACTTAATAAAATATGGTTTGTTAAATTATTTATTATAGTGAAAGTAATTTTACTATGGTAAAATTGGTCTTACATGGTGTACTTCGATCCATTTAATTGTAAATGGTTAGATGACCAAAAATTGGTGTAACAGATTGAGTCACCATTTGTTAGTGTAAATTGTTAACGAAAGTGTACGAAAAGAGCTCACTTTAGTTGTGTGTGACAAACATCCCTAACAATAAATATGGTTGCATAACTTCCTTAGATTTGCAATAGATAGTAAAAAAAATGTAACAAAATCCCAGATATATGCAGTAAAAGCAGTTAAACAGTAAAAAGAAATAAGAGTTGCTCCAAATATCCAATGGACAAGACAATATATATATATATATATATATAACGAATTTATATGTATTAACACATGGGAAGGGAACAAAGAATGATTTTACCAGTGCCCCTCGATGGGATGGGTTCTTGGCTTTCCTCAACGCTTCTGATCCTGAAGTTTCTCTCTCTGAATGGTGTAGAAAAACCAAGACGTGTTGAACTCTATGGGAGCTCAAGAAGGAAGAGAATAGTAACAGCAATGATAATGATCAAAGAGAAACAATGAAAGTGATAAAAGTGAATAATTAATGGAAAACCCTTATATTTATAAGAAAATATTGAGTTATCCTCGATAATGGCGAATAATAAAATATTATTAACCAAGTTCTAGATCTAACTGCTTGGAATATTTTATTATATTTTCTTTGAGGGAAAAGGAATTTAAATTGGTTAAATACCTTTATTTAGAAATAATAAACAAATAAATGATTTATTTATCATTTCAAGAATGGCGTTAAGGAACAATTTAACAAATAATGATTTGTTTATTTTTTTCTAGGTGATTTAGTCAAATTTAACAAGGAATAATAACTAAATAATGATTTGATTAATTATTCCTAGATAAAAATAAGATAAATAATGATTTATCTAATTATTTCTCATAATTGGGTTAAATATGTCAAGAATATTATTTAAAGAGTGGTTTAATTAATTATTCCTATAGGAAAATCAAATAAATAATGATTTATTTAATTATTCCTCATGGGGTTTCCTATTTGAACGAGAAATAACTTAATAAAAAATGGTTTATTAAATTATTTATTATAGTGAAAGCAATTTTACTATGGTAAAATTGGTCTTACATGGTGTACTTCGATCCATCTAATTGTAAATGGTTATATGACCAAAAATTGGTGTAAAAAGTGTTGTCAGGGATCATTCTAGTGGAGGAATGATTTCTTTTATAGGTGAATGGAATGAAGAGGTTCTTGGTCTTATGAGGAACCAAGTGGGAAGAGTAGTCTAGACAGACCATTGAGGTCAGTATCATGTGGATATCAATTGATATTATATTATTTTTATATGCCTATGTTTATGTTGTGGACAAGTAATGCTAAGGGGTACATCAGTGAAGTGAAAGTAGTGTGATCTACGACATGCTATGATAAGCATGGATATTGGAAGGACACTATAAGAAAGGATATTTTTCGGAGCCAGTATGTGGTATATGGACGTGAATTACTATTGTTGGGTATATGTTTCGCATGTTATTTATTAAATAATTGTACCTATGGTTATGTGTTCATGTCGCATATGTAGTATTGTGTACATATAATGTTGTATGCCTATTGTATATATGTTAATGTGTATAAAATTTATTGTATGTATATTTTAGATGTTGCGTTGGGTATATATTGTGTTTTTTACATATTGGATATGCGGTTTTGTTTACATATCGTATCATGTGCATGTTGGGCATGCGGTGTTGTCTGCATATGGTGTTGTGCACATGTTGGATATGCAATGTTGTGTACATATAGGTCTATGTACATGTTTTATATGCAGTGCTATGTATGTATGGTGTTGGGTGCATGTTCACATGTGGTGCTATGTACATATGGTGTTGTGTGCATGTGGTGTTGTGTACATGTTGTACATGTGGTACTGTGTGCAGTTGTTGTTGTGTAAATGTCATGCATGTGGCATTGTGTACATGTGGTGTCCTGTACATGTTGTGCATGTGGCGTTGTATACATGTGGTCTCATGTACATGTCATGCAACTGGTGATGTGTACTTATGGTATTGTGTTCACGATGTATAGGTGATGTTGTGTACATGTTGTGAAGTGGTGTCGTGTACATGTGATGTTGTGCACACTTTGTGTAGGTGGTGTTGTGTACAAGTGTTATTGTGTTCATGTTATGCATATGGTACTAGTATGCATGTGTTATTCTGTGCATGTCGTACATGTTTTTTTCAGGCATGCGGTACTATGCATGTGCATTATGTAGTCAAGGTATCAGGACATGTTTATTCATTGTGTTGTTCTTTGTGCATGTATATGTGTTGTGTTGTACATTGTAAGTAGGTGTAAGTGTTGTGTTGTACACTAGATGTAGTTGTATGTGTTGTGTTATACATTGGGTGTAGGTGTATGTGTTGTATGTTAGGTGTAGGTGCATGTATTATATTGTGATGTATATCATGTGTGGTTGCATGTGTGTGATGCACACTATGTGTATATGTACGTGGGTGAAGAAAAGGCATTGGGTAGTTTTCGAGAGTGGAAACTGATCCGATGTACATACAGAAAGGACACATGATAAAGGTAGAAGAAAAGGACTGATGGAATGATAAGTATGAGTGTTTTATTATATTTTTTATTATGCATGTGATCTATGACTCTGGTCTATGATGGTTAGATGTGATTTATGATTATTGATTTATGATGGTTTATTTTTTAGATAACCATATGTGATATGTTTATGCACGATGATTTGATCAATCAACTATTTTGATTTGTTGGGAAAAGAACTAAACAAAAGTGCAAGTGTACCTTATTGACGAACTAACAATGAGGTATGATTTGAAATTATTTCAATTTATTTTGAATCTAATGGAAGTTATGTTTTTGGATCAGGAAAGCATGCAATTCCCAGTTGGGTGGTTGAAACTGGCTCCAAAAACTAGAAGTGTTAATAAAAGCAATTGGAACATGTAGGAGTATTCTCATAAAAAACTTCAGGAGAAGGGCCATTGTGGGACACTGGTACCCCATAGTTTCCATTGATTTCAATTAGCATGATATGACAAGTATGATCATTTTTAGGTAGGGATATGCTTTGGTTTTGGACCTTCCGATGCAAGGAAACCTTGCCAAGGGATGGACTGCCCGAGATGGGCATGTCAATGGAACTTGGAAGGTGTGTGACTACACAAAAGGGAGTGACCAGATTTCATGAGCAACTATGTAGAAGAGAAGGGAAGGTCGAGGACTTATTTTTTTTAGTCACTAGAATTTCCAGATGGAACCAGATACACATTGGCTGTGTGCCCTAGAACAATGATCTAGTAATAGTTTGTAGAGGGAATAAGTGGCACAAGATTTAAACACTTGACATTGGATGTAACATTTACTTTGACATTAGATTTTGGAATTTCAGGGAAGGAGGTGAATCTTTGCACTAAATTGAGGGTGAAGGTGTAAGCCTTTGGATTCCCTTGTTGTTGATATGAACATCGTAACCTTTTATTTTATAGCTGAGAAAATGTGCATATGTGTATGTGGTTTTTATTGGAAATATATTAATGAGTTGTGTTATAAAGCTCCATTATATTGTATGATTGTCCCATTTTCTATAACATACATCTCCACTCACGTCTGCCCAAGTAACCGACCAACCGGGGTAAACATAAGTTGAGGGAAGTTAAGAGGATACTCAAGCTCCTTGGTGACTTTAAGCAAGCGTAAATGACATGGAAAACCATAACCGATGCTCTCTGTACCTGCTACAGGACCCACAGAGACTATCCCAATCACCAATATGACTTGTTCCTTGATCCCACTGAATTTTATGAGTAAAAACCCACAATTTCCCTTAATATGGGCAACGTTGTGTCTGGGTAGTTGTCGATGCTCCCATAGAATATCCATGTGTGTGTCCAGGGACTCTTTTAACTAGACCTGTGCCAACGTCCATGGGATTTTAGGCACCTTTTCTTCCCAGAATACGAGACACTACCCAAAGTTCCTGTAGCTTTCAAAATTCATCAAACACATTACGAAAATGCTAATGAACCAAAAACTAACTCCAGGACTAGGATCAACCATCCCCAACTGGCACTGAAATTCTGTCAAACACTTGGCATTAATGAAATCTCTAGGTATAAGATACAATACATATCATGAAGGAATAAAAATGCTGATGAGACATTACAAGAAGGATCACCACCCTCTTCCTTGAACTGATATTACATCTATTAGGTCTTGCATCCATTATTTTAACATTTACAAGTAAATACATGAAATAACCATGACTTGAACTAGTCATATAACCATGCTTATAAATAACACAAAACCATGGAAATAATAGTTAGATAATAGCCATTAAATCCACACATTAAATGGTACAAAAGCGAGAGAAATTAGATTTTATAAAACATAAGCAATAGCCAACCAGGTTCGGGACTTCCACGTACCACCCGACCATAGACATGGATAAGCCAAATATCTCTTCAGCCAGTCACCCCCATGCCATATTACAAGAATGAATGTGGGATTTCATAGATAAACAAATTTAAAAAAAAACCAAGGAAATCTAGAGGTTAAACCACCTCCACCCTCACCATACCGTGATCACACCTAAAAAGGCGCCTTGATCAAAAAACCGAACTGAGCTTGGAATCCCTCCAAAAATACATCACTATCCTTGAGGATTTTTTGTCTACTTGTCTCTCAGTATTTACCATTATCCAATCTCACAACACTGGGTCCCAGAACAAGACATCACCCTTAGTCTTTACCATGTATCCCTCCAAAAATGGTCAAATAATTCCTATGGTTTTGGGAATTTTCCTTGAGACCACCTCCGCCCTTGGATCCTGAAATCCATCTGGTAATTCCAAAGCTCAAAATTGAAATCAAAATCCCAACACACCATGGCTATCTATAAAAATTCAAGGCAAGGTTGAAAACCACTGTCAAAACCTATAAAAACCATCCCACCAACAACAAGAGAAACCAATACCAACATGCATAAGCCATGCATGTCCAAACTAGCTAGGAAATCACACATGAAATATATTACCTACATGTATTCTTATTGTAGCTGCTAGATCTTGTTATTCCTTGCTTGAGCTTTTCTTTCCATTCCTTGTCCTTCCTTTGCCTTCTTTCCTCCTTCTTGGCTCAATGTTGAGTTTCTCCAAGAAAACTCTAATTATCCAAGAGTGAGAGACAAAGAGAGAGAGAATAATGAGAGAGATCCAAAACTAAAGTGAAAAATGGTACCAACTAATCCCTAGAACCCTTTTTATCAATGAGGCTTGTATTTTCTTCATTTTCCAATATTTTCCTTCATTTTTCCCCTCACATGAAACCTATGACCTTTTACCTTCATTTTCTCTTATTTTTATTTATTTTAATAAATAAATGTGCCAAAAATATTTGTTTCCTCTTTAATGTCTTAGCCATTTCCTTTTCCAATTTCCCTTTATTTTCCTCAAAGACTTGATGTTGGTAGTGGATGCCTCGCTTGACCCTCTCTTCAATTATGATACTTCATTCATGAGGAGCTTTAGAGACTTGATCAAGCCCTACTTATCAAAAAGAAAATATTTCGTAAGGAAGATGTGTAATAATACTTAGTGATATCATCATGATGATGCACATCAGTGGGGAAATTGTTAAAAAATTTCATAAATCTCTAATTAAAATATTTAATTATTTCTTTATGACCTACTTTAAAATTCCCAAATTCTTTCAACACCATGGCCAAAGTATTTTCGTCAAACATTTTTCAAGAAAGAGCTTCTTAAACTCCCTCTAGTTTCAGATTGAATTCATTGGAAGATTGTGATACCATAAAGACACTCTACCTTATAAAATTTACAGAAAATTTTGCAAGAAACATCATTGAAATGTACCTCAACCATCGGTAAATACACGTAGAACTTTTCTATATGGTATTCAACTTTGGTATTCTTGTCTAGATGAAACTTTGAAGACATCTTTTCTAGATGTTTAGGCATCTTGTGAATTTTTTTGTGAAGATGAAGTGGCCCTTGGGCCATCCTATCCAAATATGCACCAGCTGTGACTTCACCCTCCTCCTTTCTTCTAAATCTAAAGAAGATTCTCCCTCAACATTTAGATTTGTATTTTAATGAAGGTTCTCCTCATTATAAAACTGAAAATATTCCCCTTCACCCTCTAGATTCTCCCCAATAGGTGGTAGTTCCCTTAAATTTTTTGTAGGTTCAACCAACTCTTTATGTGTTGCGTTAACCAAATATTCCACCGGTGAAACCAATATTCCACTAGGATTTACTTCTTTCTTTACATGCTTATAATTCAAAATCACGGAAACAGAGAGAAAACCAAGAACTCTCGTAAATTGATTAGTGATGGATCATATAGTCCAGAGTTGATCATAAGTAACCTAAAACGCTTGTCCCAGACTAGACAAAACAATGTCCTCATTTCAAGATTATGAGTGGGAGTGGAAATGGGAATGTTTTTTCCGTGCATGGAAGTATTTTTGTTAGGATGTGGTGAATTTTTTACCATAAAAAGGTGGTTTCCCTCATTCTAGTCACATAATGTTGAGGGCGTTGGATGTCTCCAACATGCAAGGTGGTATGCTCAATTAAAATTCCCAATTAAACTTTGTACTACTTTGTGCGGGAGCCCTTCCAAAAATAAAGCCTAGCTGCCATATCTTCTTATAAATTTTTCTTGGCTACAATGGTCAGCACAAGAAATTAGCGCATAGGTACTTTCAGACTAACAAGTGAGTATGCCTTGTGGAATTCTCAACTACAAAATGTAGAAAGGTTATTCTACTGAAAGGAGGGAGAAAAAGTGAGCCTTTAAAAGAAGAGTAATAGTATAGATCTAGTAAAGACACATGAGAATATACATATGAATGAATTGCTGGATAACAATAAAAATAGTTCACGTAGAAGCAATGATTCTTAAAACACATACAACACACCTTCAATGAGATAAGTACCAGAGGGGCCAAAATACTTCTAATTTCCTTATTACAGATGAAAATAACATACATCGTAAACATTGAAATAATAGTCTTACAATATTTATGACATACACATGAAAGTGTGCTGTATCAACAAGCTTCAGAATAAAGAAAAATTTCAAATATACATCAGTACAATGAACACCACTAGCTCCAATAGTGGAGTGTTAGAGAAACCACTCGCTCCTCAAAATGGTATATATTCCTCTCTAATTCCTAGTAGGAGGAGCCAAGGTGGAAATGCCTTTACATGATCTATGAGATTGTATATATAACAAATGGGGTGACCATTCACCTCCCTTGTGAATCTTGGACTACCCTCATGATTTTTTAACTTCTCTATAACCTTTTGAATTCTTCATGAATTTTCACATTCTATAGATGACTCTTGGACTTCCACTTTACATTAGATTTCTTGAATATTGAAATTATATAATCCAAAAATTATGTTGAAATTATTACTGATGAAAAGACATGACATGACACTGATGACATGGACTGCATGATGATATGGTAATTTCAAGCCACTCTTGTTGTTGTTGTATTTTTGTCTTATTGAAACATGGAATATGTTCTTCTTCTTCCTCCTCCATAAGGCTTGAAGGTAGGGAGTCTTCAATGTGATATTGATCTCTAGTTGTTGTCGCAATATGGTGTCCTCTTGTCTTCTTTGATTGATTATCTTGTCTTTGCAGCTACAAATTTGTCTTCAAGAAAGGTATTATTGTTCATCTCCTTCACCATTATCCTATCATAGCATGATATACTACCTGCAACTAAAATCCACTCATGACAAGACAACATAAATCCGATAAACATGTACTCTATCATTCTTAATGACAACCATTAATTGATATGGAACTATATGATAAGTTGGAATAACTACTCAAGGATTGCATAGTTGCACAACTCAGTAGGTGAAGGGCCCAGAATAAGCCTTAAGGCTACACAATGCACGGTTCAGGCATGAAAGGGAAAGTCAATTGTGAAATTGAGGCACTCAATGGGTCAAGTTGACGACTTGAGGCTTGAGGTTTCCCACTATGAAGTTCTGGAGGGAGAGAGGCCAAGGGATTGCTCACTTGAAAAATTGAAGAAGTCAAGGTTGAGGAATTTCTCTTAAAACTATGGAATGTGCAAAGGAAGGTGACTAGAGGTAGGGGATGCACATATCTAGAGCAGAAGGGGCAAGGCTAAAAACTGAGAGTACAAAGTTCACAATTTTGTAAGATAAGATATGCACATTTTGTAGTTCCAAGAGGCAAGGTTTGAGATTGAGGGTTGATACTGTAGAGTGTGCAGCTCGAGAAGGTTGAGTGAAGTTAAGTTGCTAGGGGAGGCACTTTTCCATATTTGGATAAGTGTTTGATCAACAAGGCCAAATTGAACAAGCAAAAAACTTGAGCATGATCACACACTTATAACAGTTAATGACACAACATTGATCACTTAGAATACATGAACAAAATAATACCCTCAATGTGATGGCATTGTGACAACCTTCCCAAAGTTTGAAACTAAAGGTATACTTTGCAACGATGGCGACAAAACTTGTGCAACAATGCTTTAAACTTTTGAAATGAGTGTGATACATGTCTACATGATAAGAATGAACCATTAGCACCAAGGTTACCCATTGAAACAAACCAAAACTACATTTATGTGATATGTGATGCTTTCCATGTTAGAAGACACAAATTCGATTTTCTGCAAACGGGACAAGAAAACTTAAAGAAAACTCATGTAATGAATCTTAATACTATCCAAAAAAACATGGAAACTTAAATTAGGCTTTGGAATTCAGATGTAGGCCAAAATTTTGGAGGGTGTTGTAGAAGCAAAAGTAGAAAGTTGGGATGGAAGCCTATCTTATGTCTTTAGGTGTAGAATTTTGGAACTCTGTGTTGATATATTATGATGTTCTTGATATCCCTCCCATAGATGTAGATAGTAAAAATGTGTGTGGAAATAATTCCAAAGCCAAGAGTGTCATTCTCTTTGGACTTAGTCAATCTAAACTTGTAAAAGTTACACAGTGCAAGTCTCCCAAGGAAGTGTGGGTCAAGCTCAATAAGAGTCGTGAAGGAGATAAAAAAGTGAAGTAGGAAGAACTTGATACCTTTAATATGAGGTTTGAAAGCTTAAAAATGAGTGAAGAATAAATAATAATAGAATACTTCCTTAGAGTTGATGACGTAATTAATATGATTACAGGGCTTGGTGAAGCTACCAAAGAAGATATAATTGTTCAGAAATCCATACAACCTTTTCTTATGATATTTAATGAAAAAATATCTTCCATTGAAGAGATGTATGATCTAAAAAATCTCATAATGGACCAAGTTCTTGGTATTCTCACTACCTATGACATGAGAGTAGGAAAAGAGAATTTTGAACCAAAGTAGGTAGATTTCAAGGTGTCCAATAAGTCTAAGGAGGATAAAGACCATCAAGATTTCTTGAGTTATGAATATTATTAGGAGTTGGATAAATTTTCCAAGGAACTAAAGTGTGGCTCAGGAATTTATAAAGGGAATTTTCCCTTCAAATGCTTTGATTGTGGAAGAGTTGGACATTTTTCGTCCAAGTGCCCTTACAAAGAAAGGACAAAAAAGGGAGATGATCATAATTTCAAAGGAAAAGCTCAAAAACATCAAAGGAAGAGTCTCTTTAAGAATAAGGGGCTCTACTCCCAAGAGGATAGCTCAACACCAAAGTCATATAGTGAAAACACCTAAGAGGATGAGTCAAATGAGTGGTTATTGATGGCATTTAGAGTATACTCCAAGAAGCAAAATATTACAGACTCTGAAGAAGAAGAAGAAGAAGTGGACCTTGAAGGATAACTTATTAGTGCTCTTGATGAGTTAAAAAAGGCTAGCGAAAAGAATATGAAGCTAAATGAATAATTGTAGTGTCATAAAGAAGGTATGTATAACTTATAAAATGAGGGATTTGTGTATCAAAAATAAAAACTTTAAGAAGCCATCAAAAGTAAAGATAACTTAGCTCCTCAACTAGAAGAAAAACAAATAACATGTGAGAAAATAGAAGAAGAGAGCATGCATCTAAATTGGAGTTCTTCAAAGTAAATAAGGAGATGATCTTAGAGACATGTAAAGAAGAAATTTTGTCCCCAAAATTCAAATTAGAGGAAGATAAGCAAAAAGAATAAATTCTTAATGATTTGATCCATGAATGGGAAAAACAATTTTCGGAATTTTGAGGAAGGCGTTATCTCTCTAAGAATGGATCTTCAGAAACAGGAGATGGAGAAGGGTTTAAATGAAAAAAATGTAGAAGGGACAAGAAATCTAGGTCGTATTTTTAACATTCGTGGGACTCCATAAAAAAAAAAAAAGGTTTGGGATATTTTAAACCACAAGAATATTCTATGAGGAAGATGAAATTCAAGTCAAAAATATTTTAGGAACCTCAGATCTATGAAAATATGCATCAACAAATAATAAATAAATATACAAAGGCAGCAATAAAGAGAGGATCCCATCACTTGAATAAGAATCCCAACTTCTCAAAGGGGTCATACCAATGAAGAATGAATCAATCAACACGAAAACAAATGTACCTTCATGTAAAAACTCATGAAATTTCCAACTTCAGGTGATATAATTTATTTTATGGCCATTTTTATAAATGTCATGTATTTTTACATAAATCTATTGACTCTAGAAGGGTCAAAGTTAAAAAAGATGAAAATTTTAGATATAATAAGTATCATAATTATTGATCTCAAAAATATCCGCCCAAAGATATAAATCCCTTATCTCCCCTAATGAATGATGTTGAGTGCTTAAAATGTAATAATTTTGGGCACAAGGAAAGTGAATACATAAAAATATTTGAGTATTCATCTAAATCCCAAAATTATTTGGGGCTAGTTTTTATAAAGGATATGAAGAATTAGAAACGTAAGTTTGAAAACAACATGGAATGTGGACTTTTTGTATCAACACATGATCAAGAAAACATATGGTATGTGGAAAATGGTTGTTCCAATCATATCACTGGGGATAAAAGTAAATTCGTGTCTCTAAAATAAAAGCACAGTGGGAACAATGGCACATTTTGAAACAATGGTCCAGAAAAAATTAAGGGCAAGGGAATAGAAATTCTTGATGATAATAATAATGTTGAAAATGTACTTTATGTAGAGGGTCTCAAGAAATTTTAGTAGTGTATGGTAGATGTGTGATAATGTCTATAATGTGACCATTCAATCCAAATATTGTGAGATCCGACATGAAAGGAATGGAAAGTGGTGAGCCCTGGTATTGCGCTAAGAATGATGCAACTCCCAAAGGTTTCCCTACTTTAATTTATCAAACTAGGGTTCATACAAACTTGGAGGTGACAGTGCTATATACACAACAGATGCATTCTACTCATGTCATCCTCTTCTGAGCTCTGCGAAAGGGTGCTACTTCTAGGGTTTCTGGATGAAGTCTATCACACGTATGGATTTAGACCTAGGGCTATAAATTATTCAAAGCCATTACTCTATAAGAAAGAAAAGAAATATTCTACAACAAGAGAGTACATCTAACTACTCTGCAATGAATGAAATATACACATTAAGCTATGATAATAAATGGAAGCAAACTGAGGATCTTGCATGAATTAAATTGATGAATTGAAACTGCATAAAGGAAGCTAACCTAATCATACTTTTCTATGCCAAATGGCTAAACACACTCCGTCTACTCTACGTTCTATCTATCATTATTTTAATCATGCAACTAATCATGACCTAACTATGCTTGTAAATTCGTTGTTTTGCAACTAGGAGGAGAAAGCGCTAAGGTGGCTTATGGAAGGCTTTAACTCATGGTTGCAAGGCGACAGGTGTCTAGTTGGTTTTTCTAGGTTTGGATGAGGTGGATGGTGGTTTTTGGGCTTAAGGAGTGGCCCACTGGTGCTGCTGTAAGTGATGCTACAAGTTTCCTGTAGTGCTACAAGAAAGTCCCGAATTGCTATAGGAAATAGTTTGAGGGCAATCGAAGGCCAAAAATGGGTGAGAAAAGTGTAGGGAATTTGGAGTGGAGGTGGGTTTGGATGAGTGGAAGGTCGGCCACCCCTTGGCCAAGCTAAGAACCCCTTGAGAGGCCTGTCTTTCACCCCCAGGGTTTTCTCATGGTGTAAAGATTAAAATTTTGAAAACAGGGCTGATGGATATTCTGATGAACAAAAGGCTGATGAAGGGTGAGAAATGAAGCTGAAGGTGCTGGTGAAGTCCTCCTTTTCTATGCTACTTGAACCTGCAAGAAAACTACATGTTCATGCAATAAAAATTTACAAATTCATGATAAATGAAATGGAAAATATGAGTTTAATTTGGAAATAAAATCTAATGTATCCCACATATATAGATCTAACACAACATTCCGAACATATTCATGGAACTACAACAACCTAAAAATTCATTCTAAGAAATCATAAACTAAAAAGTAATTTTGGCATGTGGAAAAGGTCTACAGTCCTCAAGCTCCAAGGAAAGAGATGAGAGAGGGAGATTTGACAGACATCTTTATGATTTTATAGCCTATTTATTAACATGTAAGCAAGCTAAATATACAAAAAATGAAAAATGGAAGAAAACTAAAAATAGTAAATTGAAAAGTAAGAAAAATAGCTAAAATATCATAAGAAAAAATAGCTACAATGACATAAATGTAATGAATGAATACACAAGAGAGACTAAGGCCAATGGATTGGGACCTAACCCACAAGCCTAGCCCTCTGAAAGTAGAACAACGAAGCACAATCTTGATACTCATTTTATCATATAAGATAGTCTCATTACATCAACATGAAAGTCTCGAAAATCTATTACAAGAGCTAAGAGCCTATTATCTTCCTTCAAATTTTGAATCCTAATGAGCTCTTTCTCAGCCCTTTTTAACCTAGAGGGTAGCTACCAACTGGTCCATAAAGAGTAGGTGATGTGTCCACTTTCACTGCAAGTGAAATGTAGCTTTGGTGCACTTGATCTTGAGTTTGCTTGGTTGCCTTTGATTTCGAGCTGTTGGAGGAACTATCGAATATCCCGTGGCTGCCTTTGGGAGTTAAGGAGGTGGAAAACCCCCCTAGAATCTCTCACTGTTGTTTACTCTGAGCTTTAATGGAAAAATATAAAAAAAAAAATGAAATATCTTCATGATTTTCCTACATTTAACTCATGTTAGGCATTCTAAGTAGGTCAATGCTCAATCACCATCTACACTGGCAACGTAATACCATAATATAATTAAAATGATAGAAAAAGAGACTTAATAAGGCAAAAGGGTGAAAATTAACCCTTCCAAATGTACCTAGTGATGGATCTCATTATCACCCCCCTACTAAATGGTTTATCATCCTCTGAGCAACTTAGTCCTCCTTCTTCATTTCTTTCAAAGCTTTGATGTACCCTCTGACTTCCCAAGGAAGAAGTGTGGGAGTCAGTTTAGGAGGGTAAAAGCCATCATTGTTTTTTTCTTCCTCTCATTCTTTGTTCTTCTCATCTTGGTACTTTTCATCACTCAACCCCAGCAACAAGGGTGGACTAAGCTTCCGAAAAGGCCACTAAATATTTCTAGCCTGCATGTCCCTCTTGTATAATGGTGCTCTTTCCAAGGCACCTCTCAATCTTTCTGGTGTGCAGTACTCCATGTTTCTAAGGTTGTGGGGGATGATATTGCATCTCCTTTGGCTAGCCATTATTCACTCATCTCCAAACAACCTAGAAACATAATCAAAGCTAGCCATGGATTGAGATTGTGTGTGGAGGTATTTTTATGTAAGTGCAGGATCCTTTTCTATCTTAAGATGGTTGTTGATTACTCCCCTAGGGCTAAATATTTCTTCCCTAATGTGTAAGGATTTTCTGTTTTCTCTCCTCATAACCCTTCTCATTTATTGTGATCTGGTCTTTTCATTAACCATCTATGATGCCAATTCCATTAACTACATGCCTCCCATCCTAGGATTGGGGTCCCAAATGTTCAAGTCTGTCAACATAAGGTTATGCATGTATAACTTTTCCATTTTTTCCTTGCCTGCCATACTTGATTGGTTGCAAAAATCAATGAACTATATGCAGTTCTGAAAAGGTAACGATCCATGGGAGGCTAATGTTTTGATTTGAAATAGGGGCCACTACTCCTTGAGGTAAACTTCATAGGACTTTGATGGATATCTGTGTTGAGTGGCCTCCATGCACAAATATTCCATGGTGGCCCTTTGTTTGTCCTTTTACTGAAGTTGGTCCTACAATGCTACATTCTCTGCTTAGGCCTTATGAAGATGCTCTTTCAACTTGGATTCTTTGAGCCTAACATTATAGAAATCCTTCCCCAATTTATCCACTTTTCCCTCCATGACCCCTATTTCATGCACACCTTTAGATGTGGCAACCTTCATCCAACGATTAGCGCATGCCCTCTCCTCTTCGAACTAAAAAAATAAACGCATTATGAAATTTTTAGGAATCAATATACCCCCTTCCATGTATGTGCAACACGAGCTGAGATTGGGTTGAGGGCTAGGGTTTGGCACTACTACTACATATTTGAGGACCAGTTTTGGTGATGTGGGTTCTTCCTTATCATCTTTTCCTCCCTATTTTTCATCTTTCCATTCATCTTGTGCCTTGTTCTAGACTTCTTTGACCTATTTCCCATATATGTTTGTATTTTATTCCTTAACCAAGGCATTCTTCTCTAATTCTGGGCCGGATGGAGTTTCCTGTAGCAAAAACAAATTTTCTTATAGAAAACTCTGTTTTTCTTGCTTAAGACCCTCTTTTCCTTTTTTTTTCTCTCTTTTCATTCTTTGGAGCGTCTATGGGGGTTGCATGAGGTGTATGGGATGCCAACCTTGCTGAGTGTATTATGATGTATGTTACAGCAGTACTCATGAGTGAGGTGACCTCTTGCACCTTTCCTTCCTCTAATATTATTTCATCATATTTATTTGGTGATTCCTCAATGGAAATAGGGCTCTTAGTGGGAGTTTTTGGTTTTCCTTCCCTCACCCTTTGACTCTTCCTAGTCCTAAAATACATAGGTTTTTTCCTCTTCCTTTTTGTTTTGATAGGTGTGCTAAAAGTGGCAAGGGTAGAAGCCACTTCCTGATCTGTAATTTCTAGTGACATACTAGTGTTTTGAGGGGAGGTTTCACTTCCTAAGATAGGTTTCACTCCTTTATTTTTCTCAGTCTTTTCTTCCTCCTTCCCCTCATATTTTTATTTCTTTGTCTCTATCGTCTTTGTTTTCTCTACTTCAATTTCCATCCTTTATTTTTCTTCCTCATCTTCTTCCTCCTCTTCTTCTCCTTCCACATCCCTTTCCCTAAGGCTAGAGGCAGAGGTTTGCCCTATTTGGGTAGCTATGCAGGCTTCCCTATCCATGTCTATGAAAGAATACCAAGATACATGTAGGTCTAATCTTCTCAAAGAAGCATTCAATATCAGTTTTATGAGGCCATTATGAGGCAAATGCTAGTATTTTATTTTCCTCACCTTACTGCTAATTTTTGTTATCGAGTTCAGGAGGAAATTAGGGATGCTTAATCTCTATTCTAGAGGTAATTCTCCTTCAAACCTATGGTCATTCAACAATCTGAAATGATACCGATATACCACACTATGTTTTCCTTCACAAGAAATAAACTTCATCATATGGAAGGCTACTTCATCCTAGGGGTGTGGAACGCTTTCAATCATCACTCCATTTTTGTCTTCAATGTACTTTCATCCTGGCAGAAAGAAGATTTTCTTGGTTGCAGTGCGCACTAGGCATTATTTCCTTAACCCATTTTAATCCTAAGGGAAAATTTGTAACTTTGCTTAGGATTTTAGGTGTTAGTGTTATGGCTAGACTTCTAACCACAGTGGTGGCTCTCTCCTCTAAGTGTGATTGTAGAGCCACTACAAACTCTCGAGCTATCTCTTCATAAAAACCTTTAAAAAGCTCTAAGAACCCTAGCCATTGGTGATTTATCAAAATTTCTATGACTTGAGGATGCTACCTAATTCTCTTAATGTCAATGGAATCCCGTATGTTGAATCCCCCTCCCATTTTAATGGTTGTGATATGAAGGTGGTGAGATGCTTGAGAGTTATGTGAGGATGACTTGGAGATGGAGGTCTTTAGACAAATGCATTTTTTTTTACCCTTTAATTTCCAAATTTAACTTGCTGTGAGTAAATTTCATGGAGAAATATTAGTCTTGGAGGATCTCAACCACTTACCTTTTTCCTCTCGGGTTTTTTCTTGAGAGATGGTGGCTTTAGGAAGAAATTTCACCCATAGGTGACTCTGTGTTTCCCTATGTACCCTTACTGATCTGCCTCTAAAGTTGCCTGTAGAAAATCTTTTTTTCATGTAGCATGATGGTCCATGCAAGCTCTGATCTAAATGTTTCTCTCCCTAATGGATCCCACTACTATCCTGCTATTTCTGCTCTTCTAAATGCTCACTAAAATGGTTAAAATGAGATAGAACTCACCTTTATGGACTTTTTAACTAAATTTGGAGCATTGTGATCACTCGTACATAACACGAGTTTTCCTCTTCGAGATCATTGGTCCCACTCTAGTTAAGGATTATTGAGCCTTGTAATCAGCTTCTTCATACCCATTAACTCCCTCTTGACTTGATTTGACTTTCCCAGGTGCCATGTACTTTCACTTTTCCTCCAGTTTAACTTTACGAAGGTGACCAAGTTAACTGGCCACCTTTTTTCCTTTTTAAATTTCTAAAAATCGACATTAAAACATTTTTGTCATTATGAATGCATAGAAAGAGGTGAAGGGCCATACCTAAGCCTACCTAGTGCTGGTGCGGTGTTGAATGAGTTGGTGCAAGGAGTTGGAGCTGGTGGTTGCAGCCATGATCTTAGGTTTTTTGTGTTTTCACTTCCTTGTTTATTTTCTGAGTGAGTTGCTTGTATTTTCTCAGTGAGCTGCTTAATTTTTTTGTTTTTATTCTTCTTGAAGGTGCTGCATGGAGGTCTTGAAGTGCCATGGTTGGTGTGCTTTCCCTCCTGTAGTCTGTTGGTGTTGTTTCGGAGTCATCCTCATCAACTTTTCTTCATCTTTTGGCCTTGTTGTGCCACACACAAATTTTCTACAGAAAAATTTCCAATTCCTGTAGCACTCTTCTTCTTGCTTTTTCTTGCTTGAGTTTGCTAAAAAATGGAGGGATATGGCTTATGGAATCTTTGAGTGGAGTCATGGAATGAATGGAGTGGGGGATAGGCAAGTGAAGAGGTATCATGCCAAGTTTCAAATGATCTAGTTGTTAATGATGCAACATAGGGTTAAAAAAGTGAATCCTTATGCATGGAGTGAAATAAGGGGTTGGGAATGATAGGTACATGAAAAATAACATAAATTATCATTCTCTCCTTAAACTTTATATATAATTGAGAGAGATTCTTCCTTCATGAATGAGTTTCCTGTAGCATTTACAAGATTTTCCTGTAGAGCGACAGGAATCATGTAGTGCTACAGGAATATTGTAGCTACTGGATTTTCCTACAGAAATTACAGTTAGGAGAAAAAAATGAAATTTTTTCCTAGCTGAGGGATGAAATGGATGAATGGGGGTATGTTGGAGTGGATCATGGAGTGTGAAAGTAGAGGAGAATGAGAAATGAAGATAAACTCCTCCTCTCGATCCTAAAAATGATCTTTGATATATAACTTGCAAAATAGAAAAATAAATAAGTGCATAAGTATGTTTCCTTATTTTTCCTTTTTTGTTGTTTCTTTATTTCCTATTTTTTCCTTTTATTTTTTTGAAGTCTAGTGGGATTCCTCCATAGAAGTTTTCAACCCAAAGGCCTACCTTGGGCGCCTCAGAGAGGTTTTCACCAAAGGATATTTTATTTTCCATTTTTCTTTTTCTTTGTCTCTTTATTTTTGGCTCCAGGGTTTCCTCATGGAGGTTTTCAACCCTGGAGTTGGCCTTGGGTGCCTCATAGAGGTTTTCACCCATGCCTTTTTATTTTTCTTTTTTATTTTTTCTTTAGGAGGGGGAGGTGTTGGAAACTGTGGATTCTCCCATGACATACACCTCCTTGTTTATTGAATTTATAAATTCTTCCCTAGAAAGGGAATTTTTGTAAACCTTAAGCTTGTAACCATTGACAAATAGAGGAATTCCTTCCTAGTCTATGGTTCTGATCTGAACTGCACCATTATCATAACATTTGTCCAGTTTGTAGGGTCCCAACCATATTGTCATTAGTTTTCCTTTGAAATCCTTAAACCTTGAGTCATACAACAATGCAAAATATCCTTCTTGAAAGGTATTTTCCTTAATGTACTTGTCATGCCAGAGCTTCCTTTGCAACTAAATCACTTCTGTGTCAAGGGGTTATTGCATCTTGAACTCATCCAATCCATTTAATTGCAGCAACCTCTCTTTTTGGGAATTTGATATATCTAGGTATAACTCAGCTGACATCCTTAAGGTGTTGAAATCAAATTCAATTTAATGCAAATGTTTCTTGCCATAGACCGGGTCATAAGGAGTGAGCCCTATTGTTGTTTTCCAAGTAGTCTTGTAGGCCCAAGTAGTTTATACCAATATTTCTGCCCAATATTTTTACTGCTGGTCAAAAAATTGGAGAGAATATTATCTAGGGCTATGTTGGTCACTTCCACTTGGCCATTTTCTTCAGGGTGGTAGGCAATGGAAATCTTATGATTTATCTTGTGCCTCCTCAGAATATTCTCAATGAGATGAGATGCGAATTGTGCCCCCTGATCAGTGACTACCTCTTTAGGGTATCCAAATTTGTAAAACACATTCTCTCACATAAATTCTTCTACTTTCTCCTCGGTTTCTACCCTCACATATTTTGTTTCATGCCACATTGTTAGGTAGTTAGTGAAGACTATGAATTCCATGCCCCACTTGTAACATGGCTCAAGAGTCACCTGAGGGTGAAAATATATCTCATCCCTCTATGTAGGTTTCCCCTTCCTTTGGCACTGGTCACACCTACTAATGTATCTTCTAGCATCCTGATGAAAGGTAGGAAAACAGTAACCTACCTACAAAACTTTGAAGGCGGACCTTTTTGTAGAAAATTGGCCTCCACAAGGGTTATCATGACATGCAGAGAGGATATCAAAAACTTCCTCCTCCCTCACACATATTATGAGAATTTTTAAGGGCCTAGCTTGAAGAGATTTCCCCCTATCCATGTGAAAGGGGCGCTTATTCTGATGATCTTGGTTTTCTCCTTGAATGAGAGGTTAGGAGGGAAATTTCAACAACCAAGTAGTTAGCTATGTCAGAAAAAAAAATGAGAGTGCTAAGATAATGAAGAGATGTTCATCTGGTAGCTGGTCATACACCATTCCTTCATCATCTGTAGATATATATAACCCAAATAAAAAATCTGCAACAACATTCTCCTTTCCAGGTTTATCAACAATGGTTAGCTCAAACTATTGTAATAGTAATAACCATATAATTATTCTATCATTAACATCTGGCTTATTCATTAAATATTTGATGGTTGCATGGTCAGTTTGTACAAATGTATGATAACCAAGGACATAATATCTAAATTTGTTTAAAGCATGGAAAATGGCCACCATCTCTTTCTCTGTGACAGTGTAATTGAGTTTGGCTTTGGACAATTTCTTACTCATGAAATAGATCTCATAAGGTAATTTTTCTTCTAGCTTCCCCAACGTTGCTCCCACATATTTTTCTAATGAATCTGTCTGGATGTGAAAAGGAAAATTCCAATTTGGACCTTGGAGAATAGGGGCAGTAGTCAAGACTAGACCAAGTAAACTCAAAATATTTGGCCAGAAAACCAAATAGTGGCGAAGCCAACTTGATGAAATATTTGATGAACCTTCCATAATAGCCAGCTAACCCCAAGAAACTCGTGACATCTCTCTGATTTTGAGGATCATGTACTGTTTTGATGATGGTGATTTTGTTCGGGTACACCTGTATTCCTGCTTGGGATATTGAATGTCCCGAAACAACTCCTGCTCTTTTTAAGAATTCACACTTTTTTGGGCTGAGGGAGAGATGCATTTAAATGCATATTCTTAGCACGTTTCCCAAATTGGAGATAGCTTCCTATAAGTCATCCCCATAGGGTGTGAAATCATCCATGTAGATTTCAACTGAGTCATGGACTAGCTTAGAGAAAATTCTCAAGATAATTCTTTGGAAGGTAGCTGGGGCATTGCACAACCCAACGAGTAGGAATCAGTAAGAAAAGGTATCCCAAGGGCATGTGAAAGTAGTATTTTCCTGGTCTTCAAGGCTAATTTGGATTTGCCTATACCCACTAAACTCATATAAGAAGGAAAATAACTTCTTTCCTCCAAGGCCATCCAGGACTTGGTCTATAAATGGAAAAGGGAAATGGTCCTTCTTGGTGGCTTTGTTGAGTTCCCGATATTCAGCACAGATTCACCATTTTCCATTCTTCTTCAGGACTAGGAGAATACAAGATACCCACTCACTATCTGATATAGGATAAATGAAACTTGCATCCAACAATTTCTGAGTTCTTCCTTACCTATGTATTTTAGGGTTGGGTTCATCAGCCTTTGGGGTTGGTGCATAGGCTTGCATCCTTCCTTAATGTAAATATGATGTCGGAAAACTGAGGTATGCACCCCTTTCATGTCCTTGTAATCCCAAGCAAATGCATCTAGGTTTTATTTCAAAAGCTGGAATAACTACTTTTCTTCTTTGTCTAAGAGGTTTGAGTTAATTTTCAGAGATTTTGATGGGCCATACTTGACAGCCTTGGTGGTTTCAAAGGTTGAATCAACTAACTGTAGTTCCATCCAAAGGTGGATTTAATAATCTTTGACTAGGTTTTCAAGCGAGTTGTTAGTGAGGGAGTGGTTTTGAATGACATGGTCGATGAGTTCATCTTCATCAAGTTCCCCCCCTATAAGAACATCATCTATCATACAAATGGGGGTAGTGATGTATACCTCATATTATTCAACCTCCAACCATATAGGTAGATCATGATCAATGGAAGGCTAGGTTGGAGGATATAATACCAGTTGTTTAGACAAGGGCCCATTCTTAATAGTCATGTTTCCAGCCCAAAAATTGATATAAGCATCGACAGTGGCTAACCAAGGTCTACCTAAGATGTGAGGATATCCATTTAACTTGGTTTTTGGCTGCATAACCAGAAAATTTGTAGGATACTCCCAAGAGTCAATTGAATCCATAACATCCTCAACAATTCTTTCTGGAGTTACTGTGGACTGATTTGCAAGTTACAAAACTATTGTGGTTTTCCTCAAAGTCCCTTGGAGGTTGAGTTTCAACATTAGGGGAATTTCGAGGTCTAAATCAGCCTCCTAAGGAAATTATAAAATAATGTCAAAATCATAAAATAATATTTGATTACATCATCATATTTTAGAGGGGAAAAAGGAAAAACTACCTTTTCAACTCCTATTTTCAACTTATATTAAATTTTTTTCTCAAATTTCAAGCGGGAGTACTCGTTGGATGAAAAATTTAATTCCTTATCCAAGGAGTACCCATGTTTCATACTTTCGATGGGTCCTACTACATGAAAAATGAGAAATACATGAAAAACATTATTGTAATCAAATTTTTTTATGTACTTCTCATTTTTTCGTGTAGTAAGGTCCATCGAAAGTATGCAACATGTGTACTCCTTGAATGAGGAATTAAATTTTGCATCCAATGAGTGGCCCTGTGCAAAATTTGAGGAAAAACTTTAGGATATAAGTTGAAAATACGAGTTGAAAAAGTAGTTTTATTATTTTATTATTTTTTAATATTTTCACCCTTTTACTTTAAAAAGGTGAATCATCCCCCATGGTTGACATCATCATCTTGAATCCTATTGGTTCTTATAAAGTTGATTTTTGTTGTACATTTTTCTTATGAGGCCCATTTTAGACCTCAAAATCCCCCCAATGCATAGTTTCCTTGGTCATAACATTGATGGAAGTCTCAAGATCAATCAAATTATTCATCGACAACTAGACTACCAGGGTCCAAGTACTTCATAAAGATAACTCTTCCCAACATTAAGTCGGATAATTGTCCTACTACATTGATGGTTAGGGTATCTTTGTTCTTTCTCCCAGGTTTCTTGAAGCACTTTTCCTTGATGAGCCTATTGTAAATAGGGACATCCTTAATGGCCTAGAGAAGGGGTATTTTAACACACAAAAATTTCACTTCTCCCAAAATTTTGGTCTCCTTTGGGGTGTGTTGACTGCAATGGATAAAGCGTTCAGGAGTATTACTTTCTTCCTTTTCCTCCTCAACTCTACTGGTGGAGATGGAGAGTGGTTGTCTTAGCATTCTCTTCCAGGCCTGAGTTCAATATCATATATCTCCATAGCATAAAGTGGATAGGATGTCTATCCACTATAAACTTGTTGTGCCTATCTTTGTTAGGGTTCAAATTGGGTTATGCAGGCATCTGAGGTAGCTTGGGTGGAGCAACGTGAGTAAGATGAGGTTGATTTTGGGGTGGAGGCATTAGAATAGGTGGTTGATTATGTTGAGGCCTCCACCCTCGGGATGGATCATTCCATTGAGGTTGTTGAGAAACATACTACCGAAATGGTTGGTTCACAAGTTGAGGATGTTATGGAGGGTTGTAAGGCCAAGTAGGAGGTGTAAGTCAGGATGGAGGAGTGAGGGTGTACAAATATTGCATGGGTGAATTCCGATTATTGTGATAGTAAGAATAAGTTGCACCTTGCATACCCTGCTCACATGACCTAGGGCCTTGAGGCCTTCTTTGGTTGATGAAACAAAGTTGCTTTGGTCCTACTTCCACACCTTGATATACAACTTTGAATCCAGGTAAGGAGGGACACTTATCTGTGCCACGATTCTCCTCATAGACTAAGCTAACCTCTATGACATTTAGTGCACATTCATTTCTAGGGTGTTTTCTAGTACATCTAGGTAAAAATATGGCCAAAGATATTTCTGATTCCTCTTGCTTCCTCTTAACCTACATTGTGTCCATTTGCAAGGAAAATTTGTGCATCATGTCACTCTTGAAGTCCTCCAGCATATATACAATCTCAGGCTTGATGGAGGTGTAAGAGGAAGTGGTATTGGTTGTATTTTGTCTAGCTCTTTCTTTCTTCCTAGATGCCCTATAATGCTTCCTGAAGATAATTTTGTTTGTCTCATAAGGTATCTAGTAGATATCTCCTCTTGATAACATATTTAGGGTTTCTATCACCTCCTCCTTGATCCCTCAGATACGTATTATTTTAATTGATCCTGGATAAAGGGTACGATTGGCTCTCTTATATCTTGATTGGAACCTCTCTTCATAGTCCTCTAGGGATTCATCAAGCCCTAGAGTCATCCTGAATATCTCATCTTTAGTTTCCTTGGACCTATAGTAGTCCCTATACTTGTTGTTGAAGGCCTCTTACATATGTGCCCAGGTAGTGATGTTGTTCCCAGGTATACCCATGAACCAATGAAAGGTTGCATCCTTAAGGGTATATGGGAATACCTTCAAATTTTGATCATATCAGGCATAGTCATGGGTCCTACATACAACAACAAATTCAAACATGGATGTGTCAGGATCTTCAAAGGTAGGTCCATGGAAGTGTGGAAGGGTTGAGGGGCTAATATTCTTCATTTTAGTTTCCCCATATTCCTCTCTAATGGGAAAGGCTCCTTGGACTTCAGTTTAAGCCATGGTTTGAATAGGTGAAGAAGGTTCCTCTAGTGAAACAATACCTTCTTCTTCTCCAATAGGTTCTTCAAGATTTTCAAAAGGCTCGCCTATGGTGTGTTCAACCTCATATCCACTAAAGAAGAGTGAAGGGTGACTATGTGGTGATGTGGGGGTTCTAGGTAAAAAAATTCCTTGAGTATCCCTACTCCTACGGGGCATGAAAATCAGATTTTTTGTATTTTTTCAATATTTTTGAAACAAAATGTAAAGGTAAAGAAGAAAAGAATGTTAAAACAACATCAAAGAATCCACTAGACACCTCCCTGGTAATGGCGCCAAAAAGTGGTGAGCCCTGGTATTGCACCAAGAATGCTGCAACTCCCAAAGGCTGCCCTACTTTAATTTATCAACCTAGTTTCATACAAACTTGGAGGTGACAGTGCTATATACACAAAAAATTAATTCTACTCATGTCATCCTCTTCTAAGCTCTATGAAAGGGTGCTACTTCTAGGCTTTCTGGATGAAGTCTATCACACTTCTTAATTTAGACCTAGGGCTACAAATGATTCAAAGCCATTACCCTATCATCAAGAAAAAAAATATTCAACAACAAGAAACTACATCTAACTGATCTACAGTCAAAGAAATCTACACATTAAACTATGATAAGAAATGGAAGAAAACTAGGAATCTTGCATGAAGTAAATTGCTGAATTGAAACTACATAAATGAAACTAACTTAATCACACTTTACTGGGACAAATGGCTAAAAACACTCTGTTTACTCTATGTTATATATATCAAGCTTTTAATCATGCATCTAATGATGACCTAACTATGCTTTTAAATGCATTATTTTGCAGCTAGGAGGAGAAAGAGCTAAGGTGGGTTATGGAAGGCTTGAACTCATGGGTACAAGGAGAAAGGTGTCTGGGTGGTTTTGGCAGGTTTGGATGATGTGGATGGTGGTTTATGGGCTTAAGGAGGGGCCAAATGGTGCTGTTTCTAGTGCTACTACAGGTTTCCTATAGTGCTATAGGAAAGTCCTCTATTTCTACAGGAAACAGTCTGAGGGAAATCTGAGGGAAAAAATGGGTGATGAAAGTGTAGGGAAGGTGGAGTGAAGGTGGGTTTGTATGAATGGAAGGTGGCCCACCCCTTGGCCTAGATCATAACTTCTTGAGAGATATGTCTTGCACCTCTAGGGTTTTCTCATGGTGTGAAGATGAAAAATATGAAAATAGTTCTAATGGATATTTTAATGAACAAAAGGTTTATGAATGGTGAGAAATGAAGCTGAAGGTGCTGGTGAAGTCCACATTTGTTTTGCTACTTGAACCTACAAGAAAAATACCTATTCATGCAATAAATATTGAAAAATTCATGTTAAAGGAAATGGAAAAGATGAGTTGAATTTGGAAATAAAATATACTTTAGCCTACAAATAGAGATCTAACACAACATTCTGAACATATTCATGGAACTACAACAACCTAACAATTCATTCCAAGAAATCATAAACTAAAAAGTGAGTTTGGCCTATGGAGAAGGTCTACCCTCCTCAAGATCCAATGAAAGATATGAGAGAGGGATGATTGACACACAAATTTCTAATTTTATAAACTATTCTACCAACATGCAAGCAAGCTAAGTCTACAACAAAAGACAAATGGAAGCAAACAAAAAATAGTGAATTGAAAAGTAAGAAAACTAGTTGAAAACTCATAAGAAAAACTAGCTACAATGACATAAAAGTAAATAATGAATACACAAGAGAGACTAAGGCCAATCGATTGGGCCCTAACCCACAAACCTAGCCCTTTGAAAGTAGATCAATGAAGCACAATCTGAATACTCATTTTATTGTAGAAGATAGTCTCATTACATCAACATCAAAGTCTCAAAAACCTATTACAAGAGCTAAGAGCCTATTAGCTTCCTTAAAATTTCAAATCATGATGAGCTCTTGCTCATTTCTTTTTAACTTAGAGGATAGCTACCAATAGCTCCCTAAAAACTAGGTGATGTGTCCACTTTGATTGCAAGTGAAGTGTAGCTTTGGTGCACTTGATCTTGAGTTTTCTTGGTTTCCTTTGATTTCGAGTTGTTGGAGGGAAGCTCGAGGATCCCTTAGATGCCTTTGGGAGTTAAGGAGGTGGAAAATCCCCCTAGAATCTCTCCTTGTTTTCTACTCTCAGCTTTAATGCAAAAATTTTCATAAAACATACAATATCTTCGTGATTTTCATGCATTTAACTCATGTTAGGAATTCGAAGTATGACAAACCTCAATCACCATCTAAACTAGCAACATAATACCATAATATAACTAAAATGAAATAAAAAGAGACTTAATAAGGAAAAAATCTGACAATTAACTCCTCCCAATGTACCTAATAATGGATCTCATCAAAAACATGGTGGGAAAGGAAGTCAGAACTCACAATAATGTATGTGTTTGATGAATCTAGTGTAAGGTGTTATTTTAGCAAGACAAATGAAACCTAGTTATGGCATAGGATACTTTGTCATATGAATTTGGATATTTTGATAAAATTCAGCAAAACTGGAGCTATGAGACTATTTCCAATACTCTGAAGGCCTGATAATTCAATATGCAAGTCTTGTTAATTTGGTAAGTAGATCAGGAATCATTTCAAGACAAAGGAATTATGTTCACCTAGATCGATGGAGTTAATTCACATAGATATTTTTGGCCCAACCAAAACAAAAATCCCAAGAGGAGAGAGGTATTTTATGTTTCTTCTTGATGATTTTCCAAGAGCCAAATAGATCATATTGTTAAAAGAGAAATCATAAGTTCTTAAACATTTTAAGACATTTAAAGCTCAGGTAGAAAATGAGAAAGATCTAAATATAAAATTCTTAAGATCAGATAAAGGGGGATAATAAACCTAAATATATTTTGAATAATTCTGTGAAGATCATGGCATAAGGAGGCAGTATTATGTTTCCAGAACTCCAAAACAAAATGGAGTAACTAAGAGAAACAACAAAAAAATCTAGGAGATGGCCAAAACTATGACGGATGAAGAAGATGTACCTCACACCTTTTAGGGAGAAGAAAATAAAACAACAATGTACCTATCAAACATAACAAAACTCAGGCCTACTATTGACAAAAATCCCTACGAGCTATGGAATGGAAGACCTGCATTAGTAAAAAACTATAAGGTATTTGGGAGAAAATATTTTATAAAAAATAATGATAAAAATACAGGAAAATTTGATTATCATGCTAACGATGGTATATTTCATGGGTACTAAAATCAAATTAAAGGATACATATGCTACAAAAAAATAAGAAAGAGAGTTGATAACTACATTGATATAGTTGTATATGAAATAATGCCAATATCCAAGTCTTCCAAAAGAGACATGAACTCATATGGAGAATAAATTTTAGCCACCAGACCCTTAGATCAAGTAGAAATAAAGAAAAATGATGAATATGAAGAAACAAGTACAATACAAAGCTAAAAGAATTATTGGTGATCAAATACTTGAGGTTCAAACTAGGAGAAGGTTCCTTACTATCTCAAGCTATGATAACCTAGCTCTACTATCTCATATTGAGCCCAAGAATCTTAGTCAGGAAGTGAGGATAATTCCTAGATAAAGGAAATCAATGAAGAGTTGGATCAAATCGATAAGAATGATAGTTGGGAGCTTGTTCCAGGAGCCAAACAGAAACATTTCATAGGCACCAAATGGGTCTTCAAAAATAAGCTAAATGAAGAAGGTCAAGTGCTTTGGAACAAGGCTCGCTTAGTCTACAAAGGTTATGCTCAACTATAGGGAGTAGATTTTTGAAGAAACCTTTACGCTTGTATCAAGACTAGAAGATATTAGAATGTTTCTTACTTTTTCCAATCATAAAAACATAAAGGTGTTTCAAATGGATGTGAATTCAATATTTCTCTATATAGATCTAGAATAAGAAGTGTATATTGTAATATTCCCAAATGGGGAATACAACAATATATGAAAGATATGTAGGAAAAATAACGTAGATCAGCAAAGTAAGAGCATAAGGCCAATGTGGAGACTCCTCTTTAACACTTACATTAGCAAAACATATCTATAATATGGCCCATAAGATGTACAACAGGAAATAGAAATCTCCAATAGAAGAATCTCCTCAAAAAGAGGTGCTGCAACCATACGTATAGACTGAAAAGAGCTTAACAACGTTATTTTATTGGCTGCAAACAACTGTTGATTACATCTCACACCTAGAGCAAGTCTGTGCATGAAAAGTCAAATCCATAATAGATCCATACGCTAGATAGGCTCCTCTTTTAGATCCCTTTGGGGTTTTCAGCATTACACCAAGTATAAGTAGTAGATCTAAGATCTAAGTCTGCATATCTGTAGAAATATTCAGAAATTTTGAAGTATAGAAAAGTATTCAAAACAAATCTGATATGAAAAGAAATAGATCTTCATTCAATGGATCTTCAAAGTGGAGGGCAGATCCCTAACACTTGAAACCCAGCTCTCCAACTGATGTGCCAAAACACCCTGCAACAACACCTATAGGAATAATGCAATTCCGGAATCAATACTGCGTTGTAGGGTTTAAAATAAGTTTGGCCTCATGCGAAGATCTGATAATGATTCTCCAATGATCCAATACTCCCTTGCCAATGGGATAGAAGCCTTCCCCATTGAAAAGGAGCACTAGAATGGTCTAGATCTGAGTAGATCTAGCCTCCACTTGCTACATCTTTCAAAGACAACCAAACCCTCAACAAGATCTACGTTATAGTTGGAAGAAAAATCTTGGCCTTCAGCTAGATAGTAGACTATGCAATACAAGACTCTCCCAAGAGCTACTCAATCGAAAGAGGTGGGATTCCCAATCAGGAACACCCAATGCTAAACAACATTTGCAATCTAGGCTAAACAGCCAAAGAAAATTGTATGTCTAAACAGAAAATAATTCATAAATCCAATATTATTCAACAACCTTTTCATGCTGCCATCCTCTTCCTTTTATAAGTTAAGAGCTTGTAAACACTAAACCACCTTCAATGAAATAGCTTCTTTCACACAAGACATCTCCAACAAAAACTACGTTGTGCCTCATTGATGGCCACTCCTCCAAGACAATGCTGTAGATTTGGTCATGGTTGACCCATTCAAAATATTCAACCCCTTTCACACCTAAGGGTGCTTGCTTACATTGCCAAGATTTAGCCTTTTTCACATTTGGCATTGATTTATTTACTGTTTAGGAGTTTTATGAACCTCATTTACATTTTTATTCATGAAACAGAATAATAAAACAAAAATGAATATTCCCATTAGCTTAGGGCTAATTGGGAATATTACAGTCCTCCCCTGCCAATTGTTGCTTGTCCTCAAGCAACTGACAAGGTGAGTGTTGCAAATCTTCTCCTCCTCCATTGGTGACACCATCGTGTGATAATCTTCCTCCATAAGCTAAGTGTTCACCAATCCAGCCCTTCATGAATTTTTCCTCCAAAGTTCTCATGAGATGTAGTTAGTCCACCCCACAAGGAGACAATAACTCAAATGAAACAAACATGGCTTGCCCAATGTCCTCCCTGAAACATGTAGCATAGGATACATGGAGAACCTCCATCCCATAGGGCACATACATACCTCCCAACCTCCCTCAATACATTCCCATAAAAAGTACAAGTATATCATCAATGTAAGGGAGAAAAACAATATACATACAAACATAAATTTGTGCATCTGGAGGTGGGTCATAGTCCCACATGTTGAACCAGCACAATGCATCTCCTGCCTGCATCAGATCTAGATGTGGTAATTGGTTTCCCCACCACTTACTTTTTGTACATGTTATCTCACTATGGCTGAAAGTGTGAGATATATTTGGTGCCTTAGGAAAGCACCCATCATGATGAAAAATCTCCCTTTGTTCTCCAAGGGAGTAGCCAAGTTCAGAAATTTTTGTGGCCCCATATTGGCCATGAAGTTTACAAGATATAATACTCCTCCTTGGATTCATGGCCTGCATAAACATGGTGAAAGAATGCATACAGTCAAGAAATAAAACATGTTTTACATGAGCATGTTATTCACCAACAACCCTCCTCATACAAATGGAGTGGTGCATAGATCTATCTCCTCTCTCAAAAGAGGGAAGAGATGGCTAAACCAACTCTTTTATAGAGTCATGTTGCTGTCCCAACTCCACATGGTTCATGCATTCTTGAAAATGCTGATTTAGTTCTCTTTTCAAGCCTTCCCAATCAAATCTCCTCATGATGATGTTGTAGATCTTCATGGAACATATGTGGCTGAAACAAAACTCTTCGTAAGCTCTTTGTAGAAACTTCTCCTTGTGCTTGGAGGCTCTAGACAAGAATATCCTACAATGATGATAGATGACTCCTCCTTGGACTAAATAGCCCTCTTCATGCAGTTGGTCATCAAGTATCATACAAGTGTGAAGATCCTTGGAATAATCCACCAACAGTTTGGATTTCCAATATAGATCCACACTTCCCAACAATGACAATGTTGATAATCTATCAACTAAAATATCTGTCATGTGGCTGAACTCCTCCTTGAAATCTCCCATGCAAAAGGAATAATTTGGAAGGCCATTCCTTCCATTCTTCTCCTCCCACAGCGCAAAATCATAAATGAGAGTGGGTGATGATGATAAGGGAAGAAGGTCTCCCTCCTCATTGAGCCTACCCAAGACTCCCAGCGTTGTATCATTGTCTTCCAATGCTCCCGTCTCTCCTGGATCTGAACTTGGATCATCATGTTGTGAGAGATTTCCCACAAAATCTGAATCAAGTGGCCTCCCAGGTGGTTTTCCACTAGATAATAGTGTCCCATGCAAAAACCTCATGAGCATGATAGATGGGACTGTAAGGTCCTTGCTTCCAATGTGCAAATCAATCTCTATTCTTTGTATGGAAGTGGTATGTGAGGGATATGTATGCATGCCTTTGATCATTTGTGTTTCACCACTCTTCTTGTCCACCCATTCCATTTTCAAAGCCTCCCAATCAGTGGTGACTTTCCCCAATGTAATCAACCATTGAACACCCAAAATCACATTGGTGTCAGGTATGTCAACCACAGAGAAGTGATCAACCAAAGTATAAGTTCCCATGGTGACTGAAAGTGATGGGACATAATGCATGCATTGCATTTTTCTATCTCCTGGGACCAAAACAGAGAAACCCTCAAAAGTATCAATGGGTATTTCCTTCCTTTGCACTAGATGGGCATCAATGAAACTGTGGGTTGCCCCACTATCAATCAAAACATAGACCCTCTGATTCAAGATGGAACCTTGAACTCTTAAAGTCAAGTATTTAGGTACTCCTCTCAAAGATGTAAGAGCCCCTCCAATAGGATAAAATGCTCCATCCCCATCACCTGATGATGTTGGATCTCCTCTTGCAGTGTCAGTACTTTGACCCCTTCTTGGTTCATCTTCTTCTTCCTCCTCAACATCTAAGAAGACCTCTCTGTAATGTGCTTTTCCAGCAGCACATCTATGTCTAGGTGCCCGTGATTCTTGGCAAGTGAAGCATAGCTTCCTTTTTCTTAGATCTCTCCAAAATTATTCATCAAGAGACTTCTTGTATGAGCTCTCCTTGGAAGGAGCAGATTTTTCTTCCTTTCCCTTTGAAGGGAAAGAGGGCTTATGCTGAAAGCTTGCCTTTGATTTTGGGAAGGCATCTTGAAGGTCTCTAGCCCTTTCAATAACATCATGCAGGGTAATGGGCTTGGTAGATTTAACCAACCCATGAAGAGGTTCATCTAAACCATCAATGAACATGTACACCCTTCTTGCTGTAGACAAATCAGGAACCATAACAGATAATATTAAAAATTGAGAAAAGTAAGACTCTGTATTACCTGATTGTTTCAACTTTGCAAGGCTCATGAGTGGAGCCTCCGGATCTCTTCTATCAAATATTTTCACCAGCCTTCTAGTGAACTCTGAATAAGTAGTCACATTAGAATGACTCAATGTAGACAAGCCATGGAACCACCAGTCATGTGCTTCACCTTCAAAGTGCAGCGCTGCAATCTTGATAGCCTCCATCTCTAGGACTTTGTCCAGTTGAAACTAGATGTCAAATTTTTCTATCCATGCTTTGGCAGAACTCTTGGATGACCCATCAAAGTTGGGTAGGAAGAATCTGCCCATAGAGTGATGTCAATCATGATTCTGAATGAATCCACCACCTCTATGATGATGCCCTAGCCTTATTATGTCCTTGAGGTGACAAATCTCTTGAAAAATCAAGTGATCTTTGAATCTCTGATTTTGAGACTCATATTCTTCAAAATAGTCTTCAAGGGATTCTTTCTCTTGAAACCCTTCATTTCCCAGAGCTAAAAAGGTAGGCATGGTAGAGCATTGGGAAACATGTGGCTGATGCACTGGTTGATCATTCTAGTGATGAGACATGCCAGAGCTTTCTACAAGATGAATCCTTTAGGGGATTCTTTGATTTTGTCCAATCTCATATCTTTCATCTCTCTAGCAAGATCTTGCATGGCGCTCAAAATGATCTTAGGAAAATCCTTTTCTTCTTCTTCACTTCCAGATTCAGGGGCTTTACCGTTGTCTTCATTTTTATTGGTGTAATCAAATTTCTTCTTCTATCTTCTCTTTAGATACCTCTTTTCTCTGTCAGTAAGAGGTTCTTATTCTTCAGAATACATATTGGCTTCTTAGAATGCAGAGGTTGTGCCAAGATGATGCTCTGATACCACTGTAATATTCCCAAATGGGGAATGCAACAATACAGTGCAAAATGATAGATAAATAACACAGATCATCTTAGAAATAGCATGAGGCCAATGTCTTTCACAACCTTTTAGCCCTTTTCACACCTAAGGGTGCTTTCTTACATAGCCAAGATTTAGCCTTTTTAACATTTGGCATTGATTTATTAACTGTTTAGGAGTTTTATGAGCCTCATTTACATTTTTATTCATGAAATAGAAAAATAAAACAAAAATGAATATTCCGATTAGCTTAGGACTAATTGGGAAGATTAGATATATTGAGTAGCTAAAGGGGTTCATGCTCACCGCAAAATTAAGGGTTTGTGTGCAAACTGATAGAGGCCTTATATGGACTCAAACAAGTCCTGATATCCTATTATTCAAGACTCAATAGATACCTTCAGCAACACAGATTTAAGAGGGGAACTGTAGATAGAAATATGTATATAAAGTCTAAAGATAACCACCTACTAATTGTGATAGTGTATGTGGATGATCTAATACTTGGAGGTAATCTGGATCAGTTGGGGCATCAATGTTAATATTGTAAACAAATGGTGTTTGCGATGTCCATGATAAGTTAATTATCCTTTTTCTTTGGATTACAAATTTCTCAATAAAAATATGGGGAATTTATCTCCCAATCCAAATACGTTCGAGAAAGTCTAAAGAAATTTGAATTGGAAGATTCCAAGTGAGTTAGAACCACCATGGTTACAAGTTATAAGTTATGCAAAGAAGATGAGGCATCGTTGGTTAATCAAACTATCTATATATCGATGATATGAAGCTTGTTATATCTCTTAACATCTAGACCAGATATCATGCAAGCAGTAGGCCTAGTGGCCACATTTAAAGCATGCCCCTATGAAAGTCATGTCATTGTTGTCAAGAAGATATTCTAGTATCTACAAGTCGCAATAAACTATGGGATGTGGTATGTCAGGGGCATAGAGTTTAGATTAAAGGTCTATACTGATGTGGATTGGGAAAGAAGTATTGGTGACAAGAAGAGCACCTCTGGTGCAACATTATTTTAGGGAAAATGCTTAGTGTCCTTGGTCAACAAGAAACAAGACTCACTCTTTTTACGGACTGTTGAAGAAAAGTATATTGAAGCTACCACTTGATGGTCACAAATTCTTTGGATGAAGAAAACCTCGAAGGACATTAAGAGAGAGTTGACTAATCCAATTCCCATCACTTTTAACAACACTAGTGCTATGAACATCTCTAAGAATCCTACCATGCACTCAAAGAACAAGCACACTCCTATAAATTTTAAATTGCTAAGAGAACATGTCGTTTCTAATGTTTTTTGACTTGAATATCTAGCTGATAAAGAAAAACTTGGAATCATCTTTACTAAGCCACTTGCAAGAGAGCCCTTTTTGTATCTCTGGAATAAGATAGGAGTTGTGACTCCTCCTCCCAAATGACTCAATTACAATCACTGTTGCTAGCTACTCAACTTGAATAATCAATTGAAGATTATGTCACACTATTTTAGGGGTAGAATTCAGAAGGATCCTTTTCCATTGATGAAAAAGGGGAAGAATATTAGTAGTTCCATGGAGAAGAACAATGATGAATAAAACCATGTCTGGTATCACAAGGAGATTAGTCTTTTTGAGATCAATGCTAAAGGAGGAGTTTTTTGAACAGTTGGCATTGTTTGAATGGTTGGTGGCACCTAGTATGTTGGCATTTATGTCCACCAAACTATCATTTAGGATAGAGGGAATAGATGTTGGAATTGATGAGCATGTTCATCAAGGGGAGTCCCATGGTTACTGTAGTGTTATGTAGATAATCATCATATTAGCATGCTTAATTGAGAAGCCATCAAAAGATGACAATGATGGTTGGGGAGTCCCGGACTTTGGAGGTGATTACATCTCAGGAGGTCAACTTAGTTTCTTCTATAAGTGGCATAGATGAAAAGTGCCTACAAAGATCTTTACAATCATGTATGTGGAATTCTTCAAATGCCCCTCTAGATCAAAATGTATCATAATACAAAGTAAGGACTCTGAATCCCTTAGTAGCAATACCCGGAACCGTGGAAGACTAGCAAGTCTGTAGGCTTATTTAAAAATTATTACGAGATTGTCTTGAGCTGGGGTAGTGGGAAGGTTAGAACCCCAAAATTTCTAGGACCGTGGAGGTTTATTAAAGAGGGTTTATGGGATGGCATGAAATCGGGGTAGTGGGAAGAGTTCCTAGAAGCTCGAAAACCCAGGAACTTGTAACTTTATTAAAATTTGGTTATGGATGAAAAGGAGTTGGGTTAGTAGTTGACAATAGTTGACGGACAATAGTTGAGCAAGCGAGCGCGAATACAGGCGAGCGTGATATTCAGGCGAGCGTGACCTCAGGCGAGCGTGTATTATCTCTATATATTGCCCATTTCATCCTATTGATCCGACCAGCATTTCTCTTACTTTCATTAGAAATGCTATATCCGAAATCATCATTTTAGCTATATCTTTTGAATCATCCCCAAAGATGCTGTCTCTTTTGTTTTATTGGTAGCGCATCAGGATCTGGAACTCATGTGATCTCACTTTCATTTAAACTCCATTTCCTGTTTTGCATATGTATACGGGTCGGATCATGACCTGACAATAGGGTAGCCTACTTTATTGACTATGCTCTAATCATGAGCAATATTCTACTGGGCAATGATGGCGGATTTCTTACTGTGTCTTATCACACAGATGAGATTATTTTGAACATGTACTGTATATATTCTTAATATATTCAGCGTTTTTTTCTCTCTGAAAAAAAAGTTGACGGACCATCGATTGACAAAACTCGTAACAAAAATTGTCCAGAAGTGGAAATCGTGGAAGAAATTTCAATGGTGTGCTAGTAAAATAACGTCAGGAGACGGGGAGTTTCCTAGAAGTTGATAATTCCGTGAAATCACAAAAGTTAGACTCGGTTCTAGCTTTTGTGGTTGTTTTCATGAGTTTTTTCTGACCAAAGGCCTTTGGGCTATTAATAAATCAAATCCACTATGGGTAAGCGTTTAAAGGCTTTTGGGCTATGAACAAAGGAAAAAGGGACTATGGGCATATGTTTAAGGGCGTGAAGTGAGTCAACAATGCATTGGTAGTTGTGCACACTAGTGGGCTAGTTCCGAGAAGCCCATAAGCCCGTTACTCTTATGAAATGTTATTTTGGAGAAATTAAGGGAATCATGGAATCTGAGCCTCCAACCCTATAGCGAATTTTTTAAAGCCATGGATGAGTCGACAGCTCTCAAGAACAGGGTTTAAATGACATATGAGTCCGTAGCTGAAGTAAATGTACAGAAAGAGGTTGGCGTCATTTAATTAATTGCAGCTGTAAATCCTGTCCCAAGCTGAAGAAATCTTTCTCTGATAATTACTTACACACCACATGGAAATAAATGAAAAAAATGTCTCCGGGAACACCATATCGGTAAATATATGGGCTCTAGTAGAGTGCTGCACCTACTTCAGAAAATAGAGTTATGCCTTCAGTACACTGATATTTTTGAAGAAGTTGAGGAATGGGGAGCTTTGCTGAAATGTGCAGGATGAATCATAATTCATTCTCAGTATTGGAGACACCCAGATACCAAGTAAAAAATTTAATGTGACTGCTATGGTTGAGTGAATAAATCCCATTTGTAAAATTGAATGGGTTATAGAGGGTAGGCCACATGATGCGAAAGGAGTATGGAGTTTCATGCAGAACTACTCTTCGCGACATCATGAAGGAATATATAGACACCATCATTCCATGTGCAGCAAAAGAACAAAACAGTGGATTGCAGTTGTGCAAGAGGGGGGGGGCATGGGGGACGTAGGATTGTTGTGAGCTTAAGTATGCAGCTTTGTGAGTGAAAAAAAAAGGTGAATGGGACCACGTGTTAATTGGAATACAATGTAATAGAGGGCCAAATCTTGTTGAGAATTAAAGAGGATGGTTCAATGGAGAAATGTTGAGGATAAAGGAAGGATTTGGTATAACAGTAGATCATATTTATGTTTCTGAGCATATATATCAACTTGTGTTTTCAGTTTGAAATTTGTATGAAAAGTAGAACAATCGCTAGGTCAAGTAGTGGACTACATTCGCAAGAGGTTGGCGACTCTCGGAAAGTAGTGACTTGCTATATTAAGGGGGTTGGGCCTCCTGTGAATGGGTGCTCACAAACAAACTGATGTGATTAAGTAGGTACTGAATTTATATCATGAAAACAAATTATTGATGGTTTTCTCCCTTTAAATTTTCACATAAAAATATATGTGTGAATAAGTGTTTTGTTCATTTAATGGATTGTATGTACATGTAAATTATTATTTTGTTTTATTTATATTTTATTTTGAATAAGCTCACAAGTAACTAACCGTAATGAAAAGAAACAAATATTATTGCTTAAATCGTGGGGAACCTCACTATTATTGATTCACTCGTCTGAGTAATTCCTTATTCCAAGAGAGGAGAACAACATGACTATTACACCTGATGTAGATGCCAACTACCAATATGCATCGTCCACACATTAATTTTAACAACATATTACATATTTGTTCGAAGGTTTGAAGAGGACTACGAATGTGATATACACTGATATTGATGTTTATGTATATATGCCATCATATGGGTGCTAGGTGTTATAATACAACGCACCCAACATTTTTAAACTGGTGCCATCAAATTTTTTATATTGGTCATATGCAAATGACCATGGCAATCAAAAGCGTCATAAGCTCACGTTCTAAAAATAAAGCTTTTAATGCATAAACCATCATCCACTATATATATGCCAATCTATTCGTCTAAGGAGTGAGCTAGAAACATAACACATAAAGGGGAAACTACTATCCAAGGAGTGAGCTAGCAACATAACACATAAATGGGAAACTGCTATAGTGTTGACATTTTAATGAGCAACTTTCATTCGTAAATTGAAATCTGATGTGGAAGTTGGTCGATGGCCTAGTTGTATCGACATGAGAAAACAATCCTAAACTATACCAACCATTTGATGTGTCGATACACGCAATCCTTCACAAGTATTCATAGTCGAATTTAAATTCGACGTGAGCTCTATGCCATTAACATAGTACTCATATTTTGTAATTTTTCAAATTTCCTTAATTTAGGAAAGGAGTTGTTTTTAATGTAATTTTTTGGAGTTTCAGGTGCCGGAATCCGGTGAAAAAATTTAAGGTAAAATCTTGATTTTTGTTATTTAAACTGGTTTTTTGACTCCATATATGGATTCAGCATCCACAAAAACCTTTACGACACTTTGATTGTGCAAGGTTAGCAATCAAAGTTCTCTTTTCAATAAATTCCTGCCAGATTTCAGAGAAATTACACCAAAAAAAACCACCATAAAAACCTTCAAAAAATCACACTAAATACTAATCACTTAGGAAATAGCCTTGAGTTTTGGGCCCTCACTCCATGGGTTTTCAGTTGATTGTTACACCTAATACAATTTGGGTTAGTGTCTGAATTTTTTCCTGCAATCGTCGAGGGAGATGCCATCAAGAACTGAAAATCAAGAACCTAGTAATTAAACCACCTATAACCATATTTTCTCTATATAAAGGTCCTCATGAAAGATATGTTTTTCCTTTTGATGGATTATTGGGTGCAACTTAAATTTTACTGGTATTGATGCTCTAAAAATGCAGGTTCTGACTACTTTTCTTTCCTTGTAACTCCTTCTGGTCTCTGATTGAATCTAGCGTACATTGTTCTGCCCCAAAGCTTCTTACATCGTTTTTCTCATCTTTTAGAAGTTTGACAATTTCCTTATGCTACTCCCTAATATATCTACCCTTTATGCTCTCAACATATATCTACTCCCTAATATATCAACCCTCTACACAATTTTCCATGGGTTTCAATAATGACCATATCTCCTCCATCTTCGTAAAATCCATGTTGTCAAGAACAACAACAAAATCCCTTTAACTAGATGAGGCCAGTTATTAGCCATCAACAGTATGGGTCTTTGTTTCATTGCAAACATCCTTTTATTCGAAAGGTTTCATCTCTGCTATAAATATATACACTACCCAAGCTTAAGGTTGACCCGTGGTTATCAAAATTAGAAATATACATTCCCTTTATGTTTCAGGTCTTGTTTTGTATTGCTTGAACTCTTCAGACAATTTTTTTTTTCATTTGAATGAGGTTCCAGATACAAAGCAAAGCCTCTTTGACTTATGGCACAATTTTTCTCGTTAATTATTTAGATTGAAAATAAAAAGAATGGCGTTGTTAGTAACTATTAGTAGTTGTTGTTGAATAATCCTCGTGCATTCACTCTGACATACCGTACATAGTAACTGTGCCAATGTATGTTCTGATAATGTTATCCTTCCTGTATGTCTGCATTCCCATGTCACAAGTCAAGTTCTTAATGACTGCCTCAGTTGAACTTTAGACGTTGGTTCATGTATCTGCAAAAAATATATGGAATTATCTTTTAACTTCATGTTTTGACTCACGAAATTTACAGTGCTTGTTATTACATGGAAGTATACTTTATGTTTTATCCAACATTTTAATGACAATAACATAACTATTATGCACATATGGGTACAGGCCCTCACCAATAAATATTTTCTCTTTCCGCTGAACAATTTTCTCTTCACGCATATGTTAGTTGTTGGAATTTATGAAAATTCCAGAACAAATAATGGAGAGAGTAATACTCTCTTCTTTAACACAGAGAAATATAAAATTTAACTCATAGGGATAGAGTTTCAACATTGTAAAAACTTCTATTCCTCTTTTAAAAAAAACTGTTACAAACTCTTCCTCAACACAGAGGGATTACAACTGCTAGACTGCTTCTAAGCACAGTGCCAAACAGACTTGACTGTTTCAAAAATTACACACTATGTCTCTGTTAAAAAAAAACATTACATTCCTGTGTTTTTCAAATATTCACATTGTTGTGCTTTTCAAAACATAAAATAACTATTACGTAGGCTCTCGGGCCTTTTCACTTTATATATGTCACGCTATGTAAAAACTATAACATAACATTAAAACCTAATAAAACATATCAAACCATAATATAACTTCTCCGCCGGACTTCAAAGGGAAATCAAACCAAACTGAAATGGAACTCATCGGGTTCGAAACAAAACAAAACAAAGCGGCCATTCGAAAAACTCCGATGCCGATTGAGGAGCGAACGCGATAAGCTCTTATCAAATATGCTTTATAAGATCATCGGGTCCGGGCTCATCAATAAAACAAATAGGCCATATAAAATCTCTGATTCCGATTGGGAACGGATGCGATGAACCATTTAACTGCTGCTTATAAAGTGGATTGGGTCAGTGACTTTAAACAAAACAAAATTTCAAACATCAGACTTTCGATTCCGATTGAGGATCGGACCTGAAATCAAAACATAAACTGTGGCCTATACAATGGGTCAGGTCCACAGCCTTAACTCTATGCAATTGGGCCATAAACAAAAGTTATGATCACCATTCAAATTGCGATACGAAATGGAACTGCCACGTGGTCTGTGGGACCACCCGCGGACCTCGGCTTAAGGTGGAGGGCGATTATAATATGATTGCGATGTATGCATCGCATCATAATCAAATAAAAGGCTGTGGTATATATGTAATACTTATGATTGTGATGAACGCATTGGACCATCGCCACATCAACAAGACATTGTACTCTGTGTGGGGACCACCGTGGTTTAAAAATAAAATGCCCACGTACATAAAAAAAATATATTTGTGTAAGAAATAAAAGTACTCTATTTTACCAAATACAGAGTGTGTCCCCGAACACAAATAAAAAGACTGTTCTTTTTTAAACGCAGAGGACTATGTCGATCAACACAAAAACTGAAACTGACTATTCATCTCTTTTCAGAAAGCCGCTGGAGGATAAAAAACTGGAGATAAAAAATGGAAAGCGGCTCAGCACAGAGACAGTTGAAAGTAACATTTCGACACTTCCCCTTACTTTCAGCTGTTGGGTTATCAGTCATACCCAAACATTTTCTTAAAAACTCAAAACTCTTCTCTCCCAATGGCTTGGTTAGAATGTCTGCAAACTGCTCCTGAGTTCTGCAGTGTTCCAAAACAATTTCTCCATTGTTTACCAATTCCATGATGTAATGAAACTTTGTGTCAATGTGTTTCGTTCTCTTGTGAAACAAAAAATTATTAGATAATGCAATAGCTGAGCTATTGTCACAAAAAATCATAGTTCCTTTTGCCTACTCTTGGCACAAACTTCTTAGCATTCTCCTCATCCAAATTGCTTGACACGTTGCTGCTATAGCTGCCACATATTCTGCCTCTGTTGTAGAAAACGCTACAATGGGTTGTTTTTTAGAAGCCCATGAAATGACTCCTGAACCCATGTGAAAAACATAACCGAAAGTGTTCTTCCAATCATCTACACTTCCAGCCCAATCACTGTCAATGTATCCAATTAAATATGAACATTCTGAAGCAGTATATAAAATGCCATACCTTTTGGTTCCTTTAACATACCTCAGAATTCTCTTCACTTCCTGCCAATGTGCATCCTTTGGCTTCTCCATGAATCTGGAAATCAAACTAACAGCATGCATTATATCGGGCCTAGTTGTAGTCAAATACATGAGGCTGCCAACTATGCTCTTGTACAAACTCGGATCAAAATCCTTGCTGCTGTCCTCTCTGCTGAGTTTTAATCCCATCACTATGGAAGTGATTGCTGCTTTGCTCTCTTGCATATTAAATCTTTCCAGCACTTCATTAACTTATTTTTCCTACAATATAAAAATCCCAATTTCACTTTGTTCTACTTCTATTCCTAAGAAGTATCTCAACAAACCCATGTCAGTCATTTCAAATTCTTCTGTCATGACTGTTTTAAAATTTTCAATAACGTAATCATCATTACCTGTGAAAATAACATCATCAACATATAAAACCACAAACAACATTTTACCATCTTTTTCTTTGATGTAGAGGGTGGGTTCTCCCTCACACTTTTCAAATCTATTTTCCAGTAGATAGGAATCTATCCTACTGTACCACGCTCTTGGCGCTTGCTTTAGCCCATAAAGAGCTTTCTTCAACTTGCACACTTTGTGCTCTTGGCCTTTCTTTTCGTAGCCTAGAGGTTGTTCAATGTAAAGCTCTTCCATTAACACTCCATTTAGGAATGTTGACTTCACGTCCATTTGGTAAAATTTCCACTTGTTTTTTGCTGCTATTGACAGCACTGCTCTCACGGTTTCCATTCTAGCAACCGGTGTGAAATTTTCCTCATAGTCTATCCCATGCTTCTGCTTATATCCTTTGACAACAAGTCTAGCCTTGTGTCTCTCTATTTTGCCTTCAGCATTACTCTTGGTCTTGTAGACCCATTTAACTCCAATGACATCTTTACCTTTTGGGAGTTCAACCAAATCCCATGTCTTGTTTCTTTCTATGGCATTAATCTCCTCATCCATAGCTTCTATCCATTTCCTATCTTTAATAGCTTCTTCAAAGTGGATAGGATCATCAACATGACAATATAAATAAAACAAAGAATTTATACCTTCATTTGTTGCTTCTTGTTCATAAATGTCATTTAAATTTCTGAACTTCTTACCTCTTTCGTTAGGTGTACAAATGCTTGAAGAAGCACTTGAATTTCCTCCTTGTGGTGTGCTTGGAGAAGCACTTTCATTTCTCCTCAAGGGTGTATCTTTATGCCCTTGTGTTGGTGTTGTTGTTTGGGGATGTATTTCAGCCAACTCATCATCATTTTCATCATGAGATAAAGTGTGTTTAACATTCACTGTTTTCTCTATGCTTCCATCCCAAGCTTCCTCCTCAATAAACTAAACATCTCTACTCACAATAAACTTCTTGGTGGATGGGTTGTACAACCTATAAGCTTTGGATTTCTCACTGTATTCAATGAAAATACATTTCTCCCCCTTGTTTTCCAACTTCTTCCTTAGCTGATCCGGAATGTGTGCATAAGCCACACATCCAAAAAATTTCATGTGTGTGACACCTTACTTTGTACCACTCCATGCCTCTTCTGGCACTTTGTTCATAACTGCTTTTGTAGGGCACCTATTCAAAATGTACGCTGCACAATGTACAGCTTCAACCTAATAATCATTAGGCAAATGCTTTGCCTTTAACATACTCCTTACCATGTCCATTATGGTTCTATTCTTCCTTTCGGCAACTCCATTTTGATGTGGAGTATATCTAGTTGTAAATTGCTTATGAATCCCATTTTCTCTAAAAAAACGTAGAAAATCTTTAGAGATATACTCACCTCCTCTATCAGTCCTTAGGACTTTGATATGCAGCCCACTTTGGTTCTCAACAAGTGCTTTGAAATTGCAAAATATTTCAAACACTTCACTTTTGTTTTTCAAAAAGTAAACCCAAGTTTTTCTAGTAAAATCATCAATAAATGTTAGCATATAGTGGTTTCTAGCAAGTGATGGAGTTTGCATCGGTCCACACAAATCTGAGTGGACAATATCTAAGGGTGCATTTGCCCTTATGCTTTCCCCAGAAGGAAAACTTTCTCTGTGTTGTTTCCCCAAGATACAATCTTCACAAAGGCTGTCCGGTTTCTCAATCAATGGCAAACCTCTTACCATTCATTTTCTGTTCAACAAGTTAAGACCTCCAAAGTTGAGATGTCCAAATCTCAAGTGCCACAACCAATTGTCATCTTTTGGTTTGCTTTGGAAAGCCTCTTGTGTCACTGCTGCTATCTCTTCTACATTTTTCAAATCTGCTCTCATTCTGAGAGGGAACATCCTGTTCCTTGTCATCTTCGCTTCAGCAATACATTGTTTGCTGGGTGGTTTATCCATGATGGTGCAAACATCATCCTCAAAGAAAACATTGTACCCCTTTTGAACAAGCTATCCAATACTTAAGAGGTTACACTTCATTCCTGGAACATAATAGACATCTGCTATGGATTTCTTTACACATTTCCTTGTTAAAACATTTACATCTCCTTTTCCCATAACAGAAACTTCACTATCAGTCCCTAGTGTGACTTGTGACTTCACACTCTCATCTAACATAGAAAACATGGCTATGTTTCTTGTCATATGGTTACTGCAACTGGAGTCTAGAAACCATAAATCCTCACAATTTTCTTCAGCCATATTACAAGCTAAAAACAAATTATCTTGGCTGATATTTTCTCTATTGAAATTTGCACTAGTCCTATTACTCATATCATGTTGTTTCTTCCTACATTCATTTGCATAATGTACATATTTTTTATAATAGTGACATTGGACATTGGATTTATCATACCTTTTTCCTTGAGCATGATGCTGACCACTTTGTTGGCTGCTGCCTTGGCCTTGATGCTGATTTGGATTGCTGCCCCTTCCTTGAGCATTTGCTGGACTATTTCTTCCACCTCTGTTTTGGCTTCTACCTCTTCCTCTCTTGTTTCCTCTACCTTGCCCTCTTCCTCTTCCGAAATACATCTGGGTCTTAAAGGCATATTCCAGAGATGAGTTTTCATTTCTACCCAATCTCTTCTCATGTGTCATCAGTGATGCATGTAGCTCATCAACTGAAAAGTTTGTGAGATCCTTAGTCTCTTCTATGGTGGTTACAATCACATCAAACCTTGAGGGTAGGCTCCTCAATAGTTTCTCCACAATCCTTTTCTTTTCAAGAGTCTCTCCATGAGACCTTATCTGTGTGACCATTCCAATCACATGTGTGAAGAATGAGTCAATATTACCTGACTCCTTCATGCAGAGAGTCTCAAAGTCTCTCCTCAGCAATTGTAGTTTTGTTGTCTTCACTTTCTCCATGCCTTGATAGGCTGTCTTGAGATTTTCCCATGCTTCTTTGGATCTCTTGGCTACTGCTATCCTTGGAAACACACTCTCATGCACTGCTTGATACAAAAAGTAGAGGGCTCTAGAATCCTTCTTCTTATTTCTCTTCAACAGTTCTCTTTCTGCCTGAGTTAAATCATCAAACTCATTTTCTTTTGCTGGCTCTTCAAAGCCATCCTCAACAAGTTCCCATAAGTCTTGGGAAGAAAAAAGGGCTTTCATGGTTATTTCCCAATAGTCATAGTTTTTCCCATTAAATTGTGGGAGCTGGGTATTTCCAATACCCATGCTAGTGCTGGCTCCAACCATTCTTGCACTCTTAACTATGCTTCAAAATACTTGACTGTGTTTTTAAAACAACTAATTGTCTTCAACAGTAACACAAAAAAAATGACTTGAGAAATACCTTGGATTCTTCTTGACTGAGTCTTTACTCTCCTGGAGAAGCTGCTGCAACAAAGAACTCCTTCCTTCAGCTTCTTTGACACCTTCAAAGAGCCTGGACTAGCTCTGATACCATGTTGGAATTTATGAAAATTCTAGAACAAAAAATGGAGAGAGTAATACTCTCCTCTTTAACACAGAGAAATATAAAATTTCACTCATAGGGACCGAGTTTCAACACTGTAAAAAATTATGTTCATTTAAAAAAAAAGACTGTTACAGACTCTTCCTCAACACAGAGGGATTACAACTATTGGACTGCTTCTAAGCACAGTGCCAAACAAACTTGACTGTTTCAAAAATTACACACTCTGTCTCTATTAAAAAAAAAACATTACACTGCTGTGTTTTTCAAATTTTCGCACTGCTGTGCTTTTCAAAACATAACATAACTATTACGTAGGCTCTCGGGCCTTTTCACTTTATATATGTCGCGCTATGTAAAAACTACAACATAACATTAAAACTTAATAAAACATATCAAACCATAATATAACTTCTCCGCTGAACTTCAAAGGGAAATTAAACCAAACTGAAATGGAGCTCATCAGGTTCGAAACATAACAAAACAAAGCGGCCATTCAAAAATCTCTGATGCCGATTGAGGAGCGGACGCGATAAGCTCTTATCAAATCCACTTTATAAGATCATCGGGTCCGAGCTCATCAATAAAACAAATGATCCATATAAAATCTCTGATTCTGATTGGGAACAGACGCGATGAACCTTTTAACTGTTGCTTATAAAATGGATCAGGTCCGTGACTTTAAACAAAACAAAAGTTCAAACATCGGACTTCCGATTCTGATTGAGGATCGGACCCGAAATCAAAACATAAACTACGGCCTCTACAATGGGTCAAGTCCGCAGCCTTAACTCTATGCATTCAGGCCATAAACAAAAGTTCTGATCGCCATTCAACTTGCGATACAAAATGGAACTGCCGCGTGGTCTGTGGGACCACCAGCGGACCTCGACTTAAGGTGGAGGGCGATTATAATATGATTGCGATGTATGCATCGCATCAGAATCAAATAAAAGGGCTGTGGTATATATGTAATAATTCCGATTGCGATGAACGCATCGGACCATCGCCACATGAACAAGACATTGTACTCTGTGTGGGGACCACCGGGGTTTAAAAATAAAACGCCCGCGTACATAAAAAAATATCTCTGCGTAAGAAATAAAAGTACTCTGTTTTACCAAATACAGAGTCTGTCCTCGAACACAAATAAAAGGACTGTTTTTTTTTTAAACACAAAGGACTACGCCGATCAACACAAAAACTGAAACTAACTGTTCATCTCTTTTCATAAAACGGCTAGAGGAGAAAAACTGGAGATAAAAAATGGAAAGCGGGCTCTGCACAAAGACAATTGAAAGTAACATTTCAACATTAGTAAGACTTATTTTAGATTTTATTCTTTTGCTTGCCAAGTTATTGAGAGAATTCTATTCATTTGAACAACATGATGAAAATAAAACGAAAGAGAAGATAGCATTTGATAGCAAACTTGGTTTTCAGTGACATTTTTCTATTATTTATATTTGAGAATAGTTATCTTTTGGGTTTCAGTGTCATGACATTTATAGTTTATATGACAGTTTACAAGATGTATAGTCTGCACTTTCCTTCAGTTTTTATACAACTTCTAAATATTTTTGGCACAACATGCATTTTGGCGTTTTGAACAGCATGTAATTTTTAGTTTTTTTATATGGTTTATATTTTTAATAATTGCATGGCATGGTTACTGATAAAATTTCATTTTCTTCTTCGAAAGGGAGACATGAGGAGGTTTTTACATCATGTGGAGATAGAAGTATGAAAGTGACTGGTATCCGTCATCATTTTTTAGGATATTTATGTATACATGGATTGCTATTATCCACGGATTATTTATCTATTTTAAATACAAAATAACTATGATAGATAATTCATATTTTCAAAAGGACTAACCGGTTCCCACCTGCTTAAACGTAAATGTATGATATAGTAAAAGTTAAATTTATTTAATTATTTCTTTAGAAATCTTCTCTACACATTCTAATCCAAACTTTATTAGAAACAAACTCAAGTAGTTTCAACTTCCAAAACTACCTTGAATACTTTTAAAAGAGGATGAAGGCTATGAAGGATGAAGAACACTATAATTAACAATTGCATCAAATATTGCAAAGGAAATGCCTTAAGTCATAAATTCCAGAAGAATAGTGATATATAAAAATCATTAAAGATAAAAAAAATGGTAAACAAAATGTCATTCAAAGCTAGAAGATAAAGAGAAACCACTTACATTATGCCAAATTTACAAATTTTATAACCTTTTCAACATAGATTTCCTCTTAATATTCAAAGATGCTCTTTCAAGTTTCAATAGTAATATTTCATATATTTTGAAGAAATACAGGTACTGTATGACTTCAAATAAGCTAAATAAATTAATATTGTGGCTATTTTTTCAAATCTAAATTTCCATCACAACCTTACAAATTTCAGACATCACCCAATTATTCATAACTTTTGGTGTAAAATAATCAATGTCTAAATCCTTTAACTTCATCCAAGAGAGAGCCTCAACATCGACATATGCAATCTAACATTGATTATAAAGGTGCTTTATAAGAGTATTTGCTAATATCCATATTCAATGGACCCTAGATTCAATGAACCCAACCCACACCATGTATAGCACATGGATCTCTCGGTAAAATAACCTCACTGTAACACCTCCATTTCGACAACAATTTTTTTTTCCTAAGGACTATTGCTCAACTTATAAATAATCAGTTTGAATTCTAAGATGGAAGATTCTTTCTCATTTAATTCTCCATGATAAATTGTATTTCTATAGTTACATTCTCCTCATAACTATTAATACAATTTCTTATTTGATATTAAAATCAAGAACTTAAAATTCCTTCTTATCTCCATACCCTTACCTCTAGCTTTTCTTCCTTATTGCTATTCATAGCTATGTCTTGTCATATATTATAACATTTAGAGATATGGCTTCAGTCTATAATACCCTTAAAGGGATTTAATTTATAAACAATATTTTCAACCCATGCACGTAACCTTCAACACCATACTCATAGATTTGTTTTAATTTAAAAGCTATTACATATGCATTTAGTATAAATCAAACCCCACTTTGATTTAATTATTCCTATTTCTTAACCATATTTTTCCTAAAGGTTCTTATTTACATATCTACTCTCAACCTATATCCATTCCTTAATCATATGTTTATATTTTGTGACCGACCATGTGGTAAGGCTCCTTTGTAAGGGTTCCATTTCCACGTTTGGTTAACCCTTAGTATTTAACATTTAGTACAACTATTAATTTATCTTATCTCTAAATCTTTTTAATTCATACAATTAAACTAGCTTCACCTTACAAGATATAACCTAACATTTTAGGTTCTATATTAAATTTACACCCACCCTACTTTAAATATAAGGGGGTATTCATCCTTAAGCCTTAACTCCACTTTTGCACTTATGACTTCGTATAGCATCCTTAAAAGAATTAAAGTTACGTCGTAGGGTTAACCCCTTTACGAACTTCCTATTACGCTGCTTTTATAATATGTCTATATGCATTTGCACTTTCTTTTATACAATTCCAATTAAATAATTCTATTCACCATTTGGAAAATGAACTCAACAATTCGTAGGAATTTCATATACATCAAATAAACAATTAACCCTGCCTACGTGGACTTACCCTTCCAACGTGGCTCATAGATTAATTGACTGTCAATACAACTTTTGAGAATAGATACATTATTGATGTTCTCCAGTTTTCAGATAGTTGTATTCATCAATAACTTTCAACATTTAAGAATTTTTGTAACTTCGAGGTATAGTATCTCCTTCCATTAAACCTGATTGTACTCGTCATATCACTTGGGATATAGAACAGTTGTACATGAGATGCATTGGGATATGGTTGTATTTAATTTGACGTACTAGATCACATGGCCTTGGACGGAACCATTTGAGCCACGGAAAAACTCATCCCACTCCCGATTTTCGACACTTGGACGATTACGATGGAATCCAAGTTAGGGTTTAATGGTTCCATAAAGGTTTCCTGTTTGGAATAAGACTCATTTTCACTTGTCGTTTTTCTTAAATGCCTTCCACTCTATGTTATTCAACCTTTCCTCTATCCGATTTACACACTGTTATTCATATGGTCTCTATTCATTACGAACAGTGCTAGTGAACAAAATAGAAGCTCTGCATTTCCCATGCTGAGACCACCTACCAAGTATGACATTATTGTTGATGTGTTTCTCAATAAATCTAATTCCCGTTACTTTGGCTCTTCGCACATTGTTTATCATATTTAACTAATTTTCTTAATTTTCTCTGGCCAGAATGATAAAATGGAGTCGTTCTTCCGTTGTGCAATTTTCGTGTAAGTAACTCTCTTAATTTTTGTGAGTTATGGAACTCACATTTGCTAGCTTATCCACTTTCATTTATTGTATTTTCTTTTATTTCATATTACCCAAGTTTTGGAAGACATAGGGACTGTGAATGTTCCATTATAGCTGTTGGCACAAGACTGACGATATTTAGTTATACTGTCTCTCTGCACTTTTTCGTTTCCATGATTGTCGTAGAACTATTTACTCATAGAACTTTCACATCTTGGCTTACCCTATTCAATTTCCAATACCCAGAATTTTAGAGTTTTTATAACTGTATATGATTTGAGAATTTCTTCTAAGACATTTCCTACCTGCGTTAATTTCAGGATGGAAATGTCATTTTCAGCTTTTAATATATTTTCGATATTTCCTAGCAATATTGTTTGTATGGAATTTTTGTCTATCGATATATTCTTACAACGTTTGTTGAAACGTAGTTGGAAGACTAGACAATCTCATTCTATTTCTCGGTGTTTCGTGCAATGGTCAACTACACCTCCAGTAAGCTCATATTTCCCTGGTTCTCATTTACACAGTTGGTTTCTATTAACAGGTTTAGTTTTATTGTGTTCCTTCAAAAACTGAAGTTTTAACATGGTTTCCTCAAACCGAATACTTAAATTAATTTCATAATTTCGTGGATTCACGGATGAAGATCCCTTGCTAGATTTTCTTGTGAGAAAAAATCATTTTTCCTCCACAGAGATTTTTGCTTTCTAGTTACGTCTAATTTACCTGAATTTAGACTTTCCTCTCAAATTTTCCCCAGTTTATCACTCAACATACTTATATAGTTTTTTTTTGTAAGCTTAGTAGGTCCTTACTATTTTCTATTTATATAAAAAGCGAGCACAGTAGATACAAAAATTAGGCCTCAACCTGCCCGAGGAAAACCAGGTTTGTTGGCCATCTGAATGGATTGAACGCCATCCAAAAAATGTAATTCCTTAGTTTCCTATGAAGAGTATTTAGGTAGCTAATATCAAAGTTTATTGTTACTAACATTTACATAATGCAAAAGAAAGCTAACCACTATCAAAAAATATAATATCTATATCTAGCTAATCTTAAAAAGATTGGCTAGTCATCATCTAACTCCACTGGGGTCAGATCTTTGACACTTGAACCTGGCATGTCAACTTGTTGCATGGCCTTAATGTCCTCAATTCTACCAAGACGAGCATACTGGTGAAGTTGACACAGGTTCATTTCCTGGATGCTTCTGTTGATCTCTGCTAGAGTGGTAACTGCCTTGGGATCCCCTCCTACTTCTTGGACTGAAATAATAGCCTTAACCAGCATGAATTTTATTAGACAATGGGTTCTGATTGAGTGGTGAAACAGAGAAATTTTCTGTTTGGTATGACCCGGATGTTATAGGTCAATTTGGGCACCATTCCTAATGACCTGGTTAACTGGGCATCATATCCAGGACCAATGATCAAGGGTCTATCATTCCCTATCATTTCAGTTGCTACATGCCCTAAGATAAGAAACAAGACAAATCAAGAAATACCTTCATCAAGAAAAGGTTTCCATGGTTTGAAGCTTATTGTATAGCATATGAGAGCTCACCAATACAGGCTCTAAGGGGCCTAAGTGTGTTTCATATGTAGGTAGCCCCATGCAAGGCTGCTCTGCAAAACACTTCCTGACATTCACAGGTGCGTTGGTCACATTAGGAGCGAAATTATCATTGTTCCGGAATCTCCACTTAGCCAATGCCTTCTAGAAGAGTTCACATGTGTCAAGCTTCGAATCCAAGTGTCCATTTGACATCTACATGAATGGAAACATGTCTTGCCGATTTTTGGAAAGATATTTATTGCAAAAAAACCTACAGTTCATTTATAAATTGAACACAAATCTAAGTGTTTTTAGAGCTCCTGATGGAGAGATTTATGCTATGATGAGACTTGGAAACTTTGCTGGAAGGTCACTTAAAATTAGTCACTAGGTTGTAACCTCTCCTTCTATCATCAATAAAGAGTACTTCTTGTTTTTCCCTACATGCATCTATGTTAACTTTGATTTTCTATATTGTAAGATCTTAGTTGATGAATGTAGTTTATGCTTAAATGATTTAGCTAACTAGCTTGAATAGATATCTATATTATTGCATCTTCTACTGTTTCAGTTTTCTTTCTTGCAGGAAGAATTCAGCCAACAAACCGCTTGAATTTGAAGCTGTAGCAGAAGTAACAGAAGGAGTCATTTGGAAGCGACTGAAACAAGTAAGCATCCAATCCTCTCTGTGTATCTGTTATGAGTTAGGAGAAATGGTAGTATATTCTTTCACCTATTGTTATAGACTAACACCTATCTAGGGAAGCGTAATTTATTCGTAGATTACAATTCTAGCCCAACAAACTGGCGACTCCGCTGGGGATCGAACCTAGAATCTCTGGTCTAAGTCTTGCTTGATCTATCTTGTTTCTTGTCTTAGGGCATGTAGCAATTGGAATGATAGGGAATGATAGACCCTTGATCATTTGGTCCTGGAGATGATGCCTAGTTAACCAGGTCATTGGGAATGGTTCCCAAATTGACCTATAACAATTGCCCCCTAAAGCATGAGATCCAAATAATAAGAACATTTGATTGAGATGATTTACACTGTGATGAGCCTGGAAACGAAGCGGAATGGTCACCTGCATCAATATTACAATACATTTCGTCATGATATATCCTCTATTGATCATAATTGAGGAGGGTAGGCATTCCCATAGTCAGCACATAAAACAATCTAATAACATGTACATAATTCATAAAGTCATCTACATTGGAATGTTGCCCATATGCAGACATGCCTATAGATATAGGCCCATGTTTGGATGAAAATCTGTATGTAAGGTCACCGTACAGATGATGTGTACAACAATCCTAAAAATGCAGCCCTGATGGCTGAAACTAGATCCGGGGTATTCTTATCTCATTCACTTGATCATTTAGGTAGAAGTCTAGCCATGCAAATATATGATTTGTCGTCGAACATGGAAAGACATCGTTTGATTACCAGCAAATGATGTGAGATTTTAACAAATGCGAGAGAACCACCATTAATGAAAATGGCCCTCAAGGTACTGTAGTACATTTTGTAAGGCGTGAATAGATGATTTGATGTCGAACGCCAAAAAAAAAAAATCGGTCAAAGGTCTAGAAGCGAGGATCTTGTCGATGCTGTAACAAGCCTCAGGGTACTGGAATCTGATGTTTCTAAGTGAACTTTCTTACAGGAAGCATTCAGCCAATGAACCACCTGAATTTGAAGCTGTAGCAGAAGTGACAAAAGGAGTCATTTGGAAGCGACTGAAAAAAGTAAGAATCCAATCCTCTTTGTGTATATGTTTTGAGTTAGGATAAATGGTAGTATAGTCTTTCACCTATTGTTCTAGACTAAAACCTGTCTAGGGAAGCGCAATTTATCCGTAGATTAAAATGAAACAAGTAACTTGAGGATACTTCTTTTTTCTTGTGTCAACCTTGTTAAAAAATGAAACAAGTGCCTTTGAGGAAAGTTCTTCTACTGTGTCAACCTTGTTAAAAAATGAAACAGGTCATGAGCATAGTTCTTTTCCTATGTCAAGCTCATTAAAAAATGAAACAAATCCTCTCCTAATTACGACGAGTCATCCATTTGATCTCTTAAATGAAACTTCATTCCATCCAACTATTAGTAACCAGTAATCTACTTAGGTGAATGAAATGAAGCTTGGGGGGAATATTCTCTTGCAGGGGGTAATCGACATGTGCTCTTGCAGGGGGCATTCAAAACATTATTACTAATTGCATGCAATCAACGACTGAAGTTCATTGGCAAAATCAGGTTCAGAGCTCCAAAATGCAAATGGTAACTATGGAATGGTAAAAATGAATAGTGAAACTACTTTTTATAGTCATTTAATTGTTTGCAAGTTGAATTTATTTCTATGACTATAGTTTTATTATGTTTTTATCATGAAACAGGTATTTTTAATCCAATTGATGTTGTTCTGAATAGGAAATACAACTGATGAACATATTAGTCAGGCAGATTTATTTAAAGAATGACTTGACCACAAAGCATAATTTTTCTCCTTATTTTTCGAACTTTGTTAAAAATGAAAAAGGATTTGAAGCACACTTTTATCTCTTTTTCGAGCTTCGATAACAGCAAAAAAGGAACCAATGGAGTCTTCTTTTAGCTCTTTTCAGAGTCCAATAATGTGAAAACATTTTCGAGCACTTGTCATTTCAAGCTCGTTAAAGTAAATGAATTCATATCTACTCAGTATAAGTTTAACCCTTTTCCAGACTGAGATGGATTATTTACGAAAAGGAAATACCTTGGTTAAACATGACCAAAGAGGTTCTCTCAAATATCATTTTACACTTTTTCGGATCTGAGTGACAAATTTACGAAAAAGTATTTTTGGAGTTCTCTTTCGTCTTTTTTTAAGACTCTCTAAATATGAAAAAGGACCGAGCTATCACTGTCGTTAAGCTCGTTAAAACATAAAATAGCAATGGGCTTGTCGATCATGGCAAGAATCGAGTTTCATTCATCGATAGACTTGTTAAATTATTAAATAGCGATACTTTATTCACCCGAAGGGTTGAATTATAGATCAAGCAAATTTTATCCTCTTCAAGCTTGTCAAAACATAAAGAGGTACTGGTCAAAAAATGACTGGGGAAAATTTGGGAAAAGCAAGCAAAGTTTCTTTTTGGTAGCAAGTTGCTCTTGAACATGACACTTCTTTCACTCCATGTCCATGACTGTTTGGGTTGGGTAATAATCTTGACGGTTCATTCACACCTATGGTTCATCATACCTTCACTTCGGTTTTGGGTCAATATTTCCAACTCATCACAGTGTCGCCGATATGTTCAAGAGAAGTTATCCAGTGATTAAAAACTCATCCTTCTGCAATACTCATAAACCTTCATTTTCATGACCGTCATCCCTTAATATTGCTATATCAAGTCATACCCTTGTCTTTGAAATCAATAACTCTTGTTTTGCAATAAGGTGACTTCCTGTCAACAACAAATCAATATCCAGGAAGTTCACTTAGAAACATTAGATTCCAATACCATGAGGCTTGTTACAACATCAACAAGATCCTCGCTTCTGGACCTTTGACCGAAAGATTTTGTTTGCCGTTCGACATCAAATCATCTATTCACGCCTTACAAAATGTACTGCAGTACCTTAAGGGCCATTGACATTAATTGTGGTTCTCTCATGTTTGTTAACAGCTCACATCATTGGCTGGTAATCAAACGATGTATTTCCATGTTTGACGATAAATCATATATTCGCATGGCTAGACTTGTACCTGAATGATCGAGTGAATGAGATAAGAATACCCCAGATCTAGTTTCATCCATCTAGGCTGTGATTTTAGGATTGTTGTACACATCATCTATACAGTGACCTTACATACAGATTATCATCCAAACATGGGCCTATATCTGTAAGCATGTCTGCATCTGGGCAACATTCCAATGTAAACGACTTTATGAATTATGTACATGTTATTAGATTGTTTATGTGCTGACTATGGGAATGCCTACCCTCAGAAATTATGATCAGTAGAGGATATTTCATGATGTAATGTATTTTAATATTGATGAAGGTGACCATTCAGCTTCGTTTCCAGGCTCATCACAGTGTAAAGCATCTCAATCAAATGTTCTTATTATTTGGATCTCATGCTTTAGGGGGAAATTTTTATAGGTCAATTTGGGCACCATTCCCAATGACCTGGTTAACTGGGCATCATCTCCAGGACCAATGATCAAGGGTCTATCATTCCCTATCGTTTTAGTTGCTACATTCCTTAAGAGAAGAAACAAGACAAATCAAGCAAGATTTTCATCAAGCAAAGGTTTCCATGGTTTGAAGCTTATTGTATAGCATATGAGAGCTCACCAACGTAGGCTCCAAGGGGCCTAAGTGCGTTGCATATGTAGGTAGCCCCATGCAAGGCTGCTCTACAAAGCACTTCCCGACATTCACAGATGCATTGGTCACATTGGGAGCGAAATTTGCATTGTTCCGGAATCTCCACTTGGCCAGTGCCTTATAGAAGAGTTCACATGTATCAAGCTTTGGATCCAAGTGTCCATTTGACATCTACATGAATGGAAACATGTCTTGTCTATTTTTGGAAAGCTATTGATTGCAAAACAACCTACAGTTCATCTATAAATTGAACAGAGATCTAAGTGTTTGAGAAGGAAGAATTTGAGTAGAGAAATGCTGGGGAATTTTCAATTGAGAGCTTGGTTTGTAGAGCTACTACTGGAGAGATTTATGTTGTGATGAGACTTGGAAACATTGCTAGAAGGTCACTTCAAATCAGTCACTAGGTTGTAACCTCTCCTTCTATCATCAATAAAGAGTACTTCTTGTTTTTCCCTACATGCATCTATGTTAACTTTGATTTTCCATATTGTAAGCTCTTGGTTGATGAATGTATTTTATGCTTAACTGATTTAGCTAACTAGATTGAATAGATATCTATATTATTGAATCTTCTACTGTTTCAGTGTTATTTCTTGCAAGAAGCATTCAGCCAATGAACCGCTTGAATTTGAAGTTGTAGCTGAAGCGACAGAAGGAGTCATTTGGAAGAGACTAAAACAAGTAAGCATCCAATCCTCTCTATGTATCTGTTCTGAGTTAGGATAAATGGTAGTATAGTCTTTCACCGGTTGTTCTAGACTAACACCTGTCTAGGGAAGCGTAATTTATCTATAGATTACAATTCTGGCCCAACACCGGATCTATAATAACTTGTTGTAGTTCTTCCACTGCAATTTCATCCTCTCCCTCAATTTTGGTACGAGCTTCCATCTCCCATCCATGAATGAGGGATTTTATAAAACACGGTGTTTCCTCTGAGTAGACCTGGAATAAGGGCTCCATGAGCTCTATGCTGGATTTCCTGCCTCTCTTGGCTGGCGGGCTTGAAATTTTTGCCTTGCCTTTGTCTGTATCTACCTTTTTTCCTCTCTTTTTCTTCACCATAGTTACATTGCGGGCAGAAATGAAAACTATAACCCCTGGAGCAGAAACATGATAAAAAATACCAAAATTTATATAGAGCAGACATACTTATATAGTTATATTTACATAAGAATATATTTTTCGTTTTGTCTTAATAAATAAAAAGGTTATGATTCAATCTCCTGTATGTGAATGACAAATCTTCTGTTTAATTTATATGCATACCTGTTTATTTCTCATACATTGAGATTTTGTCACACTAAATCGTATTCATAGTGTTTAAAATCTCATATACCGTGTGAACTTCTTGAACACTAATTTCATCTCTTTTTTGGATGCAGATATAACATGTAAATGCAAGTCCATAAGGTATTTAATTTAATGCTCTTGCATTCGAGTTCTAATTATTTTATTATGACTTGTCTCTATTATTTTTAATCATAATCTAACTTTTCTTTTTGTCTGTTGTAGGTATGACTATATGTCACCTACTGTTGGGATTGTTATACGTCTATTGTCCTTTACTATTTTTTCATAATACGTGGACTATTGTTATATAGGTTCGTCTAGATATTTGGTTTTCTCTCATGCTACTCTGCATAAGTTTTTCTGAGAGCCTTTACAGTTTTCTATAAAGGAATAGAGTGCCCTCTATGTAGAATGTTATTAAAATCAGTTCTTGTTTAAACTCTATAATTCTATGGATTGAAACATTTATAAGGATGTAGCTACATGGACTGATCATTTATAAATATTTGACTATGTACCGTATAAACTGTTTTCTTTTCAAATGAAATATTCTTGGAACTCCAATATAGTATTTTCGTTTCGGTTGACATTTCTCTTCCAATTCTCATGTATGAATGCATCCAAAACATATATATTTCGTTTATGTCTAGTAATTATCAGTTAGTAAGATTTCTGACATAATAAGGGTACAATATCCAAAAATTGCTTGACTATACTGTATATTCATTTATCTATCAAGCTAGCTTGCTTAGTTCCATTCTGTAATTATTTTGTAATAAAAATTAGAGCTTGATGTAATCATACTATACCAGAAATATTAATATACCAACAACTTCCTGAGAGTTACTTAACCTCAGATCTAAGCCTTTAACGAGGTTTAGACATTCTGAGAGTTGGTACTCTTTAGAATTATGTCTGTACAACAACACAGGACAAGATATTTTTATTTTAGTCTGTTTTGCTCAATGTACAAACTTTCTACAATTTTTTTACTGCTAAACCTTAATTCCACTGTATAACTCATACTCAAATTTCAAAGTATATCTATACTATCTTACTTCATCAGTAATTCATAACATAACCAGAATATAAGTTAAAATGAAATTAACTGGTGCATACCACTTAAGGTAGACTAGGTTCCACCCAACCTTTGAACTCTTTCTCCATAGCTCACCCCCGAGCAGAGATCAATTTCTCCAGCAATAGAAAACCCCTTGTCTATCTTGAATCTTCTTATTTAAGCTTGATTTGCCCTCAACCTGTTTGCCTTAACTGCGTCCAGTTAAATCAGGATGATGCTTTCCTGTGTGCCTAGGCTTTCCTTTTTTTTTCTTCCACAAAAGTACTTTAAAGCTATCTTTTCCTCTTTCTAGCTTTATTCCACCTCTTCCCAGTAATTTCCTCTTTACTGGGGTAACTTTTTTAGATTTTTATCTCCAATCTAAATTGCTATATTTAATTTATTTCCTCCAAGGATTTTTGGAGAACTGGGAAATTCTTATGATCCTTATCCATCCTCATGGCTTTGGATCCTTGATCTCTAATCATTATCTAGTCCTTGCACCATTAATTCATTTTTCCATTTTATTAATTTTAAATTAATAAAATATATCCACAATTAATATTTTCCATGGGGTACACTTGACCCTTAGAGTCTTTGACTGTCTATTTTTAAAAGCATAAATTTAGGGACATTACACTAACCCTAAAGTCCTAACAAATTGCAAGGGAGAAGGAAGATATAATAATACTTTCATTAGTGAACTATTTAGTTGTAACAATGCAATAAACCTAAACCAAGAATCATAAGAAATGACAGGAGAAAAGCACATAATTTTTGGTGAATATTTTTTGTTGTAACTATCTGAGAGATATCTTAATCCTTTCCGTCTTGAAATCCATCAAGGCTCAAAAGAATGATTAAACCTTCAAAAGGTTCTTAGGAATTGTCTCGAACCTTGAACTCTAGAAAGTTATTTGGAAGCTTGAAATTCAAAAGAAATATCAATGACATATAAAATCTTAGATCTCTGACTTGATTCATGGATCCAACCATTTAGGGAACACTCTTCCCCTCCTCCAAAGAATAGAAAGATGGAAAAAATGCCTTCCCCTCCTCCAAAGAATAGAAATATGGACAAAATGCCTTCCCCTCCAGAAAGATGGAAAAAATGCCTTTGTATTTTTAATTGACAAATTATTTTAATATCTAAAAAAGATTAACAATTAACAATTCGTGATTTGATACTCTTAAATCATCCTTCAATTAAATTAATTTTTATTTTATTTTATTAATAATATAATTGATAATAAAAAATATAGCCATAATACTCTTAAATCGTCCTCCAATTAAATTAATTTTTTTTGTTTTATTAATAATATAATTTATAATAAAAAATATATAATATAATGATTTTTCCTTTTATAAAAAAATCAAAGACATCCATATTAAACCTTATATATCCCATAATAACCCAATCTTACTGAATATAATGATGTTGTTTTTTTAACGATCGTATATACGACATCGCTATGTGTTTTATATAAACTTGATAGCTTTATTAAATAACGAAAATATAAAAATCAAAAATCAAATAGAAAATAATAATTTAATAAAGATAAATAAATGGATAAATAAATGGATAAATGAATACAATTAAAAACTAAATTAAAATACAATTAAAAATAAAATAAATTATTTTTTTATTTTAAATTATACCTAAAAACAAAAAAATATAAATAATTACAAAATAAATAAAAATAAAAGGATAGGTCAATAAATAAAAATACCAAATACAAATAAAATTAAAAATAAAATTAAAATAAAAATAAAATAAAAAATTAAAATATATATAAATAAATTAATAATTAAAAATTAATTAAATATAATTAAAAAATAAAATAAATTACTTTTACTTTAATTATACCTAAAATAAAAAATATAAATAATTAGAATAAATAAAAATAAAAAGGATTTAGTCAATAAATAAAAAATACATTGATAAATAAATAAAACTAAAAACTAGAATTAAAATACACATAAAAATAAAATAAAAATAAAGGAATTAATAAATAAAAATAAAAACATTAATTTAATCAAATTAATGTTTTTATTTATTGACTATATTTTTTATGTGTATTTTAATTCTAGCTTTTAGTTTGTTGGCGCTAAAATGTTACGAAGTTGTAAAACCAAATCCTTTTTGTTTTTTATTTTTTATTATAATAATTATATTTTTGTTTTAATTATTTTTTTTGACAATTTAAAAGTAAAATAATTGTACCTTTTAATTGTATTTTAATTCTAATTTTTCATTATTAATTTATTTATACATTAAATCCTTTATTTTATTTTTATTTTGATTTTGTTTTTAATTTTTTTTATTTATTTTTTATTTATTTATTGACTATATCCTTTTTATTTTTATTTTCTTCTGTAATTATTTATATTTTTCGTTTTAGGTATAATTTAAAATAAAAATAATTTATTTTATTTTTAATTGTATTTTAATTCTAGTTTTTAATTGTATTTATTTATTCATTAAATCATTTATTTTTATTTTTATATTTCTGATTTAGTTATAATTTTTGACTTTGACTTTTTGACTTTTTACTTGATTCATGTTTATCCTGTTTTTTGAAAGGGTGTTAATTTAGTTTTTAGTTCTGATTTTATATTTTAACTTGTGATTTTAAAGTGAGGGTAGTTAGGTGTTTGGTTCTTTTTATATTTTTATTATTTTATTTTATTTTATTTTATTTATTTTTTATTTTATATATATATATATATATATATATATATATATATATTATTATTATTTTGACCATTTTTAATTTTTATAAGGTTGGGTTAATTTTATTTTTAATCTTAATTTTGGACCGTTGGGTTTTGACCGTTGCTTCTCTCCTGGTATAAATGTGTATGTTAGATCAGCCAATTTTCATCATCCTGATGATGAACTATAGTTGGAAGTTTGAAATGCGTCGGTCCGTAAAATTCTTATGTGATGTCCCAGAAGAGTTATAATTAAAATGGTTTTGGTGGTTCAATAATGGAGAATACCTTTGAGTCTTATTCTTGTGAATTACCATATACTGCAAGAGGGATCAAGAAGTTGAACGGCTGGATGGCCTTCATATGGGCCAAGTATGAAACAATGAGTAGAGGCTTTCAAATCATGTAGAGGTGTTGAGGAAGAATGAAGGAGGAATCTGCAACAAACATGATTAATATCCTTAAGAATCTATCTCTTGTGAACTCAAAGGAAATAGATGCAAGTGAAATATGACAAATAGTAGAGATTTGTGGAGCGTGAATTAAGGAAGTGCAATTAGTTTGGTACATGAGTGTTATATATAAACAAATTCATGAATAAAAATGCATACTGACAGCACCTATATCACACAAACCATCAAAGAAGAACACAGTTATCGATGAAATAGGTAACTGCACTAGTACCTACTTTTTGACGTAGCAAGAAAAACACCCGATTTTGAAAAGTGGTGATGTAGAATCACATTTTTTTTTTTAGCATGTTTTTGGCACTTTAATTAATTAATTAATTTATTTATTTATTTTTCTGTGATGTTTTTTATGTCGATTTTGAATAGTGGTGGCGTATCATCACCAACGTTTTTTTTAGAGGATTGATTTTGACACTATACATTTTCTAATGTTTTCTTCTTTCGTGAGATGTTTATTTTTAGTATTTATGTACTATGTTTTAAAAAAGAAAAAAAAAAATTAAATAAAATTTGTGGCTCGATATCTTCACTTCTTTTTTCAGTATAGATAAAAAATGAAAAAGGTCATATTATAAAGTTTATATTTTCATAAATATATTTACAACTAATTTTTCAAATGGACAAATGTCATCTTTGAAGTCATGAAACGCGAATTATTTCTAGAAACCGATATGACAAAAAAATACAAATTTTCAATACAAATAGAATGCAAAAAATACACTTTCAGAGACTTTTGTTAAAAAAAACATGTTAAATAAACTAATTTTTGGGAAAATCTTAACAAAAACACTTAAGAAAATAGCATTTTTATTGAATTTTATGTCAAAAAATAATAGTAATCACATTTTTTTTGCAAAAAATAAGGATTCTTCTCATAAAATATCAAAGTCTAAACATTACAAGTAAAACTGATTAATAGATATAAAAAATGAGCTTTGTTTGCAAGCATAACTTAAAGATCCTCAACAATATCAACTAATACATGTTCAACATCATCTAGAACATCATTGATGGCTTCTTCCGCAACATTTTCTACTTCATTTTGGTCATTGTCATCTTCTAATGGATCTTTCATGTCTACAAATCTTCCAAAGTGTCCCTTTCCAATCATTCCATATAATGGTGGTTGAGGTTCCTTTGCTTTTTTTGCCACATGTGATTCATTAAAATCCCCTTTCCTCAAACCAACTTCTTGCTTCGCATCTGGAAGGAATTCAAGAGCGTTAATTCTTTGTTGAATAAATTTTCATTGCACTGGGTCTTTCTCAATGGCAATGCAATTTCTTCCTTTTGGTAGGCAACATGCTAGTGTTGTACCTAATCATCAAGTACAAAAGAAATAAGTAAGAAAATTAGTATAAAGACATAAAAAGTAAAAAATAAAATATTTAAATTTAAATTTGTATAATAAAACTTACCTGAACCTGAAAATAGATCCAAAACACAATCTCCTTCATTTGACGGCGTCGTCTAGCCAGCCTCCAATCCCTGGCTGGGTGGAGGGAAATTCTGAGAATCACCCACCCTCCGCCCAGCCGGAAGCGATTCTCGGAATCGCCTTCCACCTAGTGGGGGGTGATTCTCAGAATCACCCTTTTCCTAGCAAGGGCCCGGAGGCAGGTCGAGCAGTGCCGTCAAGGGCTGCCCAGCCTGCATCTGGCCCCCAGCTAGGCATCCCTCGATGGCACCACCCGGCTGGCCTCCGGACCCTGGCTAGGCGGAGGGAGATTCTGAGAATCTCCCTCCACCCAGTCGGAGGTGATTCTCGGAATATCCCTCCTCCCAGCCAAGGGACGGAGGCAGGCCGGGCAGCGTCGTCGTCCAATCGGGGGTGATTCTTGGAATCGCCCTCTGCCCAACCAGGGGTGATTCTCGGAATCGCCCTCTGCCGAGACAGGGGTGATTCTCGGAATCGCCCTCTGCCCAACTGGGGTTGATTCTCAGAATCGCCCTCCACCCAGCCAGGGGTGATTTCGAGAATTTCCCTCCTCCCGCCCTGGGGTCGGGCGTCAATTCCGGTGGCGCCATCGAGGTCGCTAGCTCGCTCCGGCTCTCGTCGCGCAGGTCGAGTCCTAAGAATCGTCCCCGGCCGGAGGCGGCATTCCGAGAACCGCCCCTACCGCCGTGGGTGATTCTCGGGTCTGCCCTCCGCCGAACCGAGGGTCAAAGGCCTGCTGTGCAACGTTCGTCGAGGGCTGCCCAGCCTGCCTCCGGCCCCCGGCAGGCGACAAATAATTATTATTTTTTTTCAAACACAAATTATTTAAAAAAAAATTTTTTTTTTTTAAAAACAAAAACTATTATAATAAAAAAAATGTATTGTTAAAAAAAAAAAAAAAAAACTATTCAATTAAAATTTTAAAATACAAAAAAAAAATAAAAAACAAATAAAAAATTATGCTTTAAAAATAAACAAACAAATATATATATATATATATATATATATATATATATATATATATATATATATATATATATATATATATATATATATATTTTAATATTTTTTAAATTAATACTATTATTATTTAAAATATAAAAAAACAATTAAAAATAAAATTTAAAATATGTTTTAAAATATAAACAAACATATATAAGAAGGTTTTAATTTTTAATTTATATTTTCTTAAAACTAAAACAATTATAATTTAAAATATAGAAAAAAAATTAAAAAAATTAAAAAAATTTTTTTTATATATAAACATCAAATATATGAGTAATAAAATTTTCATTTACTTGTTCATTTTTAAATATTGTTTAAGTCATATAATTTCTCCATAATTTCATGGTTCAAGTATCTTGAAAACTTAAGATTTAAAAACTTGAGATTTACAACTTGTCATTAAGGTTTTTATGCGCTGCAATATTTTATCTTTAATTTTATGGTTGAAAATAATTACAATTTTAGGGTTGTTTAGAGTCAAGATATTTTGTGTTTAACAACATGGATAAAAATTGTTCGAAATGATAAGCCCTTCAAACATGATTTTGTTTATATTTAACATCATCTATCAAAAAATTTATAATTTTACGATTTTTCAATGTCCTAATATGTTGTCTTTAATTCTATTGTTACAACATGTCAAAAGTGTGACACAATGTTTTTTTTTGTTATTCCAACATCAACTCATTTTGTTTTGAGGGTGTTCTTTCAATCATTTTTTCAAGAAACAATTTCATTTTTAGCATAATTTTATAAAAAGGTGAAATTTGACCTTGAGAAAAAAAAAATGTGTTATGGAATACACACTTTTTGTTTTGGGGGTATTTTCTCATGTTTTTTGAGTCTTTTTGGGCTATAGTTCCCGTTTTGAGGTAATAGTTCCCATTTCATCGGTAACATTGTTGAAGCAGAACATTGAAAGATGATCACAAATTAACATGAGATTACTAATAAGCAAAGAGAAACAAATACATAATACTCATTTCCCCATCTGGAATCCAAATAAACAACGTTGTATCATATTCAGCTCAAAACAGCTCTCCCAAATATGTATCTTAGAGCATAGGGAGCATAATTATACAGAACTATAGCAAAATTCTCCAGAATTCAAAACCTTTCTTTCATCTTAGAACTCACTACATATAGAGTTCCTATTGAGGGTTCCCGATCGAATAATGAGTCATGATCAACCCATACATGTGAAAATCAAAATATCCTAGCAAACGAACTGAGTGTGCGTCAAGAAATCACTCCTGTAACAGAAAATAAAAGCAGAATTGAGTGAAATCGGGATTTAACCAGCAAAACATCTTAATCAGAAAGTAAAAGAAAGAAAATTATGGGCCACGTAGGTCAGGTCATGGAATCTTCCATGGGGATGGCGAGGAGTGGCTGTGAACAGGTGGGCAGTCTGGTTTCCACCACTTGATTTCATTTACTGGCGAAACGCCTCCACTCCCTCGTTCTCATGATTCACATTAACCGTAATGAAATGGCCAGTTGTACTATGCATGCTCCAATATTTAGCGGAGTTTTCCTCAATCAACCAGATAAACCATAGCTTGTTGTTCTGCCAAAAACCAATTCTTGTGATGGAGATGAAGAGCAGATGGTGGAAGTGATGGTGGGGCTATCAGGATAATTAGCACGGAAAAGAGAGGGACAAAGTCCATGGGAGGGCTATTGATGACATAGCAGGAAGGTGGGTCCCGAACTGCTATTGAAAATCATAGAGCGGAGTTTTTACATATAAGAAGCGATGGGTATGAGTTAAAACCTTTGGGGAGCGATGTGCGGTGAGCGAGGGAGGTGACATGGCAGTCGGAGGTGGGGCTGCTCGCACATCGTAAATCACAATATTTTCAAATGTGCAGTGAAGGGAAATGGTTTATAAATTGTGATGTGCAAAACGTGATGGGAGGAGGACGTGACTTGGTAGGATGGAGGTGGGGACTGCCCACACATTGCAGATCACAGATCGCAAGGTTTAGTTATGAGAAGAAGAAGGTAAGAGGTATATATCGCGAGGAGCGATGTGCGGTGAGGGGGGAAATGACATAGCACGGAAGTGGGGCCTCTCGCGGATCACAATTCGCAGGTTTTATATGTGAGTAGCAAAAGGTAGAGTTATATTATGCGGGGAGCGATGTGCGACGAGTGGCAAGGTGTTAAGGGCGGTGAATAATATTACACATATTATATGTAATATATCACATATGTAACGGTTTGTGGGATGCAGAAATTAATCACAACTTTGGATCATATTACCTTGACCGTGACACTTTTCTCTTTTGACTGCGGGGATTTTCTCCCAACCTATGCTTGAATTTCTTAGCCTTCCCCTTGAACATTCACACCTATGCCCTTTGATTTACTTATAGGGATCACTTCTCCATGTTGAGTGTGGTCACAGGCCAACATTGGCTACATCTAGGGGCAACGTGTTGTTCTAAGTGCGTTGAGAACCAGCAGACCTGAATGCCTGTACTTTATTGGGCACATGGAGTCGCAAACGCACACTGATTAGACAAATTTTTATACCAATAGTGAAGTGGGCACAAAATGGAATATGAGATGGAAGATGAAATGGAAAATGCAAATAATGGATGAAACAAAATGGGAACAATGGAAGATGATATGGAATATGAAATGGAAAATGCAAACAGTGGAGGAAACAAAATGGAGTATAGACAGTGGAATGATATATACAGTGAGCTAGATTAGCCCTAGTCCTTGATGAAAATAGAACTTGAGGAACTGCCCATTTACAAGCACCTCAAGTATGTCTCCTTCTAAGTTCTCCAGCACAAAATTATTGTTTCCTTTGACCTCAACCACCCTGAAAGGACCAAACTAGAGGGGTTCAAAATTCCCGTGTTTTCCTTTGTCTACCCGCTTGATTGTAGTTCCAAATCCCCTACTTGGACTTCCCTATCTTTAGCTCTTTGATCAAATAATTCTTCATCTTTTCCTGACACTCTGCCAATCTAAGGCTTACCTTTTCCTGTATTCCACTTAACTCGACCAATTGATTCATTCTTCTGATAAGGTTGTTAGGCTCTTCCTCACTCTATTGTAATAATTGGGCCATGGGTAATGCAAGCTGAATAGGAAAAAATGCATCTCTGCCATACACCAGTTCATAAGGGGACTTTCCTGTGGATCTTTTAGTGGCGGTGCGATTTTTCCAGAGTGAAAACTTCACCTAGGAGTCTCAGTTCTTTTGGTTTTCATTGATGGTATTTTTCAGAATCCTAACCAGTGTCTTGTTAGATGACTTCGCCAACCCGTTCCCTTGTGGGTAATTGTTGGAGAGGTAAATCTCCTCTCCGAACAGAGACAATCCCTACTAGCCCAGATTGGGTCTAGCAATAATTAGTCACACAGTGACGTAGGTCTCTAGTTACAAAACGACAAGAACATAACAAGTTGCTACCTCAGGTCCTATGCAATGGTTGTTGGAGAAAGAATGACGCTTCCCATCCCTCACTCCGGCAGATCATGATCCTTCTGTTTTAACACGTCCGAACACCTGCACACATGCGAAGCAACACAACGATACACATCATAGAATCTAAATCTTGTAACCATACATCAGTCAGAGAAGATGTAATTCATTGCATCAAAAGACAAAGACACATGAATGAAACCATAATCAAAGTCGCTTATCATTAAATAATGAAAGAAATATACAACCCAAAGCTTTGACGTCGGATCTTCGTTCGGGGGGGTCGACAGCAAAGCACGTCTCAATGAAGGTCGTCGGAAAAGGGACAAAGCTCTCTCTCTTTGGCTTAGCTCTCATAGGTTTTCTGGAAATAGTCTCCTTGCTATAAGTTCAACTCTTCTCTAGTGCTATCAGGACTACTCAGAATAATACCACTACTAATACTACTAGCTTGCTAAGGGAAAATGGCAAGCTTATATAGATGGTGGAAGGGGAGTTGGGATCCCTACAATCATGGGATTGGCCCTATCCTCAAGGAAGCTTCCATGATAGGTGGAAAACCACCTCCCATACATGGAGATCCGAAGCCAAACCTCCCAACTCATTTTAGAGACTCGTTCAGGAGTTTGTTGGAATCAAACTTCCCCCATTTATTTTTAAAAAATAATCCTTATTAATTTTGGCGTGGGTAAAACACTAGGACAGAGTGCCAGTTGGCGCACCCTCTTTGGTGGATTTCCCCTATTGGCGCGAGGGCTGAACTGGCTGGTGACACCAAGGCCAAAAGATCATATTTTAGTGTTTTTCAAGTGAAACTTTCTTCAGAGGAATGATTTTCCTTGTCAAGGGGGATGCCATGAAAATGATTTCAAGTTATGTCTCTGCTCACAGGTCACGGAAAAATGCCCTCCAATGTGTGGGACGGGTAATTGCAGAGACGGTGTAAAATTACTGTGTAACAGATGCCCCCTAAAGCATGAGGCCCGAGAGAGAGAGAGGGGTGAAATGCTTTATGAGAATGTGCCCAACTGAAAATACTGTCGTCGAAAAACCTGCATAGACAGATACAACTGATAGCTCAAATACACGATATGTGGTATGGGCGCAACCATCCATAAATAGAGTACATAATAGTCGAGATCCAAGGTATGGACGCAACCATCCAAAAAGGATCAATGAGTAGACTCAGGTATGGTTGCAGCCATCCAATAAATGAGTCATGTAACCAATCATGATAATCCACAAAGTCGCAACCTAGATTCCATCGGACAAAACCTAGGGTCTTGCGCTCCATCTGGACCCGAACAAAGTATAAGTCCCAACATGTGAATAAGTGAGCTGAAGTCAAACATGCAAGAACATCTTCTAATTACCAGCCAATGATGAGAGTCGTTAACAGACGCGAGAGGAACCACCAATAATGACGATGGTCCTCAAGGTACTATAGGTACAATCCATGGAATGTGAACAGTGAGCTAGCGTCGAACACTCGCAGAGTCATCAGATCGAAGGCCAATAATGAAAACCTTGCATCCAATGCAAAAAACCTGCCATTGAGGCATGCAGGCTCCAAGGTACCTGAAGGGAGTCTCTAGATCAGCTTCCTGGATAATGAGCTGAAGTCGATAGGAAGTGGCCTTGATCGAAGGTGGGCCATAGTGTTTCCCACATCATCGATGCAAGAGAGAGGAACATAATGTTTGTGAATCAGGATCAGATAGAATCAGAGGTAGATTGAGAACTGCAGAGGTCAACTTCTCTTGAACATATCGGTGGCACGACACTGGGTTTGGCAGTATTTGACATCAAAGGATCAGAGGTCATGATGACGAGGCAAAGAGCAGATTAGCGGTAAAAAAGGATTACCAAAACCCATGGAGGCAAGAAGAAAACGAGATGAGATATCCCCAACCCGACATGAATGCAGACAAGTGCCATGTTCAAGAGCGACATACTGCCGACACGACGATGATACTGGTTCCATTTTCCCCCACCATTTCTGGAGAGTACCTCTTTATTTTTACACAAGCTTGAAGAGGATACCATATGCTTGTCATATAATTTTGTCCTTCGGACAAATCAAACCTAGTACATTTAACGAGCCCTAGGAAGGAGGAACTCGAGTATCATCATTATGACGAAATCTGATGTCATCAGGTTTTAACAAGTCTGACAAAGGAGGAACTCAGTGTCTTTTCATGTTTAGGGAGTTTGAAAAGATAGCGGAAAAGTAAACTCCAGCGGCCCCTTTTCATAGATAGTTCCTCAGATCTGAAAAGGTAGAAAACTGTGTCTGAGAAAACCTCGTAATCGCGAAAGACTAGGGTATTCCTTTTTCGTAAATAATCTATCCCAGCTTGAAAAATGGGTAAAAGTATACTAGGTAGATGTCGTTTCATAGCCAATTTAATGAGATCAAAACGACAAGCAACTCAGCAATATTTTCATTTTTAGAGAGTCAGAAAAGAGCTGAAAGTTGACTCCTCCTGGAGGAACGAGTGGTATAAAGGGTATCTACTGGTTCTGGTGATGGCAGAACTGCTCAGAAGAAGTAAAGGTTAAGAGGCTGGCTAACAAGACCACTCATCGCAGTGGTTCCTCAGGAACGTGTAAAACAATCAAGTGAGGGCATATTATCGGCCAAGCAGATAGTGACGATGGAGTGAGAAAACCAAGGCTCATCTAGCAAAAACAAGCTGATAAAATGGCAATCAAAAGAGGTAAAATGGGAATGGTTTCATTTTTACACAAGCTTGAAATCAAGAAACTTTGCTTGAAGTTGGTTTCATTTTTACACAAGCTTGAAAAAAATATAAAATATGCTTGAAACCGGTTTCATTTTTACACAAGCTTGAAACAGAAACAAACTATGCTTGAAAAAGTAAGCATGCCCCCAGCATGGTGAGTCAATTCAAGGTACATGCCCCCCAAGCTTCTGTCCATATGAAAGGCAGATGGAGTGAAGGTTCAAACTACGAGATCAGAGAAAGACTCGACTGGGATTTTACGAGCTCTGAGCAAAGACTCGAATTGAATGGGAACGTGTTTCATTATTTGAACGAGGTTGACACATTAAAAGAACTATCCTCATGACACCTTGTTTCATTTTTTAAGGAGCTTGAAATAAGAAAATGAATTGTGCTCCGACGACCTTGTTTCATTTTTTTAAGGAGCTTGGCACAAGAAAATGAACTATGCTCCGACAATCTTGTTTCATTTTTCAAGGAGCTTGACACAAGAAAACGAACTCTCTCTGAACACCTGGTTTCATTTTTTAAGGAGCTTGACACAAGAAAATGAACTATGCACTGGACACCTTGTTTCATTTTTTAACGAGCTTAACACAAGAAAACAAACTTTGCTCTGACCAGCTTGTTTCATTTTTTAAGGAGCTTGACACAAGAAAACAAACTCTGCTCTGACGACCTTGTTTCATTTTTTAAGGAGCTTGACACAAGAAAACGAACTATGCTCCGGCAGACCTGGTTTCATTTTTTAAGGAGCTTGACATAGGAAAGGAACCATGCTCCGACCAACTTGTTTCATTTTTTAAGGAGCTTGACACAAGAAAACGAGCTATGCTCTGACAAACCTTGTTTCATTTTTTAACGAGCTTGGCACAAGAAAATGACCTCTGCTTCGAAGATCTTGTTTCATTTTTTAAGGAGCTTGACACAATAAAACTAACTATGCTCCGACCACCTTGTTTCATTTTTTAAGGAGCTTGACACAAGAAAACAAACTCTGCTCTTACCAGCTTGTTTCATTTTTTAAGGAGCTTGACACAATAAAACAAACTATGCTCTGACCACCTTGTTTCATTTTTTAAGGAGCTTGAAACAAGTAGATGAACCATGATCCGGAGACCTCATCATGATGAATAATAAGTCATAGCTTTCAATAGTTCCACACCTAATGGAAGGAAAATATCCTAGAAGTCTGGACCCAATGCCCCCAGCACCTGATGCACAATGGCACTATCACTAAACACGGGCACAGGACAGGTAGCCACATAATTAACATGCGGCAGGGATGACACAACCGACAGATAAATATCCAGCAGGGAGGATGGTATACTAGCTGCCATATTGGGACCAAATAATGCAAGCTGATCGATGGTCATGATCCGACCTTGGTGCAGAAAACACATCACACGAAAGAGGAAGGAGACAAGCGCTCCCATGGAATAAGTATAATCATGTCCCAAGAGTAGATTAAAGTCCAAGGGGCCAAAAAAAACCATCACGTCCATATGGATAGTTTTCCCTCCCAAAGTAACTGGTAACTTCGAAAGGATCCCTAATGGTTGACTCGTTCCTCTGTTAAACGTCAACAGATTCTATGTAATAGGCACAAGTGGCGACCAACCGAAAGCTTTCCAAGTAGTTGAAGACAGAATACTAATAGACGCACCTTCATCTATAATAGTGCTGGGTACGACCAAATCAAAGGCTTGTACCATTATCTCAAAAGGCACGTAAGACGAAAGGCGATATCCTGCAAATTGACTCCAATCAAAGGAAGCGACCAAACTACTTGGAGGGGCTACCATCAAACCGAGATGGTCTTCCCCTGGTGTTAAGGAAGAAGAAGGAGTGTCCATGATTTCCATCACGGAGTCGGGAGGGGTATCTTCCGAGACCTCCATCACGGGAGGTGGAGGAGCAACTTCTTGAGGTATAGGGGTAGGAGAATATTTCTCCAAGTCCAAGGAATCTGAAGAAACAAGAAGAATGTGAGGGATATGAGATCCACTCTCAACGGAAAAGACCTGGTGCACCACAGATGGGGCTAACTCAACCAATCCCACGACCAACGATTGGTGAGCAATGGATTCAGGAATTTGAATTTCCAAGGGAGCGAGATCGATCAAGGATGACTCTTGATCGATCGTGGAATCAACTAGCAGAGGACTCAAAGAAAGTTTCTGGTAACCAGCCGGAAGGCAGGGTGCAGAAACAGTCGAGTTGTCCAAAACGAATTTGGCTTCGTCCATATATGGACAAAGGTGAATGGGATGATGCCCTTCACACAACTTACAGGGATTGGTGAGCTTACCCTGAAACTTAAGAGTTTTACCAGTACTAGCTGAAGACGTGCCCCCAACCTGACTCCCAGAAGCCAAAGGCAATGGCGGACGACTGTTGGACCATACTTCGAGCACCTTGGGAATGCCAAGGCAATCTCAAAGAAGATGGTCTCCCATGCACAACATGCAAGGGAACTTGACTTTCCGCAGAGGGTTAGAAGTTTTATCGATGGATGGTTTCTTAGGCGCAATAGCCTCAGAGCCAGCCTCTCCTTTATATGACTTCTTCTTCTTCATCTTCTTCTTCTTCTTCTTAGCCACTTGGTTACTCAAATCCAAACTTTCACCAGGTGAAGTAGAAGAGGAAGATGAAGAAATAGGCAAAGAAGGGGAGAGGTCCACCTTCGAAACAACATGGCGTTGCTCAGGCGAAGGAGTGGATGGTACGGTAGCCGAGACATCCAGGACCACAGAGGTTGAAAACAACCAAACAGGTAACCCAACAGTTAACACAGGAAGGGACAACGTTACCATGTAAGGAGCACCAACATTCCCAGTGCATTCCCAAAAGGAGGAAAATGACCCGGACTCCCATCAGAGGGGATTCCTTAGTTGGTGAACTTTGGAAAAGTTGCCATCAAAAACAACTCAAAACCGCACCCTAAGGAAACTAACTTTAACCAAGAATATTTCATGGCAGTTAATTTTTAAAACATTGAAACAAAACTCTGTTGTTTCATATTTTAAGAGTCGAGAAACAGACAAAAGGTGACTCTACCACTTTCAGATTGGAAACAAGAATGAAAGGACAAGCGCTTGATAATCTTTTCAAATTTAATGAGTCAGAAAAGATCGAAATGATTACTCTGGTAATCTAGGCAGATGGGTGTACCAGATATCCGTGAACTACCATATACACCTTGGTTAAAAAATGAAAGATAAATCAACCAAGGACTTGATGTACGTGCAGGTAATCTCCCTGAATGTTGTGTCCAGTGTATCACGAGTATAAGGAGGCAGACTCGGCTTCCTACAGATAAAGGATAGCAACCTAGTGGCGTCTCCCTTATATACACGACAGTACGGGGAGCACAAGTCCATACTAGTGTTTTCTAAAGCCAAAAGGCAAACGGCAGCTACTAGGTTTAACGACGCCAGAACACGTCACTAGCCTAGACCACTAAAACATGAGCATTAAGTTTCAATGCTGCCTTAGGTAGATTGAGTAAATTTTATGGTTGATCTTCAATTATGTCTTGGTTTCAAGGCCCTACCGCATGTCATCTAACAATCTCCTACATGCAGCTATATGAGGAAAGAAATCTTTCAATTCGATGAATGCTATCTAGTTAAGGGAAGAGTTCCAAACAATTATGCAACAAACAGAAATACTGAAAACGAAACTTTTTCCAAACTAGATGAATTTCACTATCCAAAAGTAATTTCAAACATTCAATGATGCGAATAATTCAATGTGATCTATGCAAAATCCTCTTTTTTGAAAATTATGCAATTGTAATCTATGCACAATTTCCTTTTTCTTTTCAAATGATAAGAATGCACTCAATGCATTTTTTGATGAAATGAGAATCTACTTAATGCATGCTTTTAATGAAAGAGAATGCACTCAATGCTATTTTTAGCTTTCAATCATTAAACAATGTGATCTAAGTTCAATGAAAAATCTCAAAAAATACTCTTCAATGCAACGTGATCTAATGCATTTTAACGAAAAGAAAACTTTGAAACGAAAACTAAAAAAACGCAAATCTCCTTAATGGAATGATGAATGCAAAAGGGATGCAAAACCACACTAAGAATGTAATCGTTGTTTTAAAATGCTTTGTAATGAAATTCCTCAAAATGCTACAAGACATATGAGGTCAAGCACAAAAAGGAATTCCAAAGCACGAGTTCAAAACAAGGCATTCATTCCCTTTTACATCAAGCAATCATGGAAAGAAGACATTCCAGCTGAACAATGAGCAATGTAATCTATGCTCATATAGAGAAAATATCGAAAGGGAAAGACACACTGGTGAAGGATTTAGGGAAAAAATCTCAATTTTCACACACCCTGAAATTGGCACGACTTTTGTGGGTGAAACTAGCGCCAACTGGCGCGACTTTCTCACTGACAATGAGCACCATTGGCCAATTGGCATGGGTTGCTAATTGAAAACAAGTGCCAATGCCTGAAAATGAAAAAAAAAAAAAATTCTCCCAACCAAGACCAGACTCACCACTTCAAGAAAAACCTAAAAATAACCCAGAAGCAAAAGTACTGACCAAAAAAACTCTCGAACAAGGGAAAACCCTAGCACCTACAAGAAACGGCGCGACTATGTGGCTGTAATCCACACCGGACAGGGGATGGCGCGGGTGATGAACTGGCAACTTGCACCAATGGGTGAGACTGTCAAGGTGGAAACCGCGCCAATCAAGCCAACCATGAAAAGATGAAATTTTCAGAAAAGAAGAGGTAAGATCTGATCCTCTGGGGCTGAACAAGGGTCTAAGACCAAGGAGACAAACCAGAAGAGAAAATCAAGCAGACAAAAGCCAAAAGCAACCAAAAGAGATAAGAGAAACTCCCATTGACATCCCCAGCGAATTCTCCAGTTTGCTGGAGAGGTAAATCCCCTCTGCGGACAGAGGTGATACCTACTAGCCCAGATCGGGTCTAGAAACAATCAGTCACACAGTGACGTAGGTATCTAGTTACAAAATGACAAGAACATAACGAGTTGCCTACCTCAGGTCCTATGCAATGGTTTTTGGAGAAAGTATGATGATTCCCATCCTTCACTCTGGCAGATCATGATCCTTTCGTTTTAACACATTTGAACACCTGCACACATGCGAACAAACATAACAATACACAACATAGAATCTAAATCTTGTAACCATACATCAGTCAGAGAAGATGTAATTCATTGCATAAAAATACAAAGACACATGAATGAAACCATAATCAAAGTCGCTTATCATTAAATAACGAAATAAAGATACAACGTAAAGCTCTGACGCTGGATCTTCCTTTGGCGGGGTCGATAGCGGAGCACGTCTCAATGAATCTCGTCGGAAAAGGGACAAAGCTCTCTCTCTTCGGCTTGGCTCTCATAGGCTGTCTGGCGATAGTCTCCTTGCTATAAGTTCAGCTCTTCTCTAGTGCTATCAGGACAACTAGGACTACTACCACTACTACTAATACTAGCTTGCTAAGGGAAAACGGCGAGCTTATATAGATGGTGGAAGGGGAGTTGGGATCCCTACAATATTGGGATTGGCCCTATCCTCAAGGAAGCTTCCATGATAGGTGGAAAACCACCTCCCATACATGGAGATCTGGAGCCAAACCTCCCAACTCATTTTAGAGACTCGTTCAAGAGTTTGTTGGAATCAAACTTCTGCCATTTATTTTTAAAAAAAAATCCTCATTAAGCTTGGCACGGGTAAAACATTGGGACAGAGCGCCAGCTGACACACCCTCTTTGGTGGATTTCCCCTATTGGCGCGCGAGCTTAAATGGCTGGTCACGCCAAGGCCAAAAGATCAGTTTTTAGTGTTTGTTAAGCGAAACTTTCTTCAGAGGAATGATTGTCCTTGTCAAGGGGGATGCCATGAAAATGATTTCAGGTTATGTCTCTGCTCACATGTCACAGAGAAAGGCCCTCCAATGTGTGGGACAGGGAATTGTAGGGATGGTGAAAAATTACTGTGTAATAGTAATTTGCAGTGGAGTGTACTAGAATGATATTATAGTGCTAACAGAATTTCATGACTTAGCCATTTTGAAAGCCTGGTAATTATCGATGATGATTTTTACAGGGCATCCAAACCTAGATATTATGTTCTCCTCCTGGAACTTTATCACTACCCCATCGGTGGCATTCCTTGCAGGCATGACTTCAACCCACTTAGTGAAGTAATATGTGGTGGTGAGGATCCATCAATGTTGATTGCTAGAAGCTGGGTGAATCTCTCCCATAAAGTCAATCCCCCACTGTTTGAAATTTTCCTCAACATGTACTCAGATCAATGGGAGAGGTGCATACCTTTTCTTTTCGACAAACGTCTGACACTTATTGCAAGCCCGAACATGAGCATATACATCACTAAATAGTTTAGGCCAAAAGAAATTTCCCCTCAATATCTTGTGTGTAGTGGATCACCAGCTGTAATGCCTACCACATATCCATTTGTGGAACTCAGTCATCATTTGGTCAACTTCTGTTAAACACAATAATAGGATCCCTATTGGGTACTTCCAATACAGTCTCCCATTTTCCACGATGTACTTTTGGGACCTCAACCTCAAGGTGCAGTACTTGGCCTTATCATAGTTTGGAGGGCATATCCGTGTTGAAAGATATTCCACTAAATCTTTATACCATGAGGATAGAAGGTACTTCACATCTGTCTTTTGCATGGAAGATTCTATGCCCTGATGTGTATCTGTATCCTCCTGTGCTTCTCCTGATGTCATAGATAGATTTATCCCTGGAGCTTGATAGTTGGATTCAAAAAAAATCTTTGCCATCCCTTGGAATTTAATGAGTTTGGTAGGCTTTATCTCCATCTTGTACTCCTAAATCTTAGCTATCCATTTTCATATTTTCCCTTCACTATCACCCTGCACCAAGATATCCTTCACTGTCGTTGTGGGAACATAGGCGGTTATGCAAGATTGTAACACATACACCCAAAATGCCTTTAGAGATTTGACCAAAGTGTATGCTTGCTCCTACTGGATATGATATTTCACTTTGGAATCCCACAGAACCTAGCTGAAGAACGCAATAGGTTTTTCATGCCCTTTTTCATTCTTTTGTAGCAGCACTGCAGCTATTGTATGAGGAGAGGCAAAAGAGAAAATCATGAAGGGCTTCCCATAATTTGGACTTATTAGCACTGGAGCTTCTGTAAATGCCTTCTTGATTCTGTCAAAATAATACCTCGATTGAGGGGTCCACCTCACTTCACTATTCTTTTTTATCATTTTAGTGATGTTTCGGATGATCTCGACATAATTGGGTATGAATCTTCTTAGGAGATTTATCATTCCCATGAACACTTGTACCTCCTTTTTGTTTCTTGGAAGAGAAATGTTGTTTATCACCTCCACCCATTTCGGGTCAATGCGCAATCCCTCCTTAGTTACTATATGTCCTAGTAACTTCCCTTCTTCCATGGAAAACATGGATTTTTGAGGGTTCAAGGATAGGCCATATCTGCGAAATTTTTCGAAGGTTCGTTGAAGATGTTCTATGTGTTCAGCGTCACTCTTTGAGAAGATAGTGATTTCTTCTAGGTAAATCACCACCAAATTATCCTACTCTCCTATGAAAGAAATTTCCATAGAATGTTGGAATGTATCACTGGAATTTATCACTCCGAAAGGCATTCTAGCATAAATTAAATTTCCCGAAGGCGTAGTGAACTTCGTATTCTTTTGATCTTCCGCGAGCACTGCCACTTGATTATATCCTGAGAAGTCGTCCATCATGGACATGTGAGAGGATCCCACAACATTTTGCAAGATGTGGTCCATCTTTAGGAGGGGATAGTTGTCTTTGAGTGAAGCTCTGTTTAGGTTGCGGAAATCCACACAGAGCCTGATTTCACCATTCTTCTTCCTCACGGGTACCAGGCTCACCACCCATTTGAAGTACCTTAGAGGGACAATGATCTTTGCCTACATCAGCTTCTTTATTACCTTTTCAATAGCTGGGAGAAGAAGAGGATTGATCTGTCTCAGCTTCTCCTTATGACACTTAGCATCCTCTTTGAGTGGTATCATGTTCTGTATAATGTCAATGTCGAAAGTCTTCAGATCCTGGTATGTCCAGGCAAAATCATATTTATATGATTGAAACATCTCGAGGTACTAATCTTGGTATTCTTCAGGGACCCCTTTTGACAGCTTCACCACCTTCAGATCTTCCTCCATTCCAATATTCACATCTCTGACATGCTCTTTGAGGGTCATTTTATTGGGGTTCATCAGGATATCATTTTTATCAAACAATCTCTCTAATGGCACCAGACCCCTAGGAATGAAATTTCCCTTTAATTGCAACACAGTGCCTAGCCATTGTCTCTTCCCATCTGGTTTTTTGATCTTGACCGTCGTCCTTGATGACTCAGTGGATCACCAAATCTTAGAAATCGCCCACCATTTCCATAAAACACTTGACCTGCTCTTCATCCTCGAAGACTTGCTAATGCTTAACGTTGTCAGGAATGGAGGGGTGGTATCACACTTCAACCTCATATATAAGTAATGGATTCTGCGAGGGGCAAAAAATACTAGCAACCACAACTAGTGAGTCAGTCATTCTATTCTTTTCCCTTACCATGAACTGAATGTTAAAAGCAGAAAATAAGTTCTCAACCAAATCCCATACCTCATTTCTGTAGGCTCTGAGCCGCGGGTGTTTAGTTTGGAATTGGCTCCTGACTTGCCTCACTACTAGCTCTGAATCTTCGAACACTTTGAGATTCTGTATGTTCATGTTTCGTACTGCTTGCAATCCCAAAAGCAGGGCTTCATACTCAGCCATGTTGTTTGTGGCTTCAAATTCTAGTTTAAAGGAGAGGGGAACTAAGCAACCTTCTGGTGATATCAAGAGTACCCCGACCTCGTTTTCTTCTTGTGAGTAAGCTCCATCAAATTGCAAGGCCCATATCTTGTTTTCCTCTCTCCTCATAGGATTATTTTGTGTTAGAGGACAGACCTTCGTTTCTTGCAGGAAATTTTTATTCTCCTCGAGCATAAGACAACAAAATTGACCTTCTTTACCATATACGATATAGTTTGTTGAGAAGATGGCTTTGCTAACCATCTTCAATATTCTAGTATTTGGTGGGGAGGAAAGAATATTATACTGTGAATCCAGGTGAGGTCAAGTTTTATTGATCCTCCAATATTGGAACCCCAGGATATAGACAACAACATTACAAACCGAGCTAGGGTATCAGCTACAACAAAGTCCATTACCACACTTTTGGCTGGAAACTGGGCTAAGTTTACTACCATATCTTTTATCATACCCAATCACTTCACCCTCTTGGAGTCAAAATAATATAGGTCTTCATAAGGCTTGGTAATCTGCAACCCCAACTGCTCCATGACAGAAAATGGAAATAGATTATGTGAAGCCCTGGAATCTAGCATGCAATTGTGCAACAATAAGCCATGTATCACTAGAGTCACATAGAATGGGGGAGTGGCTAAGTCCTGCTCTTCTACATGAGGTCCAAAAATTACCATGGGTCTTTCTTCTTGGAGATTGAGGTTGTCAGGTAGTGGGCTTACACCAAGGGGCAACATGAATTGAGACACTTGGGCCTTGTATGAAGGCTATTTTAGGATCTCGATTAGGGGAACCCAAATCTTGACCTTTTTAAATTATTTTTGGAGGTTAAAGGCCATGGGAGCTTTTTCTATAATAACTTCTTTGAACTGACCTTAGGAGGGTCGGTCGGTTTCAAGGGTATAGTTATGGACTTCTAATTTTTGGGAGGATCAGAGACATGTTTCATGGAAGTGGATGCAACGGATTTGAGAAGGGAAAACTCTTCTAATGGAGTTTTCCCCTTACTGGAAGACCTAGGAGGGGATTTTTCTCTTGATGTTGACTCTTCATTTTTTTCTTACAATCAGATTCTCTTCTTGGAGGACTTGAGATCATACTTCTTGTGGAGTTGAGCTTGCATGAAATCCACAAATTGATTCCAGAAATTTTCAATATCTTGGTCTTCTGAAGGGACTTCTTTCTTTTCTTGCTCATATTGTAGGGTGAGTTCACCTTACTCATCATCGGAGTAAGCGAGGAATTGATTCTCTTGGCTATTTGTGACTTCCTCGGCCTGTTCCTCCAGCTCTCCTTCCAAGTACAGAGGAGGTTGGATGTGATCTTGTTGTTCCTTCCTTTCGCGCTGCAGCAGCTATAGAGGGGGCTTCCGAACTGGGGATTAAACCCATGGTTTGGAATCATTTTGTTGGCATGAGGAAGGGAATTCTTGGCCTCTAATTCAAGCTTAACCAACTTATTTGAGAGGTTCTTGATCAACTTATTCATTTCTTCCATTCTATACTCTTGTGATTCCCTCTCCTAATTTTAAGTAGAAGCCTCCTCCCTATTCTTTCATTTGGCTTCATGCTCTCTCTTCCCCTTGAATTTACCAGTAGAAAAAAAGTTTTCTTATACCTCCAATGCATCAGTCTGGATCTGATCTAGAGATGTAGATTTTCTTTGTCTTAAGGTGAACCCAAACTCCGGTTCAAAAGCTCCTGCGAAGACCACCTTAGCAGCTGCTTGGGGAGGATTTATTTCAGCAGGGAGATTATTATAGAGCTTATTGAACCTCTTTATGAATGATTTTATATCCTCATTGTATCTTTTTTTAAGAGCATTCAACTCGGTGAGAATGTATCCATGATCCCTCTTTTCTCCCCATTTTAGTGTGAAGAAATTCTCCATTTCTTCCGAAGAGGTGACTGTGTTAGCAACTAGAAACTTGAATCACTTTCAAGGCTCTCCATCCAAGGATTGGACAAAAATCCTCAACAACACATCTAAGTTGTCTACATTCACATTCTCAGAAAAGGCGCAAAATTTTTCAACGTGTCTCTACCCAAAAGTACTATCTTCCTCGGTGAACCGAGGCAGGAGCTTTAGATAATCTTGGGGCATATCATTCAATACTTCGCGTATATCTAATAGAGCATACTTTTTGAGGAGGAAGCCAGGAAAAACCATGAGGGGTGGTGGTGGTAATTTCTGAGGATGATTTGGTTGTGCTATAACAGGTATATGTTGAGTAGAGGTTTGGATATTTATATGTGAAGAGCTTTGGAGTGTTGTAACTTCTTTGACTTCTTCGGCCTCATGAGTAGGGTGCAAGGGAGACAGAAAAGTATTAGCAGATTCAGCTTCGTATGTTATGGCTGAACTGGTAAAGTAGAGGTTTTTAGAGGATACTCAAGTACACGGGCTGTGGAGCCAAGACCATAGATGTCATATTTCTGAGATGAGGAAGGTGAATCTTCTAGAGAAAATGAGGGTAAGTCAGCCTGTCTAGGTTGCTTCTCCTTCCAGATTCTCTTAAATATAATATTTTTGGGACCAGATACAGAAGGGGTTCTCTACTGAGAAGTATATGATCGAGTATGAGACCTTGTGTAAGCCAAGATTACACTTGATTTAAACTTTGATAATAGTGGATTCACCAAGGTGAGGGCTATGCAACTCTCAACCCTTCATGCTCACTTGATTGAAGGGTGAAGATAATGTCGTATCCCAGCAAAAAAATTTCTAATTTTTTCCCCAGAAATGGCACCAAAAATATGTTGTAGCTCTTAGAGATAGCCTTGAGTTACAAAATATTAGTGCCTAGGACATATTAAAATCAGAGGTTAAATGTAGACAATTACAATGATGTCTCTAACAAAATATGGGTCAAAAGAATAATGGTTTTGGTGGTTCAAGAATGGAGAAGACCTTTGAATCTCATTGCTGTGAATTACCCTATACTACAAGAGGGTTAAAGAGGATGAATGGCTGGATTGCTTTCAAATGGGCCAAGTATGAAACAATGAGAAGAGGCTTTCAAATCATGTAGAGGTGCTAAGGAAGAACAGAGGAGGAATCCGCAACACATAGGCTTAATATCCTTAAGAATATATCTCCTGTGAACTCAGAGGAAATGGATGCAAGTGAAATATGAAAAACAATAGATATTTTAGGAGCGCGAACTAAGTAAGTGAAACAAGTTTGACACATGAGCATTATATATAAACGAATTCATGAATAAAAATGCATGATGCCAATAGCTACATTAACAAATCATCAAATAAGCAGAACATTGAATGATGATCACACATAAATAGGAGATTATTGATAGACAAAGAGAAACAGATACATACTACTCATTTCCCCATCTGGAATCCAAATAAACAACGTTGTATCATATTAAGTTCAAAATAACTCTCCGAAATATGTATCTCAGAGCACAGGGAGCACAATTATAGAAAACTACAGCAAAATTCTCGAGAATTCAAAACCTTTCTTTCATCTTAGAAATCACTACATATAGAGTTACTATTGAGGGTTCTCAATCGAATAATGAGTCATGATCGGCCCAGACATGTGAAAATAAAAATATCCTAACAAACGAACTGAGTGTGCATCAAGAAATCACTCCTCTAACAGAAAATCAAACAAGAATCGGGTGAAATCAGGATTTCACCAGCAAAACATCTTAATCAAAAAGTAAAAGAAACAAAATTATGGACCGTGTAGGCCAAGTTCTGGAATCTTCCATGGGGATGGCAAGGAGTGGCGGTGAACAGGTGAGAATTCTAGTTTCCACCACTTGATTTCATTTATTGGAGAAAGGCCTCCACTCCCTCGTTCTCATGATTTGCATTAACCATAATGAAATGGCCAGTTTTGTTGCATGTTCTCCACCCTTTAGTGGAGTTTTCCTGGATCAACCAGACAAACCATAGTTGTGTTGTTCCACCAAAAACCAATGCTTGTGCTGGAGATGAAGGGGAGATGTTGCAAGTGATTTTGAGGCTATCGAGCTAATTAGCATGGAAAAGAGAGGGACAAAGGCCATGGAAGGGCTACTGATGGTGTGGCGAGAAGGTGGGACCCGAGCTGATATCGCAAATCGCAAAGTGGAGGTTTTACATATAAGTAGTGATAGGTAAGAGTTAAACCCTGCGGGGAGCGATGTGCGGTGAGTGGGGGAGGTGACATGGCAAACAGAGGTGGGCCCACTCACACATCACAAATCACAATATTTGCAAATGAGTAGCGATGGGTAATGGTTTATAAAATACGATGTGCAAAACACGACGGGCAGACGACGTGACATGGCAGTATGGATGTGGGGACCGCCCGCACATCACAGATCGAAAGGTTTAGTTATGAGTACCGGAAGGTAATAGGTATATATCACAGGGAGTGATGTGCGGTGAGGGGGTAAATGACGTGGTGCGGGGTGGGGCCGCCCGCGGATCACAGATCATAGGTTTTATATGTGAGCAGCGAAAGGTAGAGTTGTATTCTAAGGGGAGAAATTTACGACGATTGGAGAGGTGTTAAGGGAAGTGAATAATATTACACATATTATATTTAATATATAGTATATGTAATAGTTTGTGGGATGTGTCAATTAATCACATCTTTGGATCATATTACCTTGACCACATCACTTTTCTCTTTGACTGCGAGGCTTTCTGCCCGACCTGCACTTGAATTTCTTGGCCTTCCCCTTGAGAATTCAAATATATGCCCTATGATTTCCTTATAGGGATCACTTCTCTATGTTTAGTGTGGTCACAGGACAACACCACCTAAAAAACTCTTAGACAAGTGGAAAGGTTTAAATACACACATGTTATGAGGATGATGAGAGTAGGAAAATTCCTAATTCACATTTTCAGTTATCTTTCAATAAATATTCTTCCATTTCTGTAAACTTTTTACACATATAAACTAACTAGGACAACACAAGCCTATGCAACTCTGATTCCGAGCAGCTAGGGAAAATCGGGAAAATGTTCTTCCCATGCTTTTTTAGTGTAGTCATGGTGTACTAAAATTCTCTTATGGTATTTATGTTTGCTACCCGACCTCTTCTCCTCAAAATTCTAAATTGGGGCTTATATGAAGCTTCTTATATTTTCTACATGAAGGGCATATACAAAATATCTTCGCACCTTATCCTGAGGCATATATGCACGCAAAATACTTCACTAAATTTAAAAAAATTTAATCCAGTTTTAGTTATGCATGAAGGAAAGTCGGTTTTGAGAGTTTGTAGATCTGACAGGAAGGGTTGTATGTATTTTTTCAAGAGTTTTTAGATCTGAAAAGAAGGGTTTTATGTAGTTTTTTCTTGTATGTATTTTTTCAGAGTTTGTCGATCTGAGAGGAAGGGTTGTATGTACTTTTTTCTCTAACTTTTAATGTTGGATAACTGTTTTTTCTATGTACTAACATGACGGCACATAAATATTCAATCATCTAACATTCAATCTTACGCACAGTGGTAGTTGGGGGAGTTGTTTGTATGTATTTTTTTGAGAGTTTGTAGATCTGATAGGAAGGGTTGTATGTAGTTTTTTATTGTATGTAGTTTTTTTAGAGTTTGTAGATCTGATAGGAAGGGTTGTATGTAGTTTTCTCTCTAAATTTTAATGTTGGCTAACTATTTTTTCTAAGTAGTAATATGATGGCACAGAAATATTCATTCATCTAACATTCAATCTTACACAGAGTGGCAATTGGGGGAGTTGTTTTCAAAGAGGAACACCTTATGGCGTAAAAATAAAAAGTATTTCTTAGTTTTAATTAGTTTGAAAAAGTTTAATATGAATACAATAATAATAAACTTTATGAGCTTTATATTGAAAGAAGACATTCCCAAAACACTTTAATAGAAATAATTTGTTATCTTTATATGATATTAGGAGGGTTAAAAATGAAAAGAATAATATTATTTTAAAATATCTTCTACACTTTAATTAAATCACAATTTCAAAACATTTATTATAATATTCAATTTCTAACCTTTTAATTTATCAAAAATATGATAAGAACTTAAAAAAAATTAAAATATTAATAAAATAAAATTTTCACCATGTTTAATGATAATTGAGAAACAACCACATTAATCCCCCTCATGGAGATTATGACTTCGTAGAAAAAAAGTTATAGCAAAAATGCCACGATGACCTGTTTGGAGCAGCGAAACCCTAGAATCCCAAGCTCTGATACCAAATGTTGTGTAACCAACTCAAAAAGAGAAGAAAAGAGATATAAACGCCTTAGAAATGAGCCACTTCGAGGGGGCAACCTCCAATACATTACATAAATGAACAATTCTTGGATGATACAAAAGAACAAAACCTCCTTCTATATATAGGAGTCCATGGGGCCACAATATAATCCTAGTGGGGCCACAATGTAATCCTAGCCGACCTAACAATAATAATGTAAGGGCACAATAATAACAATATGGGGGTTACAGGGGTACAACAATAAAAATAAGTGGGGCTACACTAACATAATAAGGGACTACACTATTAATATAGGGACTTAACAATGCCACCTAACAAACTCTTAGAAAAGTAGAAAGGTTCAAATACACACATGTTATGAGGATGATGACAGTAGGCAAATTCCAATCTTTTAACCACCCTCCACTCATTACTATGATTCACATTGTGATGGAAATTCTGCTCATTACTATTCACACTATTATGGAAATTCATTGTGACTCACACTGTGATGGAAATTCCGCTCATTACTATTCACACTATTATGGAAATTCATTGTGACGGGTACATGTGTTATCTCACATTTAGGATGCAATTTCAAGCTCATGAGACGAGGTTGAATGTTGCAACCATTATTAGCCCTCTTAAGCACAACTTGTCTTGGCGTTAGCTGATAAAAACTATAATGGGTAAGGCTTTGGATGAGATAAATGAAGACTAAGAGGAGATTCTTCTATGCATTTACTCCTTGCAACAACAAATTACAAAAGTGGATAGTAAAGTTTTACTAGTAGCCAAGAAACTATCAAACTTCCATTTCCACTTCATTGAAAAATACAAGCAATCCCCTAATCTCATCGGGGTGGATTCACACAACAATAATTATGTTCTTTGTTTTAATGTTTTTGTTTCAATAATTATGTTGTTTGTTTTAATGTTTTTGTTTCTAAGAAGCAAGTGTAGGCTAAATTATGTTGGATTCTCCCAACAATTAATTATGTTTGTCAATTAATTATGCTGTTTGTTTTAATGTTTTTGTTTCTAAAAAACAAATGTAAACTAGATTATGTTGTGAATAATTGTTAATGTGTTTTATTTACTAATTCTACAGAGTTTAAAACCCGATTATTTAAATAAGAATTATAAGACACTTCAAATCCTTTTTATAACCTTATACTTATTTGTATACTTTTACTCTAATCCTCTAAGTAACAAACCATATAAGTAAATATATAGTGACTTTCTTATTTGTAATACAAAATTAATCTAATTAATAAAAAAATATATAAATAAAATTTAAAAATAAAAAATAAAAATATTATAACTATGTTTAACTACTCTATAAAATAAAACATAATAAAAATATTTAAAAATAAATTAACAATCATACAAATATTTAATAAATATATTTGCTTGATAAACTCAAATTTAAATCCTAAAATAAATTAAAAAGAATCTTATTTCTAACCTTATACTTGATTAAAAAACTATAAATAAAATTTTAAAATAATTTCAATATTATACATAAGGGAAACTATCCTCAATAAGGAAATTCTGATATGGCCAGATTCTCATAGCTAGAAATGATTTCACAACAATGTATAAATAAAATATTTATTAAATTTGAAAAAAAAAAACAAATCCCAATACTGAAATGGATGCGCAAGAAACCCTAAACGTAGAGTATTATTTGACTGTAACTCCAACAATTCCTTGATGATTTCTATTGAGTCTCAAATCTGCATCTTTTCCATACACCTTTCTATACCTTTTTCATTCACCTGAACCTTCCCAGTTGTCAATATCATTGTATATTAATTGAAAAAGAGCATCTAAAATGGTTTTTAACTATATTTTGTGTCTGCTGTTTGATTTAGATTTTTGCTCATTTAGCTGCGGAATCTTGCCACTTTCCGCAGCTGCTGCAACTTTCCGCGGCCATTTTGTGAAAGTCTATGTTATAGGTGTCCTCAGGAAAAACGAGCCACATGGGCAAGTCAGAAATGATGTGGACATGGATCGTGTCCTATTGGCTCGAGCAAATTCACTTAAGGAAGCTGCGGTCAAAGGTGGCCAAGTGAAAGTCAACCGTAGAGTCCCACGGTGACAGGACTCTGTTTCTCGTCACGTGAAGATTCATATGGTCGTTTCTGAGTTGCGGGAGACACATCAACACCTGTACACGGCTCCATAGCCGAATCCAACATCCACTCTGCATAGATTTACTCCTCAACGCGGCCATGATCCTAGATCTCTGGACGTAATGGTTTACATGTTCTCCATCAGCACAAACTTTAGGGAATTAGTTATATTTCCTTTGTTATAAATAATGTGTTTGCATACGCATATTAGTTAGTCTCCATTAGCTTCCAGATAGCTCTGTAATGTAATTACGTTGCCACTGTGCCGTAATATCACCTTTCTGTTATGACTGCATTTTAATATATAAGAAGACTCTGTTTCCAAGCGTAATTCGTACTTGAAGTCTGTTGCCAAGGCTGGTGTAGAGGGCCCCTGCACACGCTGAGGTTTTTTGCATTATTGTATAGTTCTTGTTTTATTTCTTTAAGCTCATTGTGCCATAAGTCATTCATGTGTTTATACATTGCATCTTTCATGGTATATATGCTTCATTTCTGTTTATAATCATTCATGCTTTACATCTTGCTTCTGTCCATAATCTTTCATGTTTTATGTTATTGTTAACTGATCAGTGTTCTTGTTTCAGGTTATAAATAGGCAGCCCGGGCATTTGCATAACTTTTTGACTAATGACATGGAATTAATATTGTTCTGCTACTAATTTACTTTTCTTAGTTTCTGTTTAATTTCAGTACTGCTTTGTTTATTTCAGTCTTGCACATTTGTTTCAGTAGTTAGATTTAGATATATCAAATTGTTCATGTCATTTTCAGTTACCTCCGAAAGCCACAGCTGGACTGATGGGGAGGGATTGAATTATGAATGTGTAGTTTGATATTAGTTTACTTTCTGCAAGTTAGATATATTAAATTTCTCATGACATCTTCAGTTACCTCCGAAAGCCACAGCTGGACTGATGGTGAGGGATTGAATTATGAATGTGTAGTTTGATACTAGTTTACTTTCTGCAAGTTAGATATCAGGTTACTCAAGTTGTTTATGGTTACCTCCGAAAATCATAGCTGGACTAATGATGAGGGATCGGAAGATAAGTTGATGTAATTTGATTTAGATTTACTTTGTTGCAACTTTTGGATTTCTTTCAGCATAGTTTCTTTTATGTTTGAACAGCAGCAAGAATAATGAGTTTCATGATCAGTAGTTCATTGTTTGTTTGACTAGAGTAGTGATGCAATTTCATTTTCTTTGAAGAATTAATTTTTTCATTGTGTGTTTTTAAAATTCTTTTGAAGTTTGGAAAAACATTAGAAAGACATTGTTGTCTTGAATATTTGTCTCCATACTTGTCTTTTAGAATTTCACAAAAATCCAAAAACGACAAAAAAGTAAGAGATAGGTTATCTTGCACATATACTGCGCCACACTTCGTCAGCTTACGAATCCCGGATTGAAAAATTAAATGTAGCAATTTAGGACACACTAAATTGACCAAACATTTTGGCGCCGTTGCCGGGGAAGTGTAACTAGGTAGCCAATTTCTTAAAAAAAAAACAAAATAACAAAAGAAGGGAAAACTTTATAATTTCTTGAAGTATGCTCTCCTCTTGCACCTAGTGTGATCTAGAGGATCAGAAAAGAGAGTTATTGGTTCAGTAATTTCTTAAGTATGCTCTCTTCTTGCACCTAGTGTGATCTAGAAGATCAGAAAGAGAATTATTAGCCCAACTTTAAAAATAAAAATTAAAAAAAATTTAAAAAAAATGACATGCATAGAGCAAGAGATTCTAGGGAAGTTTTATAGCTAAAGCCAAGAGTTCGATTTTTACAACTCCATCTTCTTCAAGGCATAGACAAGAATCACTACCATCTACCCCTAGCCTTAAGATTTTTGGAATTCAAGGAACAACTGAATTAGAGGATTCTCCTATACCACCTACTAAATCCCATTTAGAAAACAAAGAGACTCTCTCTCATCCTCCCTTAATAGAAGAACCATAGGACTTTAAGGACTCTAAAGAAACTATCATGGCAGAGGAAATAATAGATGGATTTGGAGGTAGAGGTAGAAGAGGAGGAAACAATGGAGACAACAATGGTGAAGGAAATAATGAAAGAAATAGGGAAGGAGACAACTTGTTTGAATTCCCTATAGTTGATGAGGAAACTCATACAATGATGAAAAATATCTCACCATCTGTCCTCCCTAACTTTTATGGATTGTGAAGTGAGGATCCTGAAACATTTCTGTTTGAGTTTGAAGTTGTGTGCCGAACTTATGACTATATGGAAGACTCTCAAAAACTCAAACTGTTTCCTTCAACATTGAAGGGAGTTGCTTTGAAAGGGTTCATGGGATTAGCCACTCAATCTATTAGGACTTGGAATGATATGAAACAAAAAATTTTGGATAGATACTTGGACTATTGTATGCCCACCAATCACAAAGATGAGGTATTCAAAATGATGCAAAAAGAAGATGAAAATTTGGAAGACTTACTTGAAATATTTCAATACAACTTGAAAAGAGAAAAGATGAGCAACTTAGATGATGAAACCTTGAAATCCCTCATATTAAAAGCCATTAGAGATGAATGGATAGACATTTTAAACATGATGGGGAAAGGAGACATTTCTCTAGCCGCCGTGACCCTGCTGGGACTATGTCCATACAGAGAGAAAAATCTAAAAAACGAGAAGAGACTAGGGGATCCTTCTCTGCAACAAGGGCCTAACAAATACATAGGTGGGTGATGGTAGAGAAACAGGAGATTAGTAATATGTGAGTGAATTCCAAAACTAATATCTTGTGAGACATGACCAGAACAATTAGACACCCTTAAAAATCCAAGACATTAACGAGAAACGAAATAGATGCTTTAGCTATCTTTATAAAATGTAGGAAGAAACATACTTTAAGAGATAACCCTTGCATACGGAAAGTTATAAAGCTGTCACATATGATTTTTGAGAGAATCAAAAGTTTGATTCGTCGTCCTTCAATTCTTGGACTCAAAGCTGTTTTTCAAGAAGACCCAAATTCAGTAGAATCTCTCTGTTTTGTCGCAAGGAGACCTTGGCAGGGACAACAAACTCAAGGGTTTAACAACCCTATGAATTATCAAGCCCAAACAAATTGGAATCCTTGGCAAAAACCTTGGCCCCAACATCAAAATTCATATCAGCCATGGGTACAAGGGATGAAAAATCCTTATGGGAGATTTGCTCAATTTTATCAATATCCTCCATCTTTTCAAAATCAACAAGCTCCAGAATTTCCAAGCCCAAATCCACAACTTTCATTGCCATTTCCACAACAACAACCTTCTCAACAAAATACAAATCCTCAACTCATGCTCCCATACCAACAGAAGACAAATCAACTTCCAGCTCAGCAATTGCCAAATCCTAACAATAAGAATCCTCAAACTACTTATATGGTAGAAGGACAACAATTTCCTACCTATTTATATAGTTGTTTCCCTCTCAATGATGTACAACTCAGATCTGGTAGAGTTTTAGATCTATAGATGACCTAGAGCAGGATACCTCTGAGGAGGACTCTCTTGAAGCCAATAAGGGTTCTGAGGAAGCATCTCTTAAAAACTCAAATATTCAAAAAGAAAAAGAAAAGTTAACACCCACAACTCCTATAGTTGAGCAACCTGCATCTTCATCTACGCCTCCTTTTCCTGAAAGACTACAAATTGACAAGGGGGTGGAAAAACAAATCTTGTTGCCTAAATATGATTTTCTAGATGGATTGAAGAATGATTGTATCAAGATTCCCTTGCTACAAGCCATTTGAGAGATTCCTATTCTAGCAAAAACAATAAAAGAGTTGAGTTTCAAAAGACCAGGAAGGAAACTAAAAGACACAAGAAGAATCCACCTGGTAGGAAAAATTGCAGATATTATGATGGGAAAAATTACCATGCAGAAGTATGTAGATCCATGAAGTCCAATTGTCAAGACACATATAAATGGGATAGAAATTCCAAACACATTGATTGACTTAGGGGCTGCTATCAACATTATGAGTAGACAGACTATGGAACAGCTAAAACTTCCTAACCTTCTTTTTACACCTACTTTACTGCAACTTGCAGATCAATCAATTATTAAACCAGATGGTGTATTAGAAGATATTTCAATCTCCTTAGATTCTTGGGAATATCCGGTAGATTTTATGATTTTGACTCCCAAGAGTAATCTAGGAGGGCATCCACTTATCTTAGGAAGACCTTGGCTAGCCACAGCTGATGCTTTCATTAGTTGTAGATCTGGGGATATGTACTTTTCTAATGGTAATTCGACAAAGAAATTCAATTTGTATCCTCCAGCAAAATAAATTACAGAAGTAGGAGACAATGAATGGGTCGATGATGAGGACACTATACAACCTGTCTTTACCATTTCGGAAATTAGTGAGGATAGTCAAATTCTGAACACATTAGAAAATTTTGAGATATCTTCAGAATATGACCCCACACAATTTCAATTGGAATCTGACATAGAATATTTATCATCAAGACAAATGTCTCTTTACTCTATGGAAGAGTTTGGTAGTTCTACCATTGAGATTTTTCCAGGGAAAACATTGAATATCAACAAACATTTGAAAAAGTCACAACAAGAAGAACTAACCAAAATCTTGCAAAAACATTCTACTGCATTTGCATGGGAGTATACTGACATGAAAGGTATTGATCCTAAGACTTGTATCCATCATATCTATATTGAGGAAAACAGTAGACCAATCAGACAACCTCAAAGAAGGATGAATCCAAATCTTAGGGAGATAGTGAAAGAAGAGCTCCAAAACTACTCAATGTAAACTTCATTTATCCAATTTCAGATAGCCGATGGGTTTCTCCTTTGGTTATAGTACCTAAAAAGAATGGTAAATGGAGGGTATGCATTGATTACAGGGAATTGAACAAAGTAACTTTGAAGGATCACTTTCCTTTGCCTTTTATTGATCAGGTATTAGATACATTAGCAGGTAAAAAGTACTTTTCATTTTTGGATGGCTTTAGTGGCTATAATCAAATTCAGGTAGCACCTGAAGATCAAGATAAGACCACATTTACTTGTCCATGGGGAACTTTTGCCTACCGAGTGCTTCCTTTTGGGTTATGTAATGCACCAGCAACATTCCAAAGAGCAATACTAGGAATTTTTTCTGATCTAATCCATGATTGTGTAGAGGTTTATATGGATGATTTTACAGTTTATGGTAATTCATTTGAAGAGGCATTAGAAAATTTGGAAAAGTTCTTATAAGATGCAAAGAAACAAACCTTTCATTAAGCCATGAAAAATGCTTTATGATGTTTACTGAAGGGATTGTTTTAGGACATCATATTTCAGGAGATGGGATTAAGGTTGATAGATCAAAAGTTGAAGTCATCTCCAAGTTGCCTATTCAAAATTGTCAAAGAGATGTTAGAAGTTTTCTAGGATTTACTGGTTACTATAGAAGATTTATAGAAAACTTCACTAAAATAGCATCTCCACTCTTCAAATTGCTTACAAAAGATTGTGAATTTAAATGGGATCCTGATTGTCAATCAGCTTTTGAAACTTTGAAAACAAGAATATCTGAAGCACCTATCTTGAGAGGACCAAATTGGAAACTCCTTTTCCATATTTCTACGGATGCTTCAGATACAGCTCTAGGAGCTGTGTTGGGTCAAAAAGATTTAGTTCCTTATGCCATTTATTATACCAGTAAAAATTTAACTCCCACAGAGTTGAATTATACTGTGACTGAAAAAGAGTTTTTAGCCGTTGTTCATGCAATTAATAAGTTTAGACATTACATAACAGGCTATGAAACTTTTATTCATACTGACCATTCTGCAATTAGATATTTAATGAACAAACCTGTTACTAATGGCAGAGTGACAAGATGGCTTTTACTTTTGCAAGAATTCAATATTACCGTGTTGGATAGACCAGGAAAACAGAATACAGTAGCTGATTTCTTGTCTAGGATTCAGAATACTAAAGAAGATTCTCCTGTAGAAGATAAGTTTCCCGATGAATACTTGTTTGCAGTAACTATTAAGACCCCTTGGTATGCAGATATTGCTAACTATTTGGTTACAGGGAAACTACCTTCACATTTATTTCCAAATGAAAAATGAAAAATTATTCAGGAGAGTTCAAAATATTCATGGATTTCTAACGAATTGTTTAAAACAGGGCCAGATCTTGTGATCAGAAGATGTGTCATGGAAGATGAAATGCCTGATATTCTTAAGGCATGTCATGATGAACCATGCGGCGGACACTTTGCAGACAAAAGGACGGCCTATAAAATCCTCTTTTTAGGATATTATTGGCCTTCCCTCTTCAAAGATGCAAAACAATATGTCAAAAGGTGTGACAGCTTCCAAAGAGTAGGGAAACCTACCCTTTCAAATGAAATGCCATTGCAACCACAAGTACTCATTGAACCCTTTGAAAAATGGGCTTTAGATTTCATTGGACCTATTAATCCACCATCTAAGCAAAAGAAGTATATATTGGTTTGTACTGATTATGTTACTAAATGGGTAGAAGCCAAAGAATTAGTATCTGCTACTGAAAATTTAGTTGTTCATTTTCTTTATGAGGATATTTTTACTCGCTTTGGTGTTCCAAGAGAAATTGTGACAGATCAAGGAAGCCAATTCACATCCAACCTGGTGGAGAAGTTGATGGAAGAATACAAAATCAAGCATAGAAGATCTACTCCTTACCATTCGCAAGCAAATGGTCAAGTGGAGTCTACAACAAAGTTCTCGAAAGTATCATCACCAAAACTGTTCATCTACATAGAAGAGATTGGGCAGAAAGGCTTCCTGAAGCCTTGTGGGCCTACAAAACTACATGGAGAAATACAACAGGACATTCTCCCTATGAACTTGTTTATGGGAAAGAAGTCCTGCTACCCATTGAGTTCCAAGTCAAGACCTTCAAGATAGCAGTTCAATTGGGGATGAATTTATCAGCAGAAGCCCAAAAGCATAGAATGGAGCAGTTAAATGAGCTAGATGAGATCAGACAAGAAGCAATTTTAAGAACTGATCTAGTTCAATATAAAAGAGCTAAATGGCATGACAAGTACATCAAAGAGAAGAAGTTTCAAGAAGGAGATTGGGCATTGTTATTTGATTCCAAGTTTAAAGATTTTCAAGGAAAATTTCAGACTCATTAGCTTGGGCCATATGAGATTGACAAGATCTTTAGCAATGGAGCGGTAAGAATCAAGACCATTGATGAGTTTCAAACTCCTCTTATTGTGAATGGCCACAGATTGAAAGTTTATCATAAGCCACTCTCAAAAGAGGATTTTTTCAAAATGTTTCAAGAAAATTCTGCAATCAGGCTAGTACAGAAGAATTATTCTTCTCCACCAGCCTAGCTTTTGTTATTTTCAGTTAAAAATAAATAAATAAATATTTGTATAAGCCTGAAAACCAATCACTGATTGGCAGTCTTATACAGAAAATATAGGGTGAAAATCAGGAACACCTGACACCCTATATTTTCCAAAAAAAAAAATCTCTCTTTCATTTCACAAGTTTTGTGACCACCCACTCCATTCCATTCCACTTCATTTCACTTCATTTCACTCCATTCCACTTCATTTTATCTATTTCATTCCATTTCACCAATAAAATTCTTTTTCATGACCATTTCCATCTAGTCATTTGTCATCCGTTCATTTTCATTCACCCAAATAATAGTTGTGTCAGTTTCCGCAGCTGACATCTGTTTCCGCAGCTGACTCCAGTTTCCGCAGCCAGAAGCAGATTCCGCAGCTACCACTCTGTTTTCAAAAGAATGTACAGCCAGATGTTATTTCCATAATCATGAAATTAAATGCAGGTGAGAGGACCAATTATGAAGACATGGGGCATTCAAGATACCAATGAAAAGCAACTAATTGAAGACCAAGGAAAAAGGCAAAGACTCCAAGGTATGAGTAAAATTCATTTCAAATAGCATTGAAAAAACATTTTTATATAGTTCTAAACCATAAGCTCCATCCATTATGTGCAATGATTATATTGACAAACTCCGTAACCCTTTCACGATCTCCATATGATCCTCTCGCATTCATTCTCAAACGGTCCCATAATTAAACCTCCGATCTTCACTCATACTCCGATATTCCACCTATGACAATGAGACGTAGTTGATTTGACCATGGCCTCTTTCAGCCGCATAAAATCCATAGCCGTTGTTTAAACGTGCTTACATTTATTTTGCAGCCACCAAATTTCAAAACACTGCCGGATGTGTTATACTCCTCCTATTGTTCTGTTAATCTCACAGCCGTATCTCTGTCGTGCTCACGAAACCCCTCTCTATTCCGCTTCACTCAATTTCATTCTCTGTTACGCTACAGCCTGTATACCCACTCTCTGATATCTACCTATAGTCATTGTGCTCATTTCCATGCATTCAGTCGTTCTACTTCCATTGAACCCTCCTCACGCAGGCAAGTTTTTGAAGAGCAGAAAGAAGAATGGGTAAATTTCTAAGAGCAGAACCAGAAGGACCTAAGTTCATGGAAGGATATCCGCAAATAAGGGATATATTGAAGAAAGCAAAGTGGCTGCGGTTTATCCAAAAGTTCAGAGGCTACCATAAAGAAGTGACAAAAGCATTTGCAAGGTCGTTCAATGGCCTGGAGGTAGAGATTGGAGACCTTAAGTTCACGGTGAATGAGGCATCTATAGCAACTGCCACGGAACTTCCTCAAGAGGGTGAACGATGGTTTAAGAATAAAAGCATTAGTGATGAAGCTTGGAGAATAATCTTACGAAACCAAGGTATGGACATAACTATTTTTAAAAGAGGAATTCCTGTTCATGCTTTGAAAGAGGAATGGGCTACTTTGCTGCTAGTTGTTCAAAAATTCATCACCTGTGAAGGCCATTTTGGGTCCATGTATATGTACCATACCAGATTGCTGATGAATTTTCTAGATAATCAAACTCTCAATCTCCCATATTTTCTATTAAATAGTTTGAAGAAGATGTCTGTGACTATTCAGAAACATTTAGGGGATGTAGAAACACATCTATATCACCATGGTCTTGTAAAAATTTTGATTGAAAAAGAGTTAAAGGAGAAGAAGGACACATGGGAACAATTTTTGATTAGAAATTTCTTTGAGGAACCTCAAGAAATTCCTGAAGGTAGCACATCAAGAAGGAGTAGGAGAAAAAGAACAAATGATGAAACTAAAAGTACTCCTACTACTACAATTGAAAGAACTAGTAGGGAAGAGAGACTGTCAAAAAGGAAGAAGAAAGAAACCAAGGGTAAAAAGCCAATAACATCAAAAGAGAGAAAAAGTATTGAGGCTATACATCAAACCCCTTCTTCCGAAGAAGATCATCAAGTGTTATCTGAAAGACTGGTTCACCTTCAAGAACAATCATCTATAGCCAAGAAGAAATAGAAAGGAAAACAAAAGCAAAAAGACAGTGGACCACAGCGTGTGAGAAGAAGCAGCAGGCTTAAGGGGAAATTGAGAAAAACGCAAATGAAAGGACCCCATTTCATTGATTTGGGAGAAGAAACATTTGAACAATCCCCAGCTGACCATAGTCCATCTCACTCTCAGTCATACAGTGAACCTGGTTCATTTCATTCTCAGTCAGACATTCAACATAGTCCATCCCATTCACAGCCAGATGTTGATGTGAGCCCTTCTCAGCCAGATTTTGAAGACAACTCTCCTTCACGGAATTTTGGGGACAGCCCAATAAAAATGACACCTGATTTAGACCCTAAGCAGCAAGAAGTATATGATTATATAGAATCTTTAGAAAAAGCAGCTACAGGTCCCAGTACTTCGTCCATTCAGCCTCACACAGTACAAGATGATTTAGTCCAATCACTAAAATAAGAAGTCTTTGAGCTAGAGCTTTTAAATAGACACATCAAAAATGAAAATGAGACATTGAAGGAACAAAGTAAATTGGACAAAATCATTCATGATAATACCATGCTACATCTGGGAATATGGCAGAAGAAGAACAAGAAATTGAAAAAGAAATGCCAGAAGTTAAGCAGAGCACTGGTTAATATCAAATTTAGATGCTTAATGAAGAAGCCCGGGATGTTAGCAGCACCAAGGAAGAAGAGGAGAGGATTGGATGTACTGGCTGAAGTGTCAAGGCATATGAACTGAAAAAGGATTATCAAAATTTTGGTTGCATGAGGACATGCAACACCTTCACAGTGGGGGTATGTTGAGTCTCAAATCTGCATCTTTTCCATACACCTTTCTATACCTTTTTCATTCACCTAAACCTTCCCAGTTGTCAATATCATTGTATATTAATTTCAAAAGAGCATCTAAAATGGTTTTTAACTATATTTTGTGTCTGTTGTTTGATTTAGATTTTTGCTCATTTAGCTGTGGAATCTTGCCACTTTCTGCAGCTGCTGCAACTTTCCGCAGCCATTTTGTGAAAGTCTATGTTACAGGTGTCCTCAGGAAAAATGAGCCACATGGGCAAGTCATAAATGATGTGGACATGGATCGTGTCCTATTGGCTCGAGCAAATTCACTTAAGGAAGCTGCGGTCAAAGTTGGCCAAGTGGAAGTCAACCGTAGAGTCCCACGGTGACAGGACTCTGTTTCTCGTCACGTGAAGATTCATATGGCCGTTTCTGAATTGCGGGAGACAAATCAACACCTGTACATGGCTCCATAAGCCGAATTCAAACATCCACTCTTCATAGATTTACTCCTCAACGTGGCCATGATCCTAGATCTCTGGACGTAATGGTTTACGTGTTCTCCATCAGCACAAACTTTAGGGAATTAGTTATATTTCCTTTGTTATAAATAATGCGTTTGCATACACATATTAGTTAGTCTCCATTAGCTTCCAGATAGCTCTGTAATGTAATTACGTTGCCACTATGCCATAATATCACCTTTCTATTATGACTGCATTTTAATATATAAGAAGACTCTGTTTCCAAGCGTAATTCGTACTTGAAGTCTGTTGCCAAGGCTGGTGTAGAGGGCCCCTGCACACGCTGAGGTTTTGTGCATTATTGTATAGTTCTTTTTTTATTTCTTTAAGCTCATTGTGCCATAATTCATTCACATGTTTATACATTGCATCTTTCATGGTATATATGCTTCATTTCTGTTTATAATCCTTCATGTTTTACATCTTGCTTCTGTCCATAATCTTTCATGTTTTATGTTATTGTTAATTGATCAGTGTTCTTGTTTCAGGTTATAAATAGGCAGCCCGGGCATTTGCATAACTTTTTGACTAATGACATGGAATTAATATTGTTCTGCTGCTAATTTAATTTTCTTAGTTTTTGTTTAATTTCAGTACTGCTTTGTTTATTTCAGTCTTGCACATTTGTTTCAGTAGTTAGATTTAGATATATCAAATTGTTCATGTCATTTTCAGTTACCTCCGAAAGCCACAGCTGGACTGATGGTGAGGGATTGAATTATGAATGTATAGTTTGATATTAGTTTACTTTCTGTAAGTTAGATATATTAAATTGCTCATGACATCTTCAATTACCTCCAAAAGCCACAGCTGGACTGATGGTGAGGGATTGAATTATGAATGTGTAGTTTGATACTAGTTTACTTTCTGCAAGTTAGATATCAGGTTACTCAAGTTGTTTATGGTTACCTCCGAAAATCATAGCTGGACTAATGATGAGGGATCAGAAGATAAGTTGATGTAATTTGATTTAGATTTACTTTTTTGCAACTTTTGGATTTCTTTAAGCATAGTTTCTTTTGTGTTTGAACAGCAGCAAGAATAATGAGTTTCATGATCAGTAGTTCATTGTTTGTTTGACTAGAGTAGTGATGCAATTTCATTTTCTTTGAAGAATTAATTTTGTCATTGTGTGTTTTTAAAATTCTTTTGAATTTTGGAAAATCATTAGAAAGACATTGTTGTCTTGAATATTTGTCTCCATACTTGTCTTTTAGAATTTCACAAAAATCCAAAAACGACAAAAAAGTAAGAGATAGGTTATCTTGCACATATAGTGCGCCACACTTTGTCAGCTTACGAATCCCGGATTGAGAAATTAAATGTAGCAATTTAGGACACACTAAATTGACAAAACAATTGCAGCATAAGAATTATTCATTCCATAGTTACTAAGGCTTTAGAAATTCAAAGAAACCTCTCATTAACAATCATAAAAATATTTAATAAACTTGTTTGCCTGGTAAAATCAAATTTCAACCTTCAGATAAATTAAAAAGAATCTGGTTTTTAACCTTATATTAAATTTAAAAACAGGAAATAAAATTCTAAAATAATTAATTCTGATATGGCCAGATTCTCATAATTAGAAATGATTTTTTTTTTTCAGGTAAAAAAAAAATGCTGATATATATTATTTATCAGTTCATTACACTTAGCATCATATTCTCAGCATAGACAGCGAGAATGTCATTCAAATTACATCCAACAGTATTATGTACCTATCTAAGAAAGAGAGGCAAAAATACAAAGGATTTCAGATTACGGGGGGTTAAACCACATCCCATCACATATTGTATCACATACATACCTATGGAATTATCAAAAAAAGAAAAAAGATATGTTCTAGCCATACACATCAGAAGGCAAACGTTATAGAAGATCTATGAGAGTTCAAAAATATAGATTAGCAGATTTAAGATAAAGTATAAAGCCCGGAAGAAGATTATGCAAATCATAGAGAACGCAGATGCTGTGGGAACACATCACGCTCAAAAATAGGCTCGCCTGCAAATCCACGATATTTACCTGCCAAAGAAATCCTGTGAAGAGAAAATAAATCAGTCCTCTACAACCGTCATATCACCATTCTTGTGGGATCGGAAAATATGTATTCCAAAATTGGACTCCATCTCTAAAGTGTAACACCTGCATGATACCAAAATCAGAAACGATGCCTTTCTTGGAGAGCCCATCTACCCTGGTATTGTTTTATCTGTAGATATGGCAGATGGGTGGCCTGTTCAACATCATCCATAATCTGCGCGTCCTATGCACCCACCCGTGTAAAGCCGGGCACATCATAGTCTTAGTGTTTGTCACCCATCCAATAATGACCTTAGAGTCCCCAAATACATGAGCATCCATCAATTGCAGATTGGAAGCCGCCAGTAGGCCACCCCATAGGGCCATGATTTCAGCTTTATTATTAGACCCTGTGCCCCCGTTCCAGTAAATATGGATTCTCTCCCTCTGAGACAACTTTATCCAAGCACCACATCCCATGACACCCTCCACACAAGCCCCATCAAAATATAAGACCGGGATGACCACCTCATGTAGCCTGATGCGAATGGAGCCGTCCCATATGGAGAGCACTGGAGATGGTCGATCATCTATCCATTTCATGATCGCTGAGAAGATGCGATGATTCTGAAAATGAACATCATCAAATAAACACTTATTCCTTGCAAACCATACCTCCCATCTGAGGAAAAAATGTAGCGATCTGAACTTGCCCCGTAACTTTTCCCAATGAATGGCAGAAGATATGAAATCTTCAAGAAACCATGAAGGGTCCCAGAAATGAGAACTAAAGAGCCGCCATAAAGCCACAACAGCAGGGCAACGAAAAAAAAGATGAGAAATGGACTCCAATTCTGAACAACGTATGACACATATGAAAGAGCCATGATGAGCTAGAAATGATTTTACTATAACGTATAAATAAAATATTTATCAAATTTGAAATAAAAAAAATCCCAATGGTTAAAGTAGATGCGCAAGAAACCCAAAAAGTAGGGTATTATTTGACCCTAACGCCAGCAATTCCATCATGATTGTAGCATAAGAATTATTCATTCCATAGTTATTACGGGTTGTAGTCTAAATCTATAGTAATTTAGATTCTTGTAAAAATTTTGATAAATTTTGGCAAAGATTTATTAGAATTTTGTTTATAGTTGTTAAACTTTAATATTTTAAGTAGTCTAAATATTTTTAATAGTGTGAATTTATTTCAACTATCAAAAATGCAATTCAAACACTCCAACTACTTAATTTATAATTTTTTTTTAACCAGATTCCCACAAAAAAAACTACCATCCTAACTATTCTATTGGCTAGATAAACAACTCCATTACTACAACCCTTGAAATTCAAAAACACGTGTAATTGTCAAATATAATCATTACCAAAAATAAAATTCTAGCAATAAAACGTCAAATATAATCATTACCAAAAACAGAATTCTAGCAATAAAATGAGGAATGATAGTCGGGCAGTTGAAAAACATATTTCTGAGTGAAATGATAGTCGGGCAGAAAAACATATTTCTGAGTGAAAATTTTGATAACGATAATTTTAAATTTTAAATTTTATGTATTGCGATGAAATTTTCAAAGATTTTAATCCAGTTTGAATGCACACTTCTTATATGTTTTCTAACGATTCCAACAACTGCAAGAATTCACTGTAACATTTACATTTAGCAGCGGTATGTAAGTATTTATTTAATCAATGTGTGAGGTTCTACTAATGGTGGTCATCAATCGATTAAGTTGAAAAGTAAGATTTCAGACCATGAGTAAAAAAAAAAAATTTAAGTCGTGAAACTTATATAATAATAATTATTTTTTTTAGTTTAAATTGAGAATTTGTGGAGAAAAAGTATTGTACTAAATATGTATCGCAGTTATTACATTCAATATAATTATTATATTGAAGGTGTTTGTTTTTGAATCATTCCATTGCTCACCATAATCGATGTTTTTTATTTTTTGCCGTTGATTCAAATAAACAACTGCCACATTGTCCACTGTTGGATCTGTATAATAAATATATAAATTCTTCATAATAAATATAACCATATTTAAAAAATATATAAAATCTCAAAAATAATCACTCCCAAAAATTAGCAATGTATTACATATTTACACAGACAAATTCTTTCATTTTCCATTTAAAAAACATTTTAGGCCTTTGAAAGAAAAAATTAAATTAGAAAATGGTAAACTTTCTTATTCCATTATGATTTTCCATTTTTTTTTTGTATTTTCTTACTTTCTTTTACCCATTTTCTAAGCTTTTCAAGTCTTCGAAAGAAAAAATGAAATTAGAAAATGGTAAACTTTCTTATTTCAATACCATTTTATGTGTAAATATTTTATGTAGTTACATTTTATGTTTTTATTTATTGGATTTCTGGGTTTTAACCATTTATGTTATAAATATTGTTGTGATACAATAGTTCTTGAAGATGACCAGATTTCTCCAGGTTGTTATTTTGTACAGATTTGAACTAGTCACGGCTTCCCCAACACCCAAATCTCAAATACTTTAGCATAGATGGTGACATAGTTTTAGGTGGCTGCTAGCAATGATAGAAGACATTAGCATGTTGTTTTTCTAATGCTTTGAACATTCTCATTTAAATTTATTTTCTTTTGTATTGTAGACATAGGATGATTTTCCTGGGTTATTAATTACAAGTTGTGTTAACAACCATACAAATTCTACAGATTATAATAATAATAATAGTAGATAGAGATTGAAGTCTTTGGATCATGTCAAAGTATTATTGAAAGAAATTAGAGAAAAAAAATTGACATTATACATCCTATTATCACTATTAAAAAAAAAAAAAAAATCAAACATGGCATGTCAACTCTATTTTGATCATGATCTAAATAGTTTTGAAAGTCATTTTATCATGGTTAAGGGCATGTCATAGTTCTATAGGTTTAGTGTTCACCATCAAAATTCAAAAAAGGTCTTTTTAGGTACATTCCATAGTTAGAAAGTTCACATTTTTCATTTAAGGGTCATTTAAGTAAGTTTTAGGTCGATTTTCTGCAGTTAGCCACAAATCCACAGTTTCGTAGTGCCGTTAGTTCAAAAAGTGAGTTTTGTGCTACGAAAGCACTTCTACTTTCATAGCGCAAAGTGTGAAAATTACACTGTGAGCGCTATGAAAGCGTAGTTTCTTAGCTTTTGTGTCAAATAAGTCGAGATTTTCCAGTTTCAGTTGGGGAATGACATGATAGGGGTATAGTGAGTCAATTAGTTACCAAATTTGATGTACTTACCTGTCATTCAGTCATCATAATCATTATAGGATATCAATTAAACATCATTTGGTCATGAGGTGACATCTCTAATTTGAATTTTTTGCCTAATTGAGTCATCTCTGTTTCATTTACCTTCGCATATGTTCTCCAAGATCTGAAGCAGTAAGGATAAGATTGTGGTTGTTCTTTCAAATACAACTCACATCATTATCAAGTGAGGTTGTTCATAAATCAAGAGAGGTTGTTTTACAGGTTTGAGAGAAGCTAACAAGTTTTATTTACAAGAAAAATGGAAGAGGAGACGAAGGTCCACAGAGGGGGACATTGTCTAAGATACAAGCCTGAGAATGTAAATGTTTTTGTGGAGGATCAAATGATAATGGAGGCCTTTAGCAAAGCTGGTTGTCTCAAATTTTGTGAAAAACTACAGGGTTGCCACACTCGGGTGTCCAAAGAGTTTTCTCTACATTTCAGTGGAACCACTACCAAAGTTGGAATGATAAATATGCTAGTGACACTTGAGATCATAGTTGTTGTGACAGAGATACCAAGGGGACAACAATCTTGGTTTAAAGGTTTTAGGTTTGACATGGAGCCATGCAAGGATTTTATGAAACCTGAATTTGTAGACATAGACTTGAACAATGCAATACCCAAGAGCTGTATCAAGGATAACTATGAAAAGTTGCTATTCAACATCCAAAGATATTTCACATGTGAAGGAAGGTACCATAAAGTCTACACTTATCATTTTAAACTATTGTTGCATTTCACAGGAATGATATCATTAGATTTACCATTTTACTTGCATAGAAGCCTTTCCAAAATGGTTGACAAAGTCCAAGCTAAATCTGATGGCTGTGAAACATCTTTGTTTCATCACAATTTTATTAAGTTACTGGTTTTAAATGAGCTTCAGAAAATAAATAGAGATTGGTATTCCTTTTTATTTATGAGTGGATTTGAAATGGAATCCCTAACCCCAGCTAGAAACCCTAGGATCAAGGGAAATCCTTCACCACCAGTAGCAGAATCCAGTCAGCCAATGGTTACCAAAGCTAAGAGGTTTGTGAAGTTGAAACCAAGGAAATAAGTTGAAGATAGAACTGAGAAAGCATCAGTGCTTGTTGCAAAAATCCCATAACCTGCAAAACAGAAAGTAGAAAGGGTCAAAGAAACAAAACAAAATGGGTGGCTAGTAAGCAGGAGAGCTAGAGAAAGACAAGAAGTCAAGTATCAGCATCAAAGGGAAAATCAGGGGTTTCAGTCATAGAGGACAACCCAATGATGAAAGGAAACTTAGATGATATACTACATGCAATTGATATAGAATAATCACCCATTGTGCAGGTAGATTTCATTGAAGTTAATGAACCCAAACAGAGAAAAATAAAATCAGCAAAGAAATTGGAATTTGAAGGTGAGAATGCAGCTTTTGTTTTTCAAGCTAAGAAGCCTTTAAGTAGGCATGAAAAGAGACTCCAAGAAGGTATTAAAGATATCCAAGTAACCATTGAAGGAGCCAAAGTCCCTGAAGAGGTGGTTGATCTCTCATCACCTATAGTGGAGCATGCAACCAGCAAGATTGAGAAGGGAAAGGAACACATGTCAGAGTGTCAAATGCTGGAAGAAAGGTTAAAACTAGCAAATCAAGAGATGGAAATGATAAGAAAGAGGGAAATAAAACACAACATTGAAAAGACAGAATTCAAGAGGATGAAGGCTGTTTGGGAAGGTCAATTGGTTGCCAAGTCAGAGATCCCAAGCAGTGCACAACAGTTCTTTACATGGACAGTTCCTGCCATTAAAGAAGCAAAATTTGTTAGAGTGATAAACACCCATTTGAGAGCTATTAATAGAAATATAAGAGTCCAAGTGGAAGATTTGAAGCTACAATTCAAACAGACTCAAGATGAACTAAAAATAAGAGGTACAAAATGACAAATTCAAAGCAAAATCAAAATGGAAAAATGAGGATTAAATTTTGTAAAGGTTATGTTTTTAGTTCATATAGCAGATGGTTTTGATGAGGCAAGTGTTTTTCTAAATTTATAGCATCATTTTGTTTCAAGTTTTGAAGAAATACTGGAAAAAACTGCTTACACAGTAGTTTCGTAGCACCTGTAGTGCAAAAAGGGTGAAATGCGCTACGAAACTGCTGTAGCAGCTTTTTCACCCTTTTCCTTATCAAATTTTGGAGGTAAAATCATGCATTTCAACTTGAAATTTCTAAGGAAGCTATGTCAAGTGATTATCAAAGAAACTCCAAAGGAAAGGAAGATAAATTTTTAAGGAAAATGGGTAAAAAGGATGCGCTACGAAAAGCGCTACGAAACTGTGTTGCTTTCGTAGCGCAAGTCTGTTTTCACTATTTTGAGAAGTTCGAAGTGGTTTTACATAGTTGGCATGAACATATGACTTGGGACATATATTAATCATGTTCCTAACATCAATTAGCTTTGAATTTATGGGTTAAAGGTGGTCATAAACATCTTAAGAAACTAAAAGAATCGTAAGCCTAAAAACAGGGGAGCAGTTTTCTAAATTGCAAGAGATCAACATCATCAGCATCATGGTCATAACGGGTTGGAGCTCATCATCAAGATTCGACTTAATGGAAAGATAGGTGGCAAATGATGTAATTAAGTTTAGATAAAGTTGTTTTGAGTGGAATCAAAAGAGTTCTAACTCTATTTGTAATAGGACTCTATATCATTTTTACAGTTGTGTTTGTAATAAATACCATGTTTCATGGTTAGTATAGGTGTCAAAGCATAGGAATTTGATGTATCTAGTTATAGATAAGTTTATCTTATGATGTAAATGATCTATAAAAGATCAAGGAGTCCAAATAGGAAGGGTTGGACATTTGTTAGCAAAAAGACTCTGTTTTATGTAAGTGACTGTTTTCAGCCTAATACAGAATTTCTACTTAGACAACTCAAGATTCATAAGGAGTTCTTGTACGTTCTTGTTCTGATAGCATATTTTCAATATTCTATTGCAGTGGTGTTTTCTTATGTTACTTATAATTCATAAATGATGCTCTGACTTCCTTCATAGACAAACTGACTGTGTGTTTCACTGTTCTACATGTTTATTCCTTGAATTGAACTCTCATATGCCTTGACTTCCATGCTAGGTAGGTTATCTTGGTTTTTTTGAAGCTATCATGACTCTATAAGCCCAATGTACACTTTCTAATGTGATTTACAACCAGTTTACATCATTTATCTATTTTTATCTCATATAGAGTTAGCCATCTACATATTTACCAAAAAATCATAAACCCTTGAGAGAGTCCTCTCAGGTTGAGGAAGGCTAAGCCTCAACCAAAATATTGGTTTGAAATAGTTGCACAATATTGGTTTGATGAGTAGCCTATCAGGTCTGATTTTGTGATAACATTTTGGTGCATCTGCCGAGAGTCTGAAGATTATACTTTCCTGAGATTTTGAAACTGAAATTCTGAATGTAGCAGGAGCTTAGAAAGCTTTTCGAGGCTGCATGTACCTTGGTGACTCCATTTAAAGTTTATATGTTCAAAGGTGGCTTCGAGAAGGAGATACAGGAGGAGTAATCCTTACCCAAATCCACCTACCATCGTGGACAATCCAAACACCATTTCAAGAGGTAGTCAAGGCATTTCTGACATATCAGGTACTCCATCTCATTCGAAATCCTTGTCCTCTAAAATATCAATAAGTCTCAAAGACAAAAGAGTTGATGATAAAATTCATGAGGTTTTTTTTAGATCATAAAATGAAAAGGAGCTAATTGAAATTATCTTAGACTTACATAAGAGAGGAATTGACACCTCATCTCTAGTAACACAAGAAGACAAAGAGGAATTCTGGGAAATTGTCACTTCAGAGTTGTTGTTGGAAAGAGAGTCTCTAGACAAATTAAAGGAGCTTGATCCTTTCAAAGTATTGTTGAAAAGTAAAGTTGGTTTACCTCTTCCCAACTGGAGCTCAATTGTTAGTGGCCTACAAAGACCAAGCAGTCCTCCTCATAGCAGTTTATCATCTATTGTTTCTGCATTTCCTTAAATTACCATAGTACCTCTGACCATGGCTGGAAATCCACCTAGTGCACCTACTAGATACGCCCCTCTTGTCCTTCTTGTTGTCTTACATGACCTCCCTAGTAAATATGCTGCTAGAATTAAAACATGGGGAAGTGATGATGACATTACAACATAGGATCATGTAGATCAATTTAATGACTTTATAGATAGGGAGGAGGTTGGTCATGAAGATGTTAAATTGAGATTTTTCACTCGGAGTTTTACTGGTGAGGTTAGGATTTGGTATAAAGCTCTTGTCCCCAGAATTATTCATAATTGGAATGGATTTGAAGATGTTTTCCTAATAAAATGAGGAAATAGAACTAATCCAGTACAAGCCCTTACTGAATATAGTACTTTGAAAAGAGCTGCCGATGAAACTGTCCAAAATTTTTCAAAAAGGTTTAATAAAGTGTTAGATTCTATTCCTGCTCATTTGGAACCACCAGAAGCTTTAGCTCAAATGAGGTATGCTGAAGCTTTTGACTATGAGATTTCCATACTTCTAAGAGAAAGAGAATCTCCTACACTTGTTGAAACGCAAAATGATGCTGTGAAAGTGGAGGTTAATTTGATAGCATCTAAAAAGTCAAAAATGGGTAAGGGGGTAAGGGTAAGTTGAAAGAAGAAGAGAAACCTTCATCCTCTACCTCTCAAGACAAACTGGATTCAATGATGAAAACAATGGAAACATTGATGGATAGATTAGCCCTTGGAAATACCTCTGCTCCTCTTGCACAACATGAACCTCAATTTAGAAACCCTTAGTTCAGGAGACCTCAAAATTAGCAAAGACCAAGGGAGAATAGATATCAGCAGCCTAATCCTCCAGTGAGACCTCCTTTTCAGCAGAATTTGGTTGATGAAGAAGATGACCATGAAGTTACTGAGGAGTCTATTCATTGTTTTGATGGATAAATGTCAAGAATTTTCTTGACTAAGGAAGAACATGATCAATCAGATCAAAACAATCATGAATAAGAAACATCATACTATCTAAAGGGGTATCAACATGGTATTTTTGAGATGCAGAAACAATATAATCTCAGAAATAGGAATGTACCTATCATTGCAAACAAGACACAACCTGAGAAGAATGCACCTAAGGTTTTTGATGGTAAGAAGGAAGCTCCTAAGGTCGTTGAAGGTAAGAAAGATGCATCAGCTGTCCCTCTTACCAAAGAAACTGAAAAATATGTTTCTATTTTTAATCTTGAGAATGAAATTTCTAAGATACAAATATCAGTCCCTTTTGGTGAGATTCTCAAGGTAGATGAATATAGAAGCAAGATTGTTAAAATTCTAAACTCACAACCAGGAGCTGCTGATATCTTGAATGTATTAGAAGATCATCTGACCATATATTTGGGTCTAAGACTAGAAGATGAACAGAATGAGGAAGTCCCTCCTTTTTATGTGAGCCTTAGCATTCACGACATGACATTGCACAATGCTATGTTGGATTCAGGGGTTTCTCACAATCTTATGCCCAAAGTAATCATGGAAAGAATGGGGTTAGAAATAAGTAGGCCATATAAAGATTTGTTTTCTTTTGATTCAAAAAAATTTCAATGCATTGGTTTAATCAAGGATGTTGTTGTTGGTCTGACACAATTTCTTGCTAAGAATGTAGTCATGTACATTGTAGTGGCGGACATTCCACTGAAGTTTGGTATGTTGTTATCAAGGTTCATGGGCAACAAAAATTAAAGGTGCAATGCATATGGATCTTACTTCTGCTACCATTCCAGTCTTTGGGGAGAAAAGAAGATTGCATCGAGAGACAAGGATGGCCTACATGGTGAGTAGCAAAGATAAAACCCAAAAATTTCCAATTTATGCTCTTGATACTGAACTTGGTTCTGCTATTCTTTTCAATGAATTGACTAATGAAGCGGATGAAGAAAGGAAAGCAGAAAATCAGAGTTCTGAAATTCAGCAGTCTGAAAATCAGCAAACAGAAGGTCAACAAGTTAGCAATAAAGAGGAAGAAGGTTGGTGGTCATTGTATTTTGATGGATCAGCAGGCAGAGAAGGAGCAGGAGCAGGAATTTGGATTATAAATCCAAGTGATGAGAGTAAGTTCTTTTTCTATCAACTAAACTTTGATTGCATGAAAAACATGGCTAAATATGAATCCTTGATTTTGGGTCTAGAAATGTTGAAAAGAATGAATGCTCAAAACATTTCTATTTTTGGAGATTCAGAATTAGTCATAAAAAAAATTGAGGGTGTTTATCAAACCAAGGACATAAGGATGAAAGCATATAGGAATTTGGTTTTAGATATGTTAGAAAACTTTCAAGCTTATTCATTCATAGTCAAAACTAGAGAACAAACTCCATTGCTCACTCTCTTGCTGTCTCTGCAAGTCTTTTCATTATTCCTATGCACTCCACAGAAAAGTATGAAGTAGAGGTCCGCCATAGGCCAGCCATCCATGATAATATTACTCATTAGCAATTTTTTGAGGATGATCAACAGGTGAAAAACTTTATTGAGTTGAAAGAAGAGTTTGAAAATATACAAGTAGATCAGCAAAACATGTTGGCTGAATCTAAAGGGAGTTCTGAAGTCTTACAATTAAAGAATAATTCTATACCAAAGGGACTCATACCCCTAAAAAACCTTTTCGATCAGAATGATGTTTTTAAATCCCCTAAGATATAAGTTGATGATGAAGAAGTTGAGAGTTGTAACCTTGGTACTATAGCTATGCCCAAGATGATTAAACTTTTAAAATTTATTTCAACTGATATGAAGTTTAAGTATGTTGAAATGATGAAAATATTCATAGATGTATTTTCCTAGAACTATGCTGATTTGAAAGAATATGATCCCGCTCTTATTCAGAACACTATTCCCATAAAAGAAAATGAAGACCTTTTAAGCAGAAGTTAAGGAGGATCAACCCACTTCTCATGTCGTTTATTGAGAAGGAGGTTAAAAAGCTCTTTAATGCCAAAATCATAGTCCCAATTAGATTTTCAAATTGGCTTGCAAATTTGGTCCCGGTTAGAAAGAAGAGTGGAGAAATCAGAATATACATTGACTTCTGAAATTTGAATAAAGCCTCCTTAAAAGATAATTATCCTGTCCCAAAGATGGATCAAATTTTTCAAACTATTGTGGGTTCTCAGAGAATTTCTATGCTTGATGGTTTTTCAGGTTATAATAAGATCATTGTGCATCCCGATGATCAGGAGAAAACAACTTTTAGTACACCATGGGGTATTTTTATGTACGCCAAGATGCCATTCGGTCTCATGAATGCAGGAGCTACCTTTCAGAGGGCAATGGAAATTGCATTTTACGAAGAGAAGGACAAAATGGTGGTTGTATATCTTGATGACATAACAGTGTTCTAAAGGAAGGAAGAAGATCACTTAAAACACTTGGAAACAATTCTACTGAAATGTAGAATGTTTGACATCTCTCTAAATCCCACCAAAAGTATTTTTGCTTTAACTTCAGGAAAATTAATTGGGCATATAATTGCTAAATATGGGATTAATATTGATCCAAGCAGGGTCAATGCAATTCATAAGGTAGAGTTTCCAAGAAGTAGGAAAGAGATTCAATATTTTCTTGGAAAGATAATTTTTGTAAGGTGATTTATTCCTAATTTCGCTGAGATTGTGAAGGACATAACAAGGATGCTAAAGAAGGGATTTGAAATTAAGTGGACAACAGAGGCAAGAAACTAATTTGAAGAGATCAAAAGAGCACTCACATAGGCACCAGTATTGATCAGTCCAGATTTCTCAAAGGAATTTCTGGTTTTTACCTTTGCATCAGAGAATACTATCGCTATATTTCTACTACAAAAATGACAACAAGATATTGAGCAGCCGATTTCTTTCTTTAGTAGGACATTAGCCAATTCTGAACTGAAGTATAATATCTTAGAAAAGCAAGCCTATGCTCTCGTGAAGGCTATCAAAGATTTCAGAATTTAAATTCTACATTCTCATATTGTGGCATTTGTTCCTAATACTGTTGTGAAAGACATCCTCACTCAAGCCAACCCTGATGGTAAGAGGGGGAAATGGATTGCCAAGTTGCTAGAATATGATATAGAGATAAAACCAACAAAATTGGTCAAAGGGAAAGGCTTGGAAAAGCTGATGGCACAATCAAACTTTGACTATCTTGATATAAATTGGATTGTAGAAATATCAGAAATTTTAGATGATGAGGAGGAACTAGTTCCTATTGAAGAAAAATATATCACTTCAGATTGGTATAAGGAATTTGTTTTTGTCCTACAACACCATAAAGCACTTGCTGATTTAACAAAGTCCAAAGCAAGGTTTGTTAAACTGAAATATTTGAGATACTTTATATTTGACATCAATCTATTTTGGAAGGATTTTGGCGGAATTTTGTTGAATTTCTTGCTGGAGGAGGAGGCTGATAAAGTGATCGAGGAATTTCACAAAGACGATTGTGTAGGTCACCATTATTGGAAGGCGACAGTGAACAAATTTTTTAGAGCATGGTATTATTTTCCTACAATGTTTAAGGATGTATACAAGAAGGTTGCTTCCTACCATGAATGCCAGATTTTTCGAGAGTAAGAAGAAACTTGTACCCTTGCCTTTAATGCCTATTTATGTAGAGGCACCATTCCAGTAGTGTGGACTAGATTTTATCAAGGAAATTCATCCATTTTCTTCAGGTCAGCAACGTTGGATTCTTACAGTGACTGATTACTTCACCAAATGGATTGAAGCAATCCCAACTAGGCAAGAAAATGATTCTGTGATTATTTCTTTCTTAGAAAATAATATCTTGTCTAGGTTTGGTATAAATGATAATGTACAAGAATTCAAGTCTATGAAGCTGATCAATTTCTATCATCAATATCATATTACTCTCGGGCATTCTACTGCATACTATCCACAAGGAAATTTCCTTGCTGAGTCTTCTAACAAGAGCATTGTCAGGATCATTAAAAAGGTGTTGCAGGAGAATAAGAAGGCTTGGCATTTGAAACTGAAGTATTCCTTATGGGTAGATAGGATATGTACAAAGACGTCAATTGGAACTTCACCATATGAATTGGTATATGGCATTGAGGCTATTTTTCCTACATCACTAGGGGTACCTGTTATGAAGTTGATTCAAGGGCTGGAAGAGGAACCAAATGAAATCCAAAGGAGAATTAATCAGCTAATAGCTCTTCAAGAGAAAAGGAATGAAGTTTATGACAACAATTAGAAATCTCAAAACATAATCAAGAGGACATTTGATAAGAAGATCAAGGAAGAGATTTTTCAAATTCAAGATGAAGTGCTGAAACGGGAGGCCAGAATTGAGGAGAAAGGCAAACATGGTAATTTTGAGAACTTATGGAAGGGTCCTTTCAAGATAGATGCTTTCCATGGAAACAATACTTACATATTGTAGGAGATATATGGAAAACCATATGCTAGAGGACCTATCAATGGTAGGTTTTTGAAGCATTATTCTTCCTAAAATATGATGGATTGTTCATGTCATTGTATATATTCCATTTTATAAGTTTTTTCTTCTAATAATGACAAGCAAAATCAGCAAGCTTGAGCCCGAGGTGAAGGCCATTAGAGCTTGAGGAGGAATCTTGGAAATTTCAAGGTTTTTTATGTTTTGGTCAAAGAAAATGGATAACAGCACTGGAACTACTGGTTCTTTGTGTACCATAGGGGCACACTATCCTAAGTGGAGCCACTATTATCACTGTAAAAAAAAAATTATTCAAACATGGCATGTAAACTCTATTTTGATCATGATCTAAATAGTTTTGAAAGTCATTTTAGCATGGTTAAGGGTATGTCATAGTTCTAGAGGTTTAGTGTTCACCATCAAAATTCAAAAAAGGTATTTTTAGGTCCATTCCATAGTTAAAAAGTTAACATTTTTCATTTAAGGGTCATCTAAGTAAGTTTTGGGTTGATTTTCTGCAATTAGCCACAAATCCACAGTTTCGTAGCGTCGTTAGTTCAAAAAGTGAGTTTTGTGCTACGAAAGCGCTGCTACTTTCGTAGCGCAACGTGCGAAAATTACACCGTGAGCACTACAAAAGCGCAGTTTCTTAGCTTTCATGTCAAATAAGCCGAGATTTTTTAGTTTCAGTTGGGGAATGACATGATAGGGGTATGATGAGTCAGTTAGTTACTAGATTCAATGTACTTACCTGTCCTTCAGTCATCATAATCATGATAGAATATCAATTAAACATCATTTGGTCATGAGGTGACATCTCTAATTCAGATTTTTTTCCTAATTGAGTCATCTCTGTTTCATTTACCTTCACATATGTTCTCTAAGCTTTGAAGAAGTAAGGATAAGCTTGTGGTTGTTCTTTCAAAGACAACTCACATCATTATCAAGCGAGGTTTTTCATCATTATCAAGCGAGGTTGTTCATCAAATCAAGAGAGGCTATTTTACAGGTTTGAGAGAAGCAAACAAGTTTTCTTTACAAGAAACATGGCAGAGGAGAAGAAGGTCCACAGAGGGGGACATTGTCTAAGATACGAGCCTGAGAATGTAAATGCTGTTATGGAGGATCAAATGGTAATGGAGGCCTTTAGCAAAACTGGCTGTCTCAAATTTTGTGAAAAGCTACAGGGTTGCCACACTTAGGTGTCCAAAGAGTTTGCTCTACATTTCAGTGAAACCACTACCAAAGTTGGAATGATAAATATGCCAGTGACACCTCAGATCATAGTTTCTATGAAAAAGATACCAAGGGGACAACAATCTTGGTTTAAAGGTTTTACGTTTGACATGGAGCCATGAAAGGAGTTTATGAAACTTGAATTTGTAGACATGGACATGAGCAATGCAATACCCAAGAGTTGTATCAAGGATAACTATGCAAATCTTCTATTCAACATCCAAATATATTTCACATGTGAAGGTAGGTACCATAAAGTATACACTTATCATTTTAAACTACTATTGCATTTCATATGAATGATATCATTAGACTTACCATTTTACTTGGATAGAAGCCTTGCCAAAATGGCTGACAAAGTCCAAGCTAAATTTGATGGTTGTGAAACATCTTTGTTTCATCACGGTTTGATTAAGTTACTGGTTTTAAATGAGCTTCAGAAAATAAATAGATATTGGTCTTCCTTTTTATTTATGAGTGGATTTGAAATGGAAGCCCTAACCCCAGCTAGAAACACTAAGATCAAGGGAAATCCTTCACCACCAGTAGCACAATCCAGTTAGCCAATGGTTACCAAAGCTAAGAGTTTTGTGAAGTCAAAACCAAGGAAACAGGTTGAAGATAGAACTGAGAAAGCATCAGTTCTTGTTGCAAAAACCCCATCACCTGCAAAATATAAAGTAGAAAGGGTCAAATAAACAAAACAAAAACAGGTGGCTGGTAAGCAGGAGAGCAGAGAAAGACAAGAAGTTAAGTATCAACATCAAAGGGAAAAGCAGAGGTTTCAGTCACAGAGGACAGCCCAATGATGAAAGAAAAATTGGATGATATACTGCATGCAATTGATATAGAATAATCACCCATTGTGCAGGCAGATTTCATTGAAGTTAATGAACCCAAACAGAGAAAAATGAAATTAGAAAAGAAATTGGAATTTGAAGGTGAGAATGCAGCCTTTGTTTTTCAAGCTAGGAAACCTTTAACCAGGCATGAAAAGAGACTCTGAGAAGGCAGTAAATATATCCAAGTAACCATTGAAGCAACCAAAGTCTTTGAAGAGGTGGTTGATATCTCATCACCTATAGTGGAGCATGCAACCAGCAATATTGAGAAGGGAAAGAAACACATGTCAGAATGTCAAATGCTGGAAGAAAGGTTCAAACTAGCAAATCAAGAGATGGAAATGATGAGAAAGAGGGCAAGAAAACACAACATTGAAAATACAAAATCCAAGAGGATGAAGGTTGTTTGGGAAGGTCAAACAGTTGCCAGGTCAGAGATCCCAAGAAGTGCACAACAATTCTTTACATGGACAGTTCCTGCCATTAAAGAAGCAAAATTTGTTAGAGTGATCGACACCCATTTGAGAGCCAATAATAGAAAGCTAAGAGGCCAAGTGGGATATTTGGAGCTACAATTAAAACAATCTCAAGATGAACTAAAAAGCAGAGGTACAAAATGACAAATTCAAAGAAAAATCAAAATGGAAAAATGAGGATTAAAATTTGCAAAGGTTATGTTTTTAGTTCATATTGCAAATGGTTTTGATGAGGCAAGTGTTTTTCTAAAGTTATAGCTTCTTTTTGCTTCAAGTTTTGAAGAAAAACTGGAAAAAACTTCTTACAAAGTATTTCCGTAGTGCCTGTAGTGCAAAAAGGGTGAAATGCGCTATGAAACTGCTACAGCAGCGTTTTCACCCTTTTCCTTATCAAATTTTGGAGGTAAAATCATGCATTTCAACTTGAAATTTCTAAGGAAGCTATGTCAAGTGATTATCAAAGCAACTCCGAAGGAAAGGAATATAAATTTTGAAGGAAAATGGGTAAAAAGACTGTGCTACGAAAAGCGCTACGAAACTGTGTTGCTTTCGTAGCGCAAGTCTGTTTTCACTGTTTTGAGAAGTTCGAAGTGGTTTTACACAGCTGGAATGAAGAGATGACTTGAAAAATTTGTAAATCATGTTCCTTAAATAAATTAGCTTCGAAGTTATGGGTTAAAGGTGGTCAAAAACATCTCAAGAAACTAAAAGAATCCTAAGCCTAAAAACATGGGAGCAGTTTACTAAATTGTAGTTGATCAACGTCATCAGCATCATGGTCATAACAAGTTGGAGCTTATCATCAGGATTCAACTTAATGGAAAGATAGGTGGTAAATGATGTAATTAAGTTTAGATAAAGTTGTTTTGAGTGGAATCAAAAGAGTTCTAATACTATTTGTAATAGGACTCTATATCAGTTTTACAGCTGTGTTTGTAATAAATACCATGTTTCGGGTTAGTATAGGTGTCAAAGCATAGGAATTTGATGTATCTAGTTGTAGATAAGTTTATCTTATAATTTAAATGACCTATAAAAGATCAAGCAGTCGAAATAGAAAGGGTTGGACATTTGTTAGCAAAAAGACTATGTTTTATGTAAGTGACTATTTTCAGCCTAATACAGAATTTCTACTTAGACAACTCAATATTCATAAGGAGTTCTTGTATGTTCTTGTTCTGATAGCATATTTTCAATATTCTATTGTAGTGGTGTTTGCTTATGTTACTCAGAATTCATCAATGATGCTTTGACTTCCTTCATAGACAAACTCACTGTGTGTTTCACTGTTCTACATGTTTATTCCTTGACTTGAACTCTAATATGTCTTGACTTCCATGCTAGGTAGATTATCTTGGTTTTTTTGAAGCTATCATGACTCCATAATCCTAATGTACACTTGATAATGTGATTTACAACCAGTTTACATCATTTATTTGTTTTTATCTCATATAGAGTTAGCCATCTACATATTTATCAAAAAACCATAAACCCTTGAGAGAGCCTTCTCAGGTTGAGGAGGCTAAGACTCAACCAAAAAATTGGTTTGAAATAGTTGCAAAAGATTGGTTTGATGAGCAGCCTATTAGGTCTGATTTTGTGATAACACATCCTAAAAAACAGTTTTCTTTGTGAAAATAATACCTTTTATTTACTATTTTTTAAATTTATTTGGAATTGAAAACCACACTTATCATTTCTTTTCAAAACTTATATTCCTTTCTAAACTTGAATTTAAAAAACTCTTCTAATTTAAAAACTTATGTATCTAAAATTCTTCATAATAAATATAACCATATTTTAAAAATATGTAAAATCTCAAAAATAGTCACTCCTTTTAAAATTAGCAATGTATTACATATTTACAGAGACAAATTCTTTCATTTTCCATTTAAAAAGTTTTTTAGGCCTTTGAAAACAAAAATTAAATTAGAAAATGGTAAACATTCTTATTCCATTATGATTTTCCTTTTTTTTTTGTATTTCCTTACTTTCTCTTTCCCATTTTCTAAGCTTTTCAAGTCTTTGAATGGAAAAATGAAATTAGAAAATGGTAAACTTTCTTATTCCAATACCATTTTTCATTTTCTTTTCTATTTTTTTACTTTCCCTTTCCCATTTTCTAAGTTTTTTAATTATTTGAAAGCAAAAATGAAATTAGAAAATGGTAATATTTCTTATTCCATTATGATTTTTCATTTTCTTTTCTATTTTTTACTTTTCCTTTCTTATTTTCTAAGATTTTTTAAAGCAAAACTGAACTTAAAAAATGGTAAATTTTATTATTCCATTATAATTTTCCATTTTCTTTTGTATTTTCTTACCTTTTATGTGTAAATATTTCCATCAATATCATCTATTATTGAATATTTCTAACCCTTTCACCAATCACTAAATTCATTTCATATGCAATTCTTCATTTCAAAATGAATGTTTTTTGTATTTTATTAATTTCGGGCCACATGATGAAATAATATTAAACTAGCAATTGCACCAGATGTTTCAAAGGAAATGTCGTAAGTCGATAACATAATATGGAATTTGCATTTAGAATAAAATTTTGTTTCGATAACATAATATGGAATTTGCATTAAGAATAAAATTGTGGGGAATTTGCATTTAGAATAAAATTTTGTTTCGCTAACATAATATGGAATTTGCATTAAGAATAAAATTGTGTTTTGATAACATAATACGGAATTTGCATTAAGAATAAAATTGTGTTTTTCATTCAAGATGGGGTTTTACTGGTCATTAATAACACATGATTTTGTGTGTTATTTTCTTGCAAATGTGAAACTTCTTCTTATTTTTCCTTGTATAAACTTGTTAAATGCCATACTTACCATAAATTTAATCATTCGAATATAGGGTTTTTGCAAGTGCATAAGATGGCTTTGTAAATGTGGGGAAAAGGCAGATTGGGGCTCGAGAAATTGGAGAAAAGGCCAACATTCAAAGTCTAAAATCATCAAGTAACTTATCATTTTTCAGTTCTTCATTATAATTCCCTCATCTATAGATTCAATGGGTTTTTTCATTGTACAATTTGAATCATAGCAATACAACTTAAGGTTGGTTTTTTATAAATTAATGGGTCAACATGGATATTCACACTCATCCCATAATTATAGAATTTATGATGGAATTTTTTGAATCTCAAGGCTACAAATGTGTCTTGGAAATGATTTGGATTGAATACTCAATCCTATGTTACACCATCCGAAACCATCATAGGAATACAACTTAGGTTGGTTTTGTATAAATTAATGGGCCAACATTGGTATTCACACTCATCCCATAATTATAGAATTTATGATGGAATTTTTGAACCTCAAGCTACAAATGTGTCTTGGAAATTATTTGGATTGAATACTCAACCCTATGTTACACCATCCCAAACCATCATAGGAATACAACTTGAGATTGGGTTTGTATAAATTAATGGGCCAACATTGATATTCACACCCATCCCATAATTATACAATTTATGATGGAAATTTTTGAATCTCGAGGCTACGAATGTGTCTTGGAAATGATTTGGATTGAATACTCAATCATATGTTACATCATTCCAAACCATCATAGGAATACAAATTGAGGTTAGTTTTGTATAAATTAATGGGTCAACATCGATATTGACACCATCCCATAATTATACAATTTATGATGGAATTTTTTGAATCTCAAAGCTACAAATGTGTCTTGGGAATGATTTGGATTGAATACTCAATCCTATGTTACACCATTGCATTTCCTCTTAAGGGTGTTATGAAGAACAATAGTCTTGGTATAAAAGAAAGTGAACGCCATTTTAGTATGGAGACATTTTTGGAAGGAGATATTTTTATTTATGTTATGGTTTATATTTCTTAACTCCAAGCTTGGTTTAGCCTCTCTCTATATACATAAGAAAAGATACAAAGTAAAATAAAAAATTTAAGTTATAGTTTTATATTTTATAATTACAAAATTTATTTTCTTAATAAAATATTTTACACGCATTTATTTATTCAAATAAATTCTATTGTGAACATTTTTTCTCCTATTATTTGGTTATAATTTTTTATTGTACTCCATACTAAAAAAAGAACTTTATTAATAAAGGACCTAATGCCAAATTGAAATATTACTAACTGTTATAATATATCAAAGTGATTTTTTTTCTTAAAAAAAAATTATACAAATTCAAGTTAATTGAGAATTGAAACAATTTTAAAGAAAATTTAATTTATTTAAATTATTTTTTTTATATGTGGTTCAGTTTCCATTACCTATTATGTCCAAACCTCATGGGGAACTATTGAACATGGGAGCAAAATTTAGGTAAATAAATATTCACATGAGATAAGTTGGACAAACAAAAAAATTGTAATCCTAAAATTCTCTTATCTGATCCTTTTTTTAAATAATATTGGATTTCCATTTATTAAAAACAAAAGGCAATATTAAGAACCTCCTAAAGTTATAAAAAAGTAACTAACCTGAATTATAAAAATAAAAAACTTCTAATCACAACATAAAAATGTTAAAAATTAGTTGAATCGAAAAATTAATTTATTTAAATTATTTGTTTTATATGTGGTTCAGTTTCCATTACCTATTATGTCCAAACCTCATGGGGAACTATTGAACATGGGAACAAACTTTAGGTAAATAAATATTCACATGAGATAAATTGGACAAACAAAAAAATTGTAATCCTAAAATTCTCTTATCTAATCCTCTTTTTAAATAATATTGGATTTCCATTTATTAAAAACAAAAGGAAATATTAAGAACCTCCTAAAGTTATAAAAAGTAACTAAATTGAATTATAAAAATAAAAAACTCCTAATCACAACATAAAAATGTTAATAATTAGTTGAATCGAAAATTTAATTTATTTAAATTATTTGTTTTATATGTGGTTCAGTTTCCATTACCTATTATGTCCAAACCTCATGGGGAACTATTGAACATGAGAGCAAACTTTAGGTAAATAAATATTCACATGAGATAAGTTGGACAAAAAAAAAAATTGTAATCCTAATTCTCTTATTGATCCTATTTTTAAATAATATTGGATTTGCATTTATTAAAAACAAAAGGCAATATTAAGAACCTCCTAAAGTTATAAAAAGTAACTAACCTGAATTATAAAAATAAAAAACTCCTAATCACAACATAAAAATGTTAAAAATTAGTTGAATCATTAAAAAAATAAAAAGTGATAATAACTCTATAAAACTAAATTTCCACAAAATTATAATTTTTCACAATCAAATTTGGACAAATTTACAATTCTTTTATAAATGTATGAAACGATAAACAAATTATGAAACACAAATATAAAATATGATACTTTAGAAAGTGGAGAATTAAAAATATCCTTCACAATATTTGAATCGAAAATTTAATTTATTTAAATTATTTGTTTTATATGTGGTTCAGTTTCCATTACCTATTATGTCCAAACCTCATGGGGAACTATTGAACATGGGAGCAAACTTTAGGTGAATAAATATTCACATGAGATAAGTTGGACAAACAAAAAAATTGTAATCCTAAAATTCTCTTATCTGATCCTCTTTTTAAATAATATTGGATTTCCGTTTATTAAAAATAAAAGGAAATATTAAGAACCTCCTAAAGTTATAAAAAGTAACTAACCTGAATTATAAAAATAAAAAACTCCTAATCACAACATAAAAATGTTAAAAACTAGTTGAATCGATAATTTAATTTATTTAAATTATTTGTTTTATATGTGGTTCAATTTCCATTACCTATTATGTCCAAACCTCATGGGGGACTATTGAACCTGGGAGCAAACTTTAGGTAAATAAATATTCACATGAGATAAGCTGGACAAACAAAAAAAATTGTAATCCTAAAATTCTCTTATGTGATCCTCTTTTTAAATAATATTGGATTTCCATTTATTAAAAACAAAAGGAAATATTAAGAACCTCCTAAAGTTATAAAAAGTAGCTAACCTAAATTATAAAAATAAAAAACTCCTAATCACAACATAAAAATGTTAAAAATCAGTTGAATCATTAAAAAACTAAAAAGTGATAATAACTCTATAAAACTAAATTTCTACAAATTTATAATTTTTCACAATCAAATTTGGACAAATTTACAATTCTTTTATAAATGTATGAGACAATAAACAAATTATAAAACACAAATATAAAATATGATACTTTAAAAAGTGGAGAATTAAAAATATCCTTCACAATATTTTAGAAATTTACATAAAAACTAGTTAAAATATCTTAATTTCAAAATATTCATATTTTAATCAAGTCATTATTATCTTATTTTTTAAAACATTATACTTAAATTTTATATTTAATAATTATTTTTAATAAAATAATATTTATTACTTTTAAACAATAAAATGTGATTTCTATTAGTAAAATATTATATAGTAATTACTAAAACAAAATGCTCTAAGAAAACCAAACACTAATCAAAATAACTACTCAAAAATGAATAGTAAGTTAATTAGGAAAAATATTTACCCATTAATTATAACTCTAGGATATCTTCAAAATAATCTAGTATAATAATCTAGTATAAAAAAGTAAAAAATTATTAATATAACAACATTATAAAACTTATAATCTCATCATTCAAATATGAACTGTATTTCTTAACTAACTCAAACTTTCAATACAATTTAAAAAAATAATTCATCACTACTCTCATAAATAAGATAGTTAAAAGAAATAAAGATTAAAAAAAAATCATATCCGAAGAATAGACAACGCATTATCTGGTAAAAAAATAAAAAAGTGTGCTTTGGTTCTGGCATAAATTAGGTCTTCGGTCTTTCCTGTTATTAATATTCTGTGTATTTGGTTCGGTGTGTCCAATAAAGTTTATCTTCGTTCAACTTTGAACTTTGTTTGTTCACATGTCGGTAATCGATTTATGACCTCGAAAAATATGTTGTAGTTCGCTTTATTTTAAGTAAAGCCTTGTAGATTTTTTTGGCATATTTGCATATTATCGAAGGTAATCAACAATCATATAATTCTACTGGCGGATTGTGAGAAAGAAAAAGCTTGTCCATTTGTTCCAGAGATTTTCCCAGCGCTTCTGCAGAGAACAGAGCAGAGCACTGAGGTGTTGTCTCAGATTGCCATGGCTTTGTTGTTTAACACAGAGCCAACTTTGATCCCCAACTGCATCATGTATAGATTTAATATAACTCTTCGCAAACTGTCCAAAAATCTGTAGCGTGTTCTACGTGTTTTCTTGCAAGAAAACTTCTTATTGTGCTGTCTTTGTAATAGCCTCGGCTAGATCGAAACAAGAAAATAACAGTTAGTGTCATTAAAACAGAGAGAAAGAGTACATATTTTTATTCTTGATCTAGCACTTTTCAAAATTTAAGCTTGAGTTAGTTAATTAGTTAGTTTAGGGCAAATGAAAGAGAGTGGATCTGATGGCCTAAAACATTTCAATCGTCTAACATTTGATCCAATGGCACAAAGAGGAACACTGTGGCACCTAGGAAATTTGTTTTCAAATAAAAACGTCTTACGACGTAATTAAAACGAGAATGTACATTGCAAGAGCAATCGATTTTAGACTTAGTCGCACTTGAAATTATTATAAAATCTTTATCACTATGTTATTATCATCACGGTTGCAAGTTGGCATTATATATATATATATATATATATATATATATAACTAATTAATTTAAGTTTTGTAATTTGTTTTATACAAATTTCATATGATATATTATTTTAAAATTTGAAAAAAAAATTGGTCTACTTTAAAATTTTAAATTTGAAGATTTTTTGTTGCCCTGCAGTGTTTGATTTGGTAAAATTATTTAACAATAAATTTTTAAATTATAAAACGGTAAACTTTCTTATTCCATTATGATTTTCCATTTTTTTTTTGTATTTTCTTACTTTCTATTTCCCATTTTCTAAGCTTTTCAAGTCTTTGAAAGGAAAAATGAAATTAGAAAATGATAAAATTTCTTATTCCAATACCATTTTATGTGTAAATATTTTTTGTAGTTACGTTTTATGTTTTTATTTATTGGATTGTTTATTTTGTAAAATTGTAAACAGAGTTATTCATGTCCTCACAATCACATGTTGTTCTAGCCAATTTCCAATATTTCATGATTAGCACATGGCTTTTAGCCTTTTGATATTGCATTAGCGGGGTTATGTGCAGGTCCCACATGGTTGTGGTTAAAATTTACATTAGCAGATTTTTGGGGCGGTGCACTCTCAATCCTTAAATTTGGGATGCACCCAATTGACATATTTTGGTGATAATTCATTCGGGATGTTGTATGCATAACCACAAGACAAAATTGCTACTTCAAGCACAACAATGAAAGACAAATCTTCCCAAATCTTGACGAGATGAACTTCCTTCGGTGTATCTTTGCACGTTTAGGGGAGACTGCTAATTTTATAAATATCACAAATTAAATACTACAAACTATCAAGTTATATTGTATTTTAGAACCTTTAACAAAAGAAAATTGAGAAAATAAATTATTCACCAATTCATTCTATCTAAAATTCTTATAAAACCCCTATAATTAATTAATGAAACCCCATATCCAAATATATATATATATTCTTTATGAGTTTGCATAAAACACAAAGAAAAGGATGAGAAGCTTAAGAAAGAAGAATCTTCCCAACCAAAAAAATTGTCAATCATGAATTGATGGGTTGAAAAAGAAAGCGTGTGTTGTTGTTAGGAGATTCAAGTGGAGTGTCACATCCTTGTACTTCCAATCCACATGCAGCTATCCCCATAATTCGAAATAACAAAAACTGGCAAGGAATAATATTACCCACAACATGGCCACCATTCTTCAGTGTATTTTCTTAATAATTCAATCCCCAGGGGGACGAGCAAAGGAGGGCCATTATGATTGTGAGAAGTGGCTTAAACCTGCGCCTGTGGCGCTGCCCAACAAATGTCTTATTCAACCCACAAAAATATTTGTTGCTGCGTGTGCTTTGCAATTATGTAGTGCAAACTTATTCAGAATAGGAATTCCATCCCCATGCCTGGCTTCTTCACGATTTCAACTTAGCCCCTTTTCGCTCAGACCCATTTGCGCGTGAAAATTAGAGTTTAGATAACCCATCATGGCCCAGTTTGGAATGAATTGTGATTGCAACGATTATAATCTGTAGAACAAGGTCATGAGATGTTTAGGTTACAGAGCATAAATATTGGGCAGGATATTGATTTTCTCCGGGGATGTATGTAGTTTTTGCTCTAATGGCTATGGTTAAATGTTTTTCTAACTATTAATTTAATAACACACAAATATTTAATGGTATAACATTCAACTTTACATTGCAGAGTTGTACACAGTGGTAGGTAAGGAAGTTGTTTTCAGAGAAGAAAACCTTACGGCGTAAAAATAATTGATCATAGAAAACTCACCAAGTAGAGAAAGCATTAAGTTGAGTAAAAATATTCATACTAATCTCTTGTCCATCATGAACTTCTAAAAGAAATATGCAAAATACTTAACCCCATGAATTCCAAAAGTGAGTGCATCAGCCCCCAATGCAATGACAATTTTGTCATATGCAACCTTAAAAATTCCAATTCTACTGAGAGATTGATAAATTGTTATCCACGATAGCCTCACAGTAAACCTGAATTCAAAACAAAATTTTATTTTTAAACAACTATTATCTTGCTTATTTAAGCAATTCAAGCTATGTTCCAATTAAAGCTCTAACATTTGGATTTAGAAATTCATCAAGAAGTTATCGAGGAGTGCTCTAACATATTAAGTGGTGCGCTAGAAGTTTAAAAGTGTATTTTATTTATAGATGTTTAATCATTAATAAATTATTATTATTATTAAAGATCATGAAAATTTCAATATCATCCTCACAGTTAAAATTTGACTGATCTATAATTATTGGTAAAGATCTTGTGACAATTTCAATAGCATTCACATATTTTGAACTCGATTGTGAATTTTCATTGTAGTTATTATTATATTTTAACCTATGTTAACAATGAATGTTTATGATATTTGCTTTCTTTCAATTTTGTCAAAAAAATAAAGAAACGTACATCAACCAAAAAGTATCATGGCCGTGCCATGTCACTGCTCTTCTTCACCTTCAGTGTTGTTATTTTCCTCTCCTTATTTCTTATATGCGAAACCTCAAGATCTGGTTTCTTGTTCCATGTCGTGTTTCTCATTTCTAGTAACATGGGATAGAAGCACATCTTGGTAAACATCTTAGGGTATTACATGTTCCTAATCATCATATGAAAAAACATCTATTAATGTATTTAACCATTTTTTATGTGATTCCTCACATCTTATACACTGCAACATCCATATTTCAGTACTTATCCAGATCGAGGACAATAGAACTCAGGCATAATAATTTTTGGCAAAAAAAGACATGAAATTTAAATAAGTCAAAATGGGGAATTGTGCAACATGAGAGTCACCAAGAAAATGTGTTGTTTTCTGACAGATCAAACCGTAGTTGAATAAGGAAACAATAATGCGGGCCTCCATTTTATTTATTGGCCTTAGCTTTAACTCTAAGTGAATGTAGTAAAGGACAATCCCATTAAAGATATAGATTATTCCTTCTTTCAACATTAAGGTAATTTTTACTAACCCTCTATTAAAAATAACTTCTGCGAAAATATCCTTTTTGGTTATATGATCAATGATAGGTACAAAGAATTCATGCATAACGCTGAGTGCAACAGATAGCTTGTTGTGATGTTCTACCATAAATTCAACATTTACGGATCACAACTTTTACTATCTTATTTCCTTGACCGCAGCCTTGTTCAAGAAAGAATTTCAACACCAACTAAATTCATTACTCCAACAAGATTTCAAAGCCGTGAAAAAATCTACAGATTGAAAACCAGTATGAGTAGTAGGAACATGGGTAACATTATCCTGTTTTCTTCCTTTCAGTTATGAATCATGAGATGACACTTTAACCAAAATGATGCAATTTTTTCAAACACAAAACTATAAAATAAAATAAAATTGTTTTCACTTATTTGCAAAATAATCCTGAAAAGATGGCTATCATACACAAACTACAACAAGCTAATAAATATTCATCCAAACAAGGAACCACATCCAGCACATGAAAATATTTTTTTAATGCTTAAAAATAAAATGGTATTTAAATCTTAAAATGACAAAAGAAAACCCTCCACCTCCTTACCAACTCTTACTAAAATAAGAGGAATCAACTACTAAGATAAATATTTTATTACTCTAAGGCTTTGTGGCTAGGCCTTGTTTCTTAAAGTATTTAGCCCTTGAAGGCCTTACAAAGTAATCCCATAACATCTCCAATGCCCTGCTTGATAGGGCCTTTCAAGGGCTTATTTTTTGAAGCATTCCCACGTATATGAGGGCCTTTAAGTGCCTTACTAAAGCTCACACTCAGATCCAAAACCCCCAGTAAGATGCCAAAAGCTAAAAGCCAGCAGCCCTATGAGAAATGTGGGTCTATGTGTCCCTCTCAAATAACGATCACAAATCTAATGAATCACATAAAACTCTATTACAAAGAACACATTCATACAAAATCAAACAACGCTAGAATAAAATGCAACCTCAACATGACTGCAGCTCAAAACAAAAACAACATTTAGCATGGTCAAGCATCGATAGAATATACTCAGTAGAAGAAGGGGATCATGAATACAAAGGACTTAATATGGTTGAACAAACTTCTATTGCCTTTCAAATCCTTACTGTAACACCCCCAACACCCTTACCAATAGGAAATTTCAAGGCCTTATTTCTCAAAATATTCATCTTGATGTGAGGGTCTCTCAAATATTTACCAAAAATATTCACCCTCATTCAACACCAAAATATCTGTTAAGACGTCCAAAACCCAATGGCCCCGTCAGAAAGGTGAGCCAAGGTGTCCCTTTCAAAAACCGATTATGCACGTAATCAATTTCATAACCCACAACATATCATGACTGGTAATTCATAGCACTTGTCTATCACTGATATCACAGCTATACCAAATCAAACAAAAATATAGTATAATGTAGCCTTGACTTGACTGCAGCTAAAAAAAAAAAATAAAATCTCTTAGCATGGTCAAGCATCATTAGGAGCTACTCAATAGTAAATACTGAAAAGGGGCCATAAATGCAAATCACTTTGTGTGATTGCACAAAGTACTTCTAGCATACTTATGGGGAGAGTACAATATATTTTTATTTTACCTGAACTTCATCCTACAAGAATCTATACTAAAACTAGAAGGGAATTTAGAAACCAATATGTGAGCTTTTGGAGAGAGTTAAGTTACTAGAGGTATACATGACTTCACAAGAATTTAGGCTTGTTTAGGTGTTAGTGTTGTGAACGCAACCAGGAATGAAGGTATGGAAATTCTCAATTTTCAGAGTACTCAAGCTTTCAAAATGATATCATCACAATTAAAGGTCTGGCTATGGCATGAATTCAATTCCGTGTCAGACATATAACATACCAAAGGTTCCCTCTCTAATTTAGATTCAAAGTAAAAAGTTTAAACATATGTGCATGTGAAGGTGTAAACCCCTTGAAAATGTTAAGGTATAAACCCCTTGTATTTTCATGACACCAATTCAGTTTAAAAAAAAAATCTAAAATCTAATTATCATAGCTTTACACTATCAATTAATATTTTATCCATAACATGATCAGAGAAAATTCACTCTATAAAATCAAGAACAATATTGGCATGGAACCTATGATTTCTTCATAATTTGTTGAGGGCTCTTATGATATTTTTTCTATAGATTCTGGGTTTTGAAGTCACCTTTATGATGCTCTTATGTTTGTACCATGACTTAATTTCACCACGGAGAAGCTTCTATGATTAATTTATTTATCAAACTTTATTGATATTCCTAGTATGACAATTTAATATGAGAATGCTAAAAATACAATGGTTCATTTTCACACATAAGAGAAATAATTCCTATGCCATAGCAGTAAATAAATTGTTACAATTAGAACCAAAACTCAAAATCTAAATGTGCTCAAAAATAAGTACAAAAGCATCGATAAGAAAATGAAAAAGTGACCTTATGGGTCTAAGGAACAGAAAAGAAAAATATCAAAAGAAGAAGTCTAACTTATATTATCCTAATCCACATATGAAGGGGCATGAGTATGAAGTGAAAAATCCATACACTAGAATATTTACCACCCAAGCTTGGTTCGATTTTTAGCCAAGGTGGGTAGACTTGCTAGGTGCTCAAAAGACACTGTGACATTTGTAAGTTGAAGACCCCTGTTGTAAGAGAAATGAATCTAAGTGTAATGACGTTAACTTGAATTGATAGTAGAATGCAAGAGTAAAATAATGGTGCAGTCTCTTAAGCTATTGTAGTTTCAAATTGAACCTGGTTGGTTCTAATGATAACATGGAGCAAAAATTTCTCGCTGCAGGCCATGTCATGCCTTTTTTGACCCGTGGATTTCCACTCCTAAGTGTTCTGTAAGGTTATGCATTTTTTCTGTGCTTCGTTGCATTTTTGTGCTCTCAAGTTAAAAGAGAAGGGTGTTAACAATATGTCGTTGAATTAAACATGTTCTAAAATATGATGGATTAATTAAATTTTGTTATGAATATTGGAAAAATATTGTCAAAAATATGGGCTTGAAATTTGATGCTCATTACACACCTTTTACAATTTGGACTTTTTTTTTGCATGGGTTAACACCTACTATTTTTACGAGTAAAATATGCAAGGATTTAGCAGTTGTGAGTAGCCACAATTTCCTAGTGAAAATATTGGAAGTGACCATTGCATAACCTACTAGTTATCTAATACCTTGTGTAGGGAATTTTGAAGACAATGATGTCTATGGTGTGATACAAACACACTCTAGACATGGCCTGTATTTGACAGTTAACCTTATCAATGAGAAAATTGAATGAAAGTTTGAATCTACACAAAGATGTTTGTGCTTTTTAAACCTTCTAAACTCCCAGTTCTTTTTGTTGTACATTTATTTCTGTTAATTTATATATGTGGGGAGAGATAAAGGGACAAATTTTTAAGACAAAGTGATTATTGTGAATAATGTTTTCCCTTAAAACGATGGATTTTTCTAATTTTGTAGTCATGTGGAAAACCAAAGACTAAGCCTTCTATCTTAGGAACATCATTCATGAACCTTGGAGAGTTTGTGTCATGTGACGAAGATGAAAAGCGAAGCACAAAGATCCATGTTTCTTGTTGCATTGGAGGAGTGACATCTGAAGAAGTATTTTGTGTAAGCTCCTTCGGTAATTCTATTGTGTTTCAACCCAACTACTTACTATTTACCAAAGGTCACTATTTTATATACAAATATCTATGGTTACAATGCAGACACACTAGTCTCTAAGATCAAAACTTGAATTAATGGAAGCAATTAAGGTCATTTGTTTCTTTCACTTTCTTTCATTATGACTAAGAACTTCGTTAAAAAAAAAATTGTTGCATTAATTTGGAGATAATTTGGGTTACTGATTCTTCATGATACAAAGTCATGTATATAGAATAAGTGAGATATTTCTATTTTTGGTTGCATTCTTAATAGGGAGTCCTTTTTCATGTCGATTTCCTTTTTCCAAATTATTTAGATGTTCAACTTGAGTACAACTGTTTTGATTAATGCAGATTACTGTCAACTATTTAGAGCTTCAGACCTCTCAAGAAGCAATAGATGTTGCTCACAACGTTATAGTTCCTTCATTACATTTCATTAAACGCCATTTTTCATCCGATAAAGATGAAGCATCTGATTTGAAAGAAAGTTTAAGAAAGGTGAGAATTTTCAAGGAATATATTGCAGTGGGGAGATCAAAGAAAGTAGTCGATATTCCCAAGAAAAAATCTTCAAATTTCCAATCAGTTGATATTTCAGACAAGGAAATGATAAATATAATTTGCATATTCGAATTCTAAACAAAACTAAACAATTCCTTCATTCTATATTTCTAATTGTTTGTGATGTTGATGTTAAACGAAAAGATAAATCCCCTTATTAATTCATAGAAATATATTTACGCATGATGAAATAGGAAGACACTCACAATGTTTGAAAATAGAATTGAGCATCATCATTTTTAAAGAAACAACCAAGAACCTACTTCACCATATTATTATTTGTAGGATTTTTGGTTATTTTAAATTGTAACACATAAAATACAACAACTTTAGATGACAATTGGAAACATAAGAAAATTGCTAATATTTACAACATGAATCACCCTGCTGATAACACTCAAATATTTCTAAGGATTTTTTGTACAATGACTTAAATTTTGTGAGTTTAGCAATTTTTTGAGATGTCTGATATATGTCAAATCCAATTCTGGATATTCTTTTATTAAACTCGAACTGCACAGAACCAACAGTGTTGGAATTTCTGAAATATTCCAAACACATAGAGAGAAAACAAAATCTCTCCCTCTAACACAGAGAAATCATTTAACAAGATTGATAGAGATGCATAAAACTTCTATTTCATAAAACTTAAAAAAAACTATTACAGTGTTGCCACGGAACTGCTATTATGGCCTTTCAAAAAGATGCTAACTGCTTCACACATAGTGCTGCAAAAATTTGGTCTCTATCTCTTTTACATAGTAAAAAAATGCTCATAGTGTTCCATTTTTTTGTTTCTGCCTTCTGGATTTTACAAAAAAAATACATTACACAGTCAACGCAATTAAAAATGCTCTTACGGTTTTTCCATAAAGAGTCTTTCCTTATGCTTTTTTTAAATTTTTGGGCTTCTATACTATCTATTACAATATATATATATATATAGTAAATAGAATATTGACAATATATATTATATATCACATATGTCTTAATGCATTTTGACTTAAATCAGTCAAGGCTTTTAAAAAGATAACATATAAAACATTTATATATATCCCTAAGTCTAAGGCTTAAAAAAAAATATGTTGAGGCACGTATAAAACATAACACAATAACCTAAAGTTTTAAACTTTGAAAATGTGCTTCCGCGGACTTGAAAAATAAAAATTAAACCCGTCTTCATGAATTTATCGCATCCAAATTTGGCTAGTGTGACGTCAGCTTCCGAACGCGCAATAAAAACTTAATCGCATTATATTTTTTATCGCATCCATTTTGAGGGATGCTAACTGTGAAATGGAGTTTTGCAATAAGACGTTGATTGGTTCGTTGGTGTTGCGTTGGCATGTGGGCCCTCCGTAAACTCGACGTGGGAAATTTCAAACACAATTCAAACTGGCTGTAAATACAGACAAGGTTGGTGGAATTTTAAATGTTGGTTGCTATTGTGTTTAAATGCAGGGATGGAGAGCTGTGCACACCAAAATAGGCCTACGTCCATTAACAAAAAATAAACTTGCAGGGTTTAAAAACGAGCCTTCAATGCACGGTGGCGTGCAAGCAAACAAAACAAGATTTCTGCGTTGATGTACCTTTCCCTGTGTGCTATTGTAGTTGAATTTAAAAATTCAACACTCCCCCTTAAATTCAACTGTTGGATTCTCTTACATACCCAGACATTTTCTCAAATAATTAAAACTTTTCTACCCCAATGGTTTTTTCAATATATCAGCAAACTGCTCTTCAGTTCTGCAATGTCTCAAAACAATTTCACCATTGTTCACTAGCTCTCTGATGTAGTGATACTTGGCATCAATGTGTTTCGTTCTCTTATGAAACACTGAATTCTTTGACAATGTTGTTGCTGAGCTATTATCACAATAAATTGTTGTGTCTTTTACCTATTCATGACATAAACTCCTCATCATTCTCCTCATCCAAACGGCTTGACATGCTGCTGTTGTAGTTGCCACATACTCTGCCTCTGTTGTAGATAAAGCCACAATTGGATGTTTCTTAGAAGCCCATGAAATGGCTCCTGAACCCATATGAAAAAAATATCCAGAGGTGATTTTCATGTCATCTATACTTCTAGCCCAATCACTGTCAGTATATCCAATCAATTCAGAATTATCTAAAGTGGTGTATAAATTTCATACCTCTTTGTTCCTTTCACATACCTCAGAATTCTTTTTTCTGCTTGCCAATGTGCTTCCTTTGGCCTTTCCATAAATCTGGAAATTAAACTTACACCATGCATAATATCTGGCCTAGTTGCAGTCAAATACATGAGGCTGCCAACTATGCTCTTGTACAAAATTGGACCAAAATCCTTGTCACTGTCTTCTTTTCTCAACTTCAATCCCATCACTATAGGAGTAATTTCAGCCTTGCAATCCTGCATATTAAATCTTTCCAAAAATTCATTTACATATTTAGCTTGAGAAATAAAAATTTTATTTTCATTTTTCTCTACTTCTATTCCTAAGAAGTATTTCAACAATCCCATATCAGTCATCTCAAATTCATCCTTCATGATTGTTTTAAAATTTTCAATGATGTAAGCATCATTACTTATGAATATCACATCATCAACATAAAAAACAACAATCAACATCTTACCATATTTCTCCTTGATGTATAATGTGGGTTCTCCTTCACATTTTTCAAACCCATTTTCTAGTAGATAGGCATCTATCCTACTATACCATGCTCTTGGTGCTTGTTTCAAACCATAGAGAGCTTTCTTCAATCTGCAAAATTTGTGCTCTTGGCCTTCTTTCTCATAGCCCAGAGGTTGTTCAACATAAACCTCTTCCATCAATACTCCATTTAGGAATGCTGATTTCACATCCATTTGGTAAACTTTCCACTTGTGTTGTGCTGCTATGGACAACACTGCTCTTACTGTTTCCATTCTTTCAACCGGTGCAAAATTTTCTTCATAATCTCTTCCTTGTTGTTGCTTGTAGCCTTTGACAACAAGTCTGGCCTTGTGCCTTTCAATCTTACCTTCAACATTTCTCTTGGTTTTATAAACCCATTTTACTCCAATTACTTCTTTGCCTTTTGGGAGATCAACTAATTCCCATGTCTTATTTTTCTCTATGGCATTCATTTCTTCATCCACATCATTTATCCATTTCTTACCTTTCACAGCTTCTTAAAAATGAATAGTATCCTCAACATGAAAATACAATGCAAATAAATATTTCATACCTTCATTTGCTACCTCTTGCTCATAAATTTCATTCAAACTCCTGAATCTGGTTCCTATTTCACTTGTTGAACTTGTGCTTATAGAAGCACTCAAATCTGCTCCTTGTGGTGTGCTTGGAGAAGCAATGTCATCACTTCTCAAGGGTTTTCTCATACTTACTTGTGGTGTCCCTTGCTGTCCTTGTATTGGTGGAGGTGGTGCTACTAATGAGGAATGTCTTTCAGCCATTTCTTCCTCATCTTCATCATGATACAAACAAGTTTTTACATTCACTTTTTTCTCAATGCTTCCATCCCAAGCTTCTTCCTCAATGAACTGTACATCTCTACTTATAAAAAACTTCTTGGTGGATGGGTTATCTAATCTGTATGCTTTGTATTCTTCACTGTATCCAAAAATATGCACTTCTCCCCCTTACTGTCCAACTTCTTCCTTAGCTGATCTGGAATGTGTGCATAAGCCACACAACCAAAAACTCTCATGTGGGTGAAAATTGTTTTATGCCACTCCATGCTTCTTCTGGAACTTTGTTCATAACACTCTTTGTTAGGCATCTATTCAGCACATATGTTGCACAATGTACAACTTCGGCCCAATATTCATTTGGAAAATTTTTTGCCTTCAACATACTTCTTACCATGTCCATGATGGTTCTATTTTTCCTTTCAGCAACTCCATTTTGCTACGGTGTATACCTTGATGTAAATTGCTTGTGTATCCCATTTTCTCTGTAAAAACGTAGAAATTATTTTGGGATATATTCTCCTCCTATGTCTGTTATTAAGACCTTAATATGCTACCCACTTTGATTCTCTACAAGAGTCTTAAAGTGATAGAATTTCTCAAACACTCCACTCTTAAATTTCAAGAAATAAACCCAATTTTTTCTTGTGTAATCATCAATGAAGGTCAGCATATAGTGGCTTCTTGCTAAGGATGGTATTTGCATTGGTCCACACAAATCAGAATGGACAATTTCTAAGAGTGCCTTTGCCCTTATGCTCTTTCCTGATGGAAATATTTCTCTATGTTGTTTGTCCGAAATGCAAACTTCACATAGGCTGTTCGGTTTCTCAATCAATGATAATCCCTTTACCATTCCTTTTCTATGCAACAAATTCAGACCTCCAAAGTTGAAATGTCCAAATCTCAAGTGCCATAACTAGTTTTCATCCTTTGCTTCTCTTTGGAATGCTTCTTGTGTCACTGTTTCCATTGTAGCTCCTTTCTTCAAATATGCTCTCATCTTGAGAGGGAAAATTTTGTTCCTTGTCATCTTCACTTGTGCAATGCATTGCTTACTTCGTGGTTTATCCATGATGGTGCATACATCATCTTCAAAGAAAACATTGTAGCCTTTCTTAATGAGTTGTCCAATGCTCAAAAGGTTACACTTCATACCAGGCACATAGTAAACATCTGATATGGATCTTCTTTCTTTTTTCTTTTTCAAAACACTCACTATGACTTTTCTCATGACAGAGACCTTACTGTCTGTCCCCAATGTTACTTGAGACTTCACATTCTCATCAATCATGGAAAACATAGAAATTTTTCCAATCATATGGTTGCTACATCTTGAATCTAGAAACCATATATATTCACCCTTTTCTTCAGCCATATTACATGCTAAAAAAAAATTCTCTTAACTGATATTTTATTTAGTAAAATTAGCATTGGGTCTATTACCCATGTCACTCTGTTTCTTCCTACATTCATTGGCATAATTCCCATACTTTTTACAGTAATGACATTGGACTTGGTATTTATCATACCTTTTTCCATGTGCTTGATTTTGTCTACCTTGCTGGCTGTTTCCTTGGCCTTGGTTATGATTTTGGTTGTTTCCCCTTCCACTTGTATTTTCAAGGCTGCTTCTTCCTCCTCTATTTTGGCTTATGCCTCTTCCTTTTCCTCTGTAGGTTCCTCTGCATTGACCTCTTCCTCTTCCAAAGGAAATTTGAGTCTTGAAGACATTCTCCAAATATGAGTTTGTTGCTCTACCCAATCTTTGTTCATGTGTCATCAATGATGCATGAAGCTCATCAACTGTAAACTTTGAGAGATCCTTTGTCTCTTCAATGGTTGTGACTATCACATCAAACCTTGAGGGTAAGCTCCTCAACACTTTCTCTATTATTATTCTCTCTTCTACTATCTATCCATGAGATCTCATTTGGGTAACCAACTCAATCAGTAGAGTAAAGAATGAGTTTATTATATCAGACTCTTTCATTCAAATAACTTCAAAATCCCTTCTCATTAATTGAAGCTTTTCATTATTTACCTTCTCCATACCTTGGTAGGCTGTTTGGAGGGTATCCCATGCATCCTTGGACCTCTTTGCTGCTGCAATCCTTGGAAGTACACGTTCATGCACTACTTGATAGAGATAGAAGAGGGATTTTGAGTCCTTCTTCATATTACTCTTCAACAAATCCTTCTCTCCCTGTGTTAAGGCATTAAATGCATTTTCATCTGCTGGTTCTTCTAGACCATCTTCAACTAGCTCCCATAAATCTTGAGAGGAAAACAGGTTTCTCATTGTCATTGCCCAATATTCATAGTTCTTCCTATTGAACTATGGGAGTTGAGTATTTCCTATACTCGTGTTTGTGTTGGCTCCTGCCATAGCTAGCTTACTGAACTATGTTTTTAAAAAAAACCTTGACTATGTTTTTAAACAAACTGTCTCTCTGCTGAGAGATAAAATATGTTTGTAAAAAATTCATTCTTATAGTTCTCTGGACTGTATTTTTAAAGAAAACACAACAAACTTTGTTTATGTAAAATACCTTGCTTTTTCTGAGCCTTCACTCTGCTAGTAAAAAGCTGCAACAAACCCCTTCCTTCAGCTTCTTTGACAAATTTCAAAGAGCCTGGACTAGCTTTGATACCATGTTGGAATTTCTGAAATTTTCCAAACACGGAGAGAAAACAAAATCTCTCATTCTAACACAGATAAATAATTTAACAATATTGACAGAGATGCATAAAACTTCTATTTCATAAAACTTTAAAAAAAACTATTACAGTGTTGCCACAGAACTATTGTTCTTGCCTTTCAAAAAGATGCTTACTGCTTCACACACAGTGCTACAAAAATCTGCTCTCTGTCTCTTTTATACAGTAAAAAAATGCACACAGTGCTCTGTTTTTTTGTTTCTGCCTTCTGGCTTTTACAAAAAAAATACATTACACAGTCAACGCATATAAAAATGCTCTTATTTTTTTCCATACAAAGTCTCTCTTTATGCTTTTTTTAATTTTTGGGCTTCTCTACTATATATATATATATATATATATATATATATATATATATATATATATATATATTAAATAAAATATTTACAACATATATTATATATCACATATGTCTTAATGCGTTATGACTTAAAGTAGTCATGCCTTTTAAAAAGATAACATATAAAACATTTATATATATCCCTAAGTCTAAGTCTTTAAAAAAAAATACGTCACGGCACATATAAAACATAACACACTAACCTAAATTTTTAAACTTTGCAAATGTGATTTCGCGGACTTGAAAAACAAAAATTAAACTCATCTTCATGAATTTATCGCATCCAAATTTTGTTGGTGTGACGTTAGCTTTTGAACATGCGATAAAACTTAATCGCGTTATAATTTTTTATCGCATCCATTTTTAGGGATGCTTACTGTGCAATGGAGTTGTGCGATAAGATGTTGATTGGTTCGTTGGTGTTGCGTTGGGATTTTGGCCCTCCATAAACTCAACGTGGGCAATTTCAAACACAAGTCAAACTGGCGATAAATACAGACAAGGTTGGTGGAATTTTAAATTTTGGTTGATGCTGTGTTTAAATGCAGGGATGGAGAGCTGCGCACACAAAAATAGGCCTATGGCCATTAACAAAAAATAAACTTGCAAGGTTTAAAAATGAGCCTTCAATGCACGGTGGCGTGCAAGAAAACAAAACAAGATTTTTGCGCTACTGTACCTTTCGTCCTCCTGTGCACTGTTGTAGTTGAATTTAAAAATTCAACAAACAAATCTTGATCCTGCATATTTTGTGTTATCAACATATCCATAAGATTGTGAAAATCATGAAGAAGAATAAGATTTTTGTAATCTCTCTACAATTGTTTGGAATTATACTGTCCTATCCCAATAAGAGTACAACTTAGCAGATCTCATAGACATTTATGAGTGTTTCTTTACCAATTATGGCCTTTCTTCTTCAGAAAACCGATGGTGGTCTTACAATTCGAAATACCAACAAGAAAGATGCCCAAGCACCATTTATTTTTGAATATTTTTCCACCAAAATCGGAAGGCCAAGCAAAAACAAGATTAATGTTGGGTAGAAGCTTTAATGATTGCTTATGCATATCCCTTTCCTTGGTTTAAAACTAGAAATATATCCCTATACTCGGATCCACAAATTTACACAATAATTACCATGACCCAGTTGTAAAAATTAATATGTGCAAAAAACCATGCAGTTATGTTTCTCTCATCCATAAGAGAGTAAAGTTAACAAAGAAATTAATTTGCAAAGATCCTGAAACCGAGATAAATTTAACTGAAATGGACATATATAGGGTTCCCAAGAGGGATTCAAAGATATTAATTGTGGTGGTACTCTAGATCATGATATGAGAATGACATTGTTGGATATAGAGTAAGATTCAAAATCAACGTTTCGGAAATCAAACTCATGACTAGTTTGTATGATGAGTATAAAAATTTATATAAAAAAATCCCATCAAAACTTATCTCGCCAACTTCAATGGTTTATAAAATGCACATAGTGATGTAGAAAAACCCATACATTCGATAATGTATCCATAATATGGAATACCGGGAACGTGACCCTCCCTGATATGATGTGATTGTAATGAAATTGTAACGAGGATCCTTATTTGTCTTCCGGGTTTCACTTATTGTGTCGTTCTGGTGACCTAGTTGTCACTTCAGAACATAGGGAGGCCAAATTTCCATGCCATAGGAGGGCTAACCTAAGGTTTCCTCTATCTTTTGAGGGTCGACTTAAGTAGTGCTTGATTTGACAGTGTGGTAAAGGAGTTGGTCTCGGGTGCTTTTTCCAATGTAGTTTGACATTCAATATTCTTCCTTTTCTAGTTAATATTAGTAAGATGAAGGATAATTGCAAATTTTACTGAGTTATTTTTATCGTATCAGAGTGAGTAACAAAAGGATCGAATCATTGGCCAATTATTTCATTTCTATTAGTAATGAGGTAGCATAGGAGGGTTATTTTAAAGTAATTTTTAATGCCTAATTTGATGAACTTTTTTTGAATGAGATTGTATATTTTGGTTGTTTTTGTTTATTATTATTAATTGTTTTCTATTAATAACCAAAAATATTATATAAGATATTGCACTCGAACCTTTCATTTCTTCTCTTGATCTGTAGGACTATGGATCCACTAGGATTACCATATACATAGTGGAAACTAGTATTAACAACTTTACAAAAGTATCAACTTTATATCAAAGCCACATGACTCAACACTGTAGAAATATGTGCTTTCTGAGTAAATTTACTAGAGTATAGAAACTAGAGTCTCTTACAGAGTTGAAAAAATAAGCAAATATCCCTAGGCAAGGTAAATTCCATCGAACATCAAAAAATAAAACCATTTGCTTACTAGTCATTTAGTCGAAAATGATGGTTAGCGACTGTGAAGAGGAGTTTGCATGGGTGGTGTTTATACGAAGATCAATTTTCTTTTATGAAATGCAACCAATGCATAAATGAAATTAGAATACGTTGAATCAACCAAATATTGAGCATCTATGATCAAAAGAGAACTCTTGACCAAGAGCCGACAGTGTACCTCATCCTTCAAAATAGAACAAAAGGAAGACAGAACTAACCTCACAATCAAAAACCACATTGCACCTATGTTTCCAAAGAACAAATAGAGTCGAAATATAGAAACAAGGCCAAATTCCCACAAATGTAGAATAAACTTGATGATGACAATCACCAAACACTATAAAGCATCTAGAAATTGTTGCAACACATTGTTTATGAAGTTACTTCTAACACTGCCAAAAACAAGGGATGCTTCATTGACTCAAATCTATGACAAACTAGACAATAATCATCAAATTCAATGCTTTACCAACTGCTTGGTCAAAATACCTTGATAAATAACCAAGTGAAAATCGTAGGTTATCAAAAAGCCACATTAACCATGCACCATGCGTCTTTGAATCCACTAGTCCTCGAAGTCCATAAAGCACCAAAAAAATTTACAAACAATCTATAGATGCCTCTGAGGAAGCATAAAATAAAATGAATGGGGATCATACTACTAAAAAGTATGAAAAAAGCACCAACCCAAATCCTTCCAAGGTGTGGTGCACAAGGCAAGAAACCAGTGTTCTCAATATTGGCATGAAAGAAAATATTTGTTGTGTCGGGATTGTATTTGTTGTGTCAAGTACAATCCTAGATCAAGCTATTATGTTGTGGTTGGTTCAGAAGATCATGATCACATTCATTATTATGACTTGAAGAATCCTAGTGCTCCATTATATGAATTTAATGGTCATAGGAAAAAAATTTCATATGTCAAATTCATTTCAACAAATGAACTAGCTTCTACATCTACAAACATTACACTACGCCTGTGGGATGTGAGGGATAATTGCTTTGTACACACATTTAAGGGGCACACTAATGAGAAGAAATTTGTGGGGATTACATATGACTATGAATACATAGCTTGTAGCAATGAGACAAATGGGGTGTTCGTGTATCATAAGGCTATTTCAAAGTATGTTGCATGGCATCAATTTGATATTCCAGACTTGTTTGACAGTGACGATGATGCATCACATTTCATAAGCGTTGTTTGTTGGAAGGGTGAGAGCCTGCAATGTTAGCTGTTAATAGCCAAGGAACAATTAAATTTCTTCTACTTGCACCATGAATTTCAAATTTCTCATATAATTCTGCATGGCCCTTCCTAGACAACAGAGTTGGAGAGAATTTTGAAGTTTGTTAAATTAATATTATTTCTAGAAATTAGCTCTTTGAATTTATTGGTGCCTCAGAATGTTGATAAATGGGGTTGTTGTGGATTATATGCAAAAATTTTCAATTTACCCATATTTATATAGTGCCATATGTTTCTGCAAACTTATCGGTTCTCGTTGACCTCTAATAGAATAACTAGAGTATCCTCTAGTAATGTTTTATGTTATTGCATGTTCTATATGCCCATATTAACAGTAATTTCAAGGAATATCAGCCTCAATTATTGCAACTTCTTTGGTCTAGGGCGAGCCCACTAGTGAAGTCTCGGACTATAAACGCTAAAAAAAATTACAGGTGTCATAACTCACTTCTAGCGGTATAAATTGATGAGAGCACTGAAGAACATGATGGTACAATAGTGATTTGGCCTGAAAATGTCCTTCAAATATAAATCTTGGGCCCCCAAAGCCTACATTATCTTTCAAATTTTTGAAATAGAACTAATATTTCCCACAGACTCTCTATGTGGCTCCTCATTTTCCAGCACCTATAGATTGCAGAAGACCAGTAATTTCATCTTGTTCGATAAAAAAAAAACCTTAACCCCTAAACCATGCTCTCATTCTCGTGAATTCAAGTCCAAATAGGGAGATACATACATACATACATACATAGAAGCCCTATGCATGGGTATGTATTTACTGAAGCAACGATAAATATCGGAAATGGTATCAGGGTTTGATTTCAGAAGCTGGTTGCGGGTAATGGGCCAAACCCAAACTCTGTTAAACTACTGACAACATCTTTTACAGTCAAGATAGAAAATGAGCAAGAAGCCATCTTGCACACCACTCAATGAGTAGACTGCAACCTCTATGTATTTCTTCTTTGTCCAGTCTGAATCAATGGTATAATAGAAAATTCAAGTTTTAAACTTACATAATTGTGCACAGAGGTAATGTGTGGCCAGGTGAGGGTTTTAAAATATTTTCCCACCCCTAGATGATTTTATAGTGATCAAGCGGTAAATCATTTTGATTTCTAATTTTTAAAATTTTGGGGGGAAGGATAAATTATTTCTATATGCTTAGTTATATAAGAATATCACAACCACGTTAATAAATGTGGTTGATATATGTTGATAGAATTATATCACACAACAAGAATTGTTGTTGTGTTGTTCTTTGTAAAGTCAAGTTGATACGAGGGATTATTTTCATTTTAAAGACAAATAATTTCATAATGATTAACCTATGAGAAATAAAACTACCAAGATATAATCAACCCACCATAGAAGAAATAAACCCTAAACCTAAACTTTGTACATAACATTAAAGATTCATTTTAATACAAAATTTGAAACACAAGAAAGACAAATTGTTGCATCAATATATCTTTATCAACATCCATCATTAATTTGCATCATGATAGAAAAGAGGTAATAATGTTTGCTCCATCTCAATTAAATTGATACAGTACCATACCATTGAACAACCAGGTTATAAAGAGGTAATGTAATATAAATTTTGGAAATAAAAATTGTTACATTCCTTCCCTTAGTTGCAATGAATTGGCATGCCTTTCAATCCTTGTTATCATGAGCATATTTTGTTTTCATGTCCTTCACTGAGCCAAAGCCTACAATCTTATTCCTATAATCTCCCTACAAAGTATGATCATGGTGAATGGCCAAGATTTGTATTAGTAACTCCATTCCTTTTGGAAGTTAAGAATCCCAAGATTGACTTAGTTATTTTTCCATCTAACAAGAGCTGCTAAAGGATGATATAGACTCAGAGACTCCTTCACAATCATGTCCACCTACAAGAAAAACTAAAAAGCGCATCGATTATAAGCCTTTCTCCCAATTAAAAAATATGTTGACCTTACAATCCTGAGTTTTCTCAAGGTATTTCTATATAGATCATCATTCTCGCACATATCTACGACTTTCTTCCGAGCCATTTGTTATAGTAACCCATAAATTCTTTCAAATTTTTGAAATTGAAATGGATTGAAATTTTTATGTTTCCAATGTATGAGTTGATCTGATCGAATTTCAATAGATTCAAAATTCTTAGGATTCCAATGGATGAGTTGATCTCACTTGCAGAAGAATGGAACTGGCAGAAGATAATAGAGCGGTCCAATAGGTTTAACACATGGCCAAAGAAATAATATTTAAAATTAATTTGTTATTCTTTGATGTGAAATTGAAAAATTATTGAAACGATTTTGATGTCATCTATTAGATGGTGTATTAGATGAAGAATATTCCCCTAACATACAATCTTGTCCATTTAGTTATTCAAAATTCAAAATTCTCCAAATATAGTTCCAATAAAGACCATGCCTATCAACGTAATAATTTATCTCATTTTAAAAAGTGTTTAGTGTAACTAGTAATATGCTCGGATAAATTTAAGGATTTATTTAAAATCGAATTAGAATAATAATATATTTATGTTGAGGTTAATAATTATTTTTATTTTTGATAAAGGGTGTGTATTACATAACATCTTAGAGTTTTCACAATTAAGTGATTTAGTTGTGTTAATGCCATGCCTACACTATTGCATACATCCCTTATCTCAATAAGAAGCCCTCGAGTTCTCATACAAATGAGACCTCTAACGTTGCATCCTAATTCCAAATACTCCGACAAACATTGATTGTCCTTCATGTGATCAAAATTTGACTCTCAAATGATAAGGATCTTTGCTTCTTCTCCACATGTTCCTATGTTTCTCCTTTAACGATAGTCTTCCAAAAAAGCAGGGTAAACCTTGTGTGACATAGATGCTTGGGTTGATGGGGTGAAAGAACAAGGAGAGCACCCACCTTTGTGTGGTATTCTTTTGAATACATATATGCATGAGAAACTTCCATAGACTTCACCACATTTGATGGATGGTAACTTAGGTAGACTATCAATGCCCAAGTTCCAAGCATCTTGCTCCTAGAGGACCAAGAGAATTGAACCTGTGACCTCTCAAAAATGGGGAGAGAGATCTCACATCTTACTCGTGGCTACTTAAACTAACCCCCAAAGCTACCAGACACCTAACCCATCTTTGGGAAATAATAAATGGAATAGTAAATTGGTGATATTCTGTTGGATTCACACTCGCATCTAATGTGGATTATGTTTAACCCTCTACATTAGAACCACCCAAGGGTGTTAAGAAATTTCCCTCCTCCACAACACTTAGCATGTGACCCTCATCCATGAATTTGATGAGCTTTGAAAACATAATAATTTTCAACCTAGGGGAAGTTCCTCACTCCAAGGAGTTCTTCTCAATTCCTATGTGCTTCATTTTTTGTTCAACCTCGCTCGAATCCTCACTCCTTTACTTTGTGTTATATACCTCTCAACAAAATTGTATTACATAAACATTGAATATTAATGCAACATCTGCCTACTTGCATTCCATTTGGCATTTCAACCCTCCATACATTCAACATGGATCTCAAACCCAAACTTATTTTATATCATCAACGTTATGTTTTAACCTTTGTTTTATTAGATTAATGTTGGTGGAAATAGAAATAAATGGGATTCAAGGATGTTTTGTTGAAGTAGAGTGATCCGGACTTATGCAAGAACACAATAAAATATAGAAATAAACATAAACTTAGATATGCACTAGAAATAAAACTTCATTTCATTAATATCAAATAATTGAAATAAGCTTATAGATGAAATGGAAATAAACTAGCTTGGGTGATGGTATATTATCTCTGAGAAGAGATGTGGCATATACATGCCTATGAAATTTGATAAACTGAGGCTCAAGGGCCTTTTTATTATTGAACAACATGGGAAAACCATAAAAAACCAAAACAGTAACCCCGGGAGATGGAACACCAAGCGTTTTCGGGCCCCGTTGGGGTTAGTTGGGTAGCCAACTTCGTGGGGTCATAACTTGGTCATATTATCTCTGTTTGGCGCATACGATATGTCGTCAGAAATATATCTCTGAGTACTACAGAATTTTTCGTAGGTTAGTGCCAACAGCTATGAGCCTACCATAGACCTAAAAAAAATGTCGTTTAGAGGGTCAGAACTGCTCCGGAATTTTAGGACCCGAAAAACTACTAAAAATAGTAAATGTTTCGATAAACAAGGAAAGTGATGAAACCAACCGGAGGTATAGGTGGAATAGGTGGGTGGCCACCAATATCCACCTAGATCATTGAGAATGTGGCTTATCACCCAAGATATTACCCAAAGGCCACCCTTTATCACTATTATATTTCAAGAATTTGGAATTCATTTTAGGCTAATTGATTTCTACCTAGGATACTTCCTTCATCACACCACTCATTTAGTCTTCAAAGCAAACAATTAGCAATAGTTGCAGTTGTCAATTTGAGATCCTAGGTTTCATTATCATGGGTTACCATTCATTATGCCTTATTTTTCTTTCTTTTCCTTTTTCTTATATCTAGGACTTAGGGAATGGGGCTTTCACCAGTATGGAAAAACTCATAGATATACAATTTACATGAATTTTATATTCAACCTTAGAGTTTAGACGTAGATACATCATTATAATGTATCCTTAATGATTTTGGCTTTCAATTTTTTCTTTTATTTCATCACAAATGAAAAAAAGGGAAATAATTTTTCGCATATCTATGAATGCTTAATCATAGAGGTGTCACCTGGAAAAAATGAATTAATATCCTATGGAATGACATGGGATAAAATTTGACTAAGGGAAATAACAGATACAATAAGATTGATGTGTAGCACCTACTAAGTCACCAAGTATATTCCCAAACCATCAATATGGCACACTTCTTTGAGTAAATTTATGAAATACCATGCAACAATCCAGCTTAAAACTTATAACCAAAGAATCAATAGTTAGAATATAGTGCTTAAGTGATCACAATAAAAATAATAAATATTGAATATATCATATACACGTGGATCATACATATTAAGCTAAATGTGGTGGCTAAAGTAACTTCTTCCTACACCTAGGGTCCTACATGGCCAAGGAAAAGTGTCATCAAACCATTGAGTTACATATACATGGATACACCTTAGTTGGAAAATTATCAATGTGACAATAATCCCAGAGGCTGACATGACAATGAAAAATTGTAAATTTCCTCTAAAAACACATATATAAAGTGGGGTAACAGGTCTTATGACATCCAACTTGCAATATCCAAAGGGAAGTCCTCAAAAGTCTCTTTGAAGAAATATGTCCCATTCACGGCCAAGATGAGGTACGAGGCCTTACCAATTTGATATTTAAAGAAGTTTGAATCTTGGTTTGTCAATTTTTTCCCTAAGTAGGTAAGGCAACTTGGAAGGAGGTGACCCCTTTAAAAGAGTTAAAATGGGGAAGGGCACATAATATCTTATATAAAGATCTAAATCCAAGGACCTCCCTCATGAAAATATCTATAAATGTATCCAAATAATGTAGATGACCCATCCAAATATTAATAAAGACATTATAATGTCCCTTGAATCCCATAATAAATGTGGCTTCTACAGATGAGGTGACCCTCTAACTCTATCTTATGTATATGCCAAAGCTAGCAGATGTTATTGAGAAGAGGAAGATCATGATGATTAGTTTCAAATTTATTCCAATGCAAACCCACTTCGAACGCAACAAGGGGAATGTAAGGGAAACATCCAATACTCTTGTGTGTATGTGGGTTAAACCATAACACCCCCTCCCATCTACATGAAGTGCTTCTAGTAAAAATCCATCTTAGAGTTGAGGCCATGAAAAAATGAAGTCCAAGTACACTTAATGTATTGCCTATAAAAAAATGATCTAACAACGTGATGGAAACATACAATAATGGAATTTACATTGGAGGTGTATATCACTTGAATTGTGTTACAACTTTAATCATTGCCCCACCAAAATGTGGCATGCTCCATCGTGATGATGCTTAAACCTTACAGGGAAATAACCTCACAATTTAAAAGGAAATTAAACATGATGTAACTTTAATAATGTTGGGAAAAATACTGAGAGGGGGGGGGGGTGAATCAGTATTTAGGGCATACTCAAAAATTTTACTTTTTCATACTCTAAAACCCATACACTAATTTAGTGAAGCCAACTCGCGTATACACGCGGATATCCTTTATACAACTCGTGTATACACAGAGATCTTATTATGCATTTAATTATTTACTTGGATATATGCATCATTTATTCATCAGATGTTTAGTTAGCAGTAAGCAGGTGCAGTAATAACAGAATAAACCATCACACATAAGCATCACACAAGAACACCAGGATTTAAGGTGGAAACCCAAGTCGGGAGAAAACCACCACTGCCATCGTCTCAGTCTTCAATATTTATTATATAAATAAAACATGTTACAACCATGTACTGGCACAGACTCATACCAGCACACAGGCACCCACCTGCAGAAGGATACAACCTTCTCTCGTTTACCAGCCTCTCCTGGAAGAGAGCTACAATTCCCTACTCTCGTTTACCAGCCTCTCCTGGAAGGGAGCTACGACCCCCTGCTCTCGTTTACCAGCCTCACCTAGAAGGGAGCTATGACCCCCTGCTCTCGTTTACCAGCCTCTCCTGGAAGGGAGCTACAACCCCCTGACTGAAGGCTACAAACCTCAGGACCACATTTCATCAATTTTCATACTAGATCCAATAGCTTCAATAGATCACAACTTGCAGGCCACTTTTCATCATATTTTCAGATTGGACCCACTCCACACATTTAAGCTCAACATTCATCAAACTGAAACTTATAACCCCATCAATTCATTCATTGAATAATCAACCAATCAACCAACAACTTGATCTTTAATTAACATAATCAGCAGCATATTCATCATTCAAACAACCCAGTTCTATATGAATACATCATTGACAGATAGCAGTAAAACAGCAGAACAGATTAGATATTTCATACCACATACTTCAGTAAAACCCTAGATTCCATACGCGCTTTTACTTCACCGAACCTGCGTATGTACGTGCTTTCATGCAGACTAACCCGCGTATACTTCAGTGCATTCTTCAGAAAACCCTTTCTGCCCATATGCGCTTTTCCTTAAGCAGACCCGCGTATACATGCGCTTTTATTGAAGCGAACCTGCGTATACATCTGTAACTTTTCAGGACTGTGCAGCTTCTTTAGATCAGATAAACAACTCAGATTCCATCCTTCACTTCAGAAAGTATTTCGCCTTATCTCAGATCTAAAAATTCCATGAACAGATCTAGGAAATACATATACATTTCAAATCTAGAGATTCATCTTCATCATTTTCTTCATAGGTGCATCATAGATTCAGGTCTATCAATCAAGAACAGAGTTCATCCATGCAGATATTCCTTAGAGAGATTTATTCATTCATAACCCTTACTCATGCACACCATTGCACAATGATCTTCTTCTCCTTATATAGGTTTAGCCTTTATCAATACCATGAGCCAAAACCACACCACTTCCGATGGTATTCCTGGACGGGATCAAATAGACAAACCAGTGCTCAATACAATGGGTCAATACCATGGTAATAACCCCTGGTTTTACACATTTAGAGCGCAATTGATCATACGCGACTTGGCACGTACTTTTCCGCGTGCATACACGCCTTCTCCTTAACAAACCCGCGTATGCATAGTGACATGTCTTATTCATCATTGCTCTGGCCCTTTCTGAAGTTCCTTTCTTCTGTACTCCTTAGCTGATCTGTAGATACATCATCTGTACCTATTTGACACATAGGTTGCAACTCATCAAGTCAGTTTCCATCAAGAACAACTTCATCAAACAGGTTGCTATCCAAAGACAACTTCATCTCATCATATAGCCAATTCTCATCTCATCAAGTAGATTACCATCAAAGACAACACATGCCAACAATCTTCACATCAGATTTACATCATCATCAAATAGGTTGTTATCAAAGACAACTTCATTAAGTAGGTTGCCATCATCTTCATCAAGTGGGTTGCCATCAAGGACAACACTCTGCATCATATTGCCAACAAATTTTTGCCTCTCACTTATCCCCTGGCTCACCAGTCATGGCTAATGTGATGCTATTTAAAGAATTTATGCGGATAATTTTATTTTATTTTATCTTATGTACAATGTGCTACATTGACACAGTTGAGTTTTTTTAACAAACAAAATATGTGTAAGAAGGGTTCACTCCTTCTGCATTAGGGATATAGAGGCATTATCTTTATGAGATATCTATTCATTACCAACTCCTTATGTGGGAGAGCACTACAAGCACCATCTCAACATGAAGTGTAGATATTGTGAGCAATGCATATTGAGTCTTTGCAAATTATCCAGTTAGGTGATTTAGGTGTTATGGGTTAGGGTGTTTAGGATTAGCGGTTAGTGGTTAGTGGATTAAGGTTTAATGGGCAAGGTTTAATGGGTTATGAGTTATGAGTGTAGGGGTCAAGGAATTATGGCTTGGGGATTGAGGGGATAGGTAATTTAGTGGTTACGTGTTAAGGGCTTATCGTTTGTGATAATGGGGCCTCTAATCCTCTTATCACCATTTTTGGGGATTACCCTATCAATTGCTCTCGCTTCCTTCCCTCTATGCCCCCTAGCTCCCACGACATTAGGTCCTAAGCCCCCTTCAAAGGATTTAAAAAATATTCTCGACCTAGATTCCCTCAACTTTAAAAGGAATTACTCTAAATAACCCTTTACAAATGCATACCAACAATATAGATTTTGGAAGACATTCCAAGGGAAATCTTGAACTAGGAGAATTAAATTTGTTGGTTCCAATATTGATGGCAGAACAATGGGAGGAATCAAAGAGCATGGAACCATATCAAGGTCAAAGATTGAACGGTTTCATAGAACACTGATACAAGAAATATAACTAGGGCTTGGTGTTATTCCTTTGACAACCAATCTATCCTAAACAAGAAAACACTTGACCTACTTGCTGATGGTGGCCACACACAAACCTTTTGGTCCATGTGTCCTGAACACATCTAGTAGGTCCTCTTGCCTCCCATTCTACAACTCCTCAATCTACCTCTATCAATGAGCTCAAGTCATTTAAGTTACTGAAATCGGTTCAAAAAACTCCACCCTCTAGTTTCCTCCTTTGTCCTTCAAGGTATACAACACTTAGGGTATTCGATCAGTTGTGTTGCCCACCACTTTGTGGGTGATATCTCTAGGAGAAAATTTTCTCCATGATGGACCTTAGCCAGCAAAAATTAGCCCCTTACAGCCCTCACCTAGCCCATTATTCCGTTTCTCCGCCACCTGAACCAACCATGTGGTACCTCACCCATATGTATTGATCATACGTTTGAAGGTGAGCCTCCCAAACCTAAATGTATGTCTTGTCATTTAGTAATTGAGTATTGGGTTTTCTTATCATGGACAATTTTGGACATGGATTTACTGGGGATTTGATGGAAAGAATGGACTTGTTTTGTGCTTATGTCCCCTTAAATTATTTTATATGTTACCTTTGTGATTTAGTCTAGTGGGATATCCTTTACTGACCATTTGGTTTTAGGGTGGTTCTCCCTTAGAAACCCTGACTTTGGTTGCATGTTCCTACTCCCATATCCACCTATATTAACCCTATTTTTGTTCACCATAAACCCATTCATTATATCTCTCAACTGGGACCACATTCCTACACTGTGTCCACATGGGGTTACCCTCCTCTCTCCCATACCCCCACCTTGGGTCACGCCTGGAATGATGCCTTAGAGTTTCAAGAAACTAAAAAATAAAATAAAAATAAAATATGGCCACATTCAACAAGAAAATGTACCACAAAATTCAAAATATGGCCGGGAAAAATATATTTAGCACATGGGAAAATTCCAATACATGAGCTCTACCCCTCTCCCATGGCCATCACCCTAGTTCCATAAGCCCTACATGAGCCTCCTTTATCATTAAGGAACCCATGACTATCCCAAACCCTAGAGGGCAATCAACTGCCCTACCAAAGTGAGGGTATTTACTGCTACATCTAACACATCATGCTCTTGTCCTTTGAGCCCTGAGTAGTTTACTAAAGAAAATTCATAAAAGGAAAAAGGAATATAAAGAAGGGTGGAAAAGTCAAGGTTGGGGCACCTCATGTACCATGATTTCTCCCTCCTACACATCATGTATCCAATTTTGTGCTTCCATTTTCTTGGCTACCCCCATGCCCCAATATATGCCCAGGATTCCCTTATCATTCCCTACTCCATTTCACATCTTAACAACATGCCGCCAACATATGAGGGATGGATATTGGATATAATACCCCCTCTAAAGGTTGAAGCCACCTAATAAGGTGCTTAGCTAACCCCCTTTTGAGCTTGGACACATTAGCACATCGCAAAGCCCATTGTGGAAGGGAAGGCCATTAAGAGGTGTCCACTTGTTGCCTATGATTTGTAAGCTTTTTTACCTGATTACTCTAATGACTTGTTGTATTGGAGGGATAGGGTACACATTTGAACTTATATAGGGTTGCGGGTGTTGTCCATTTTTGGTTTGGTCTCCATATACGGGGTCATAACCCTCTAGAGGTCTACAATGGAACATGTAGGTTGTGTGTTGAACGCCATGGGCCTCCACAACAGTATAAAACACTCCATGGATCCCTTCAGACGTTCAAATATTGCTAGAGATCCACTCTTGGACGAGGAAGATAGTAACAGCCCTGGTAAAAATCCATGTAATAAAAATATAAGACTATGGTTGATGGGATATGTATTCCAAGCTGAATTTTGGGAAAAAAAATCCTAGCGAGTCTTCATTTCGGTTATTATGGCTAAAGGAAATTGGAAAATGCAATGGCAAAGGATTTAGAAAGGCAAGTGGAATTTATTGGAATTTATTTATGAAAACAATGGAAATTAGGAGAAATGGAACGTTAAAGGTCAGAGGTTGCATGTGAGGAAAATGAAGGAAGATAATGAAAAATGAAGAAAATAGAGGCCCCATTAATAAAAATTCTTATGAGGATCAACTGGTAAGCTTTTGGTCAGTGCATTTTTGGATCTCTCTCATACTCATGGATACTTAGAGTTTTCTTGGAGCACTTTTGGAGAGTGTGGATCATTGGTGATTTGGAGCAAGAAGGAAAGGGAAAAGCGGGAAAGCACAAGTGGACATCAGGATTAGTAGCTACAACAGGATTTGACTGTAAGTACCAAATTGCATGTATGTTTTCCTCACTATTTTTTTCTTGCATGGTGTATGCATGTAGATTTTCCTAGCCTTTACATTTCCTGTATAGCCATGGTGTTGTGGGTTTATTTCCATTAATTGTTTCTCATTGGTTCTGATGATTCATTTAGTTGTGGATTGAGTTATTAGTTCCTGGAAGCCTTCGTTGGACAAATGCTCTAGAAGCCCAACAGAAAACTGTGGGTTGAGTTACTAATCCTGGAAGCCTTGGTTGGGCAAACACTCTGGAAGCCGTAAGTGGGTTGAGTTACTATTCGTCGAAGCTCGAGTTGGAAAAACTCTTTGGAAGCCCTGTAATAGTTTGGGTTGAGTTACTAGTCCTGGAATCCATGGTTGGAACAAACACTCTAGAGCCCTAGAAAAACTTGGATAGAGACCAATCCATGATGGTTGTGATGTCCGCCTATGAGGTGGAGTTACTGGTTGAGGGTTGAGGTGGTTTTGCCTCTGGTAACCCTCGATTTATTGTGATTGATGATATCCCACATTCATGCTTGGAATATGGCACGAGGGTGATTGGCTAAAGTGAGACCTGGCTCAACAAATCTATGGTCAGGTGGAATGTGGAAGTCCTATCTCTAGTTTATTTTCACATTCCGTAATGAATATCTCATTCCTTTGGTATTTTCTATGAAAATGTACCGGTTTATGTATGTATTTTATTGATGTTGTATCCATTGTATTTGTAATATCCCGAAATTGGGATTTTCTACAACAATAAGAATATCTTAGGATATTCCAAAGTTGGAGATATAGGAAATAGACTCATATGATGTGTTCAAAAACACATAGCCCTCAAATTAGTGAAACAATAGCAAAAGAAGAATGCCTACACTTTCCCAAGTGGGGAAAATGCAGGAATTAGACCCTGGAAACGTTGTTTCTGAAGATCTGCATTTTTACTGGGTGAAATAATGACGGGTTCCCTTAGCATGTGTTGTTAGGCCCTCGCATACAAAAGGGGATCAGAAATAAATCCCTTTTTATATGTTAAACAGACCTCCCGGCCACTCGACAGCTTAAAAATAGACAAATCCCATGACTTAAGTTATGCAGAAAAAGACTAAAGTATATAAAACATTATTTATGAGGGTTTCTATAGTAAAGTAATGAAATAACATGGATTTGGAGTTACATGCAATAATATGCCAAGAAAATAGAGATCTGGCCTCCTTATTGCATTATAAAGCTAACCCGATAAGGGTTTCATGAAACACATGTACAAGAAAGAGAAGATATGAATATTCAGCTCAGAAAATGCAGTCTTACTGCAAAATTATAGAAATATAGCTGAATAATACAAAAGAGGGATGAGGATACCTTCCTCTAGCTTTTCGAGAGAAGGGTTGGCCCTTTCCCTAGGAAACTAGCTCAAAAACAAGGGTCTTAACCCTGCTGCAGCAACTCTGCATAAAATGACGCAGTTCCTTCAAGGGATTACGCTGTAGGAGATGAGAACCACTTTTTCCTACTACCAAGATCTGGAATGTGCTCAGAAATATTCCTAGCTAATTTCTCAACAGGAGGAAAGCACCTTCTACTGAGAAATAGACCCAGAAGTGGTGTAAGAATCCTCCACTGCAACACCCTGAAACTCAGCAATATTCTACTGCAGAAATAACACTAAGACTGAATAATGATGCTTGGCCTTGAGCCTAGATGTGGAGAAATACAGTACAAGCTCTCCCAAGAGACTTCTCAAGGGAAGAGGTGGGATTCTTGCACGAGAACACCCAGTGCTACCTTGCTAAACAACAAGGGGAAGCCAAGTCTAAACAGAAAAGATCAATAGATCGAAATAAAAAAGCATGCATAACAAAGGCCTCCATCCTCTTCATATATAGCAAGTGAACCTCTCCTCATTGGGTCCTGTCCACATGTGCCATCAAGCTCATGCAAGTTGTCCTCCACCAAAACTGTGTTGTCCGAAGGAGATTCAATGTATCTAGACAGCTTAGTTGACTTGGTCAAAGTTGACTGAATCAACATGTTCCCATCTCTGTTCACACCTAAGGGTGTTCAAATTAGTTGCTTATTCTTACCCCTTTTTCACATTAGGAGTGTTATTGACCCTTCAAAAAAGTTTAATGGGCATCCCTACCCATTTATTCACCTATCTAGTGATGAAACAACTCTAATATTCCATTTAGCTTGAAGGCTAAAAATTTGGAATATTACAGTTCTCCCCTCCAAAATATTGCTTGTCCTCAAGAAATTATATAAGGAGAGAAAAAATCCTCCCCTCCTCTTCTTGTGGCCTCCTCATCAAAATTCTCCACCACTGCTCAAAATGATCTACTACAAATCTGTCCTCCAATGTTTCTTCCCAAGCATGCAAAACCATATGGTTCACATCATAGAAAGGTGGAAGATGTAAGTGGAAATCTCCCTGCTGTCAAATGGCCTCATCAAGGTAGGAGTGATGATGAACATGGGGAATAATATTCCCGATGAGTGACTTCCACACCCATGCTATTATCCAGATGAAATGAGCCAATCCAGTTTGCTCAAAAATATCCTCAACCCCCTGTTCATACAATGTGTTGGGGTTGCATGGAGAGATTGGATCCTCCCAACCAAGAGGTTTCTCTCTCCATCTATGATAAGTGTGGGGCTGCTTCTGCTCTTGGTATGAAATATCATGACCCCCAAGAGTGGCCCAAGCTACCCCATCAAACCAATAAACCATGAAGTGCCTCCTCCCAAAACTCAAACTCTACAAATGGCTTCTCCCACATGAAGAAGAGAGATGTAATTTGGCAATCATGGGCTACCCATTTCTCCTCCAGAAACATACATCATGCAAAGTAGGGAGAATCATCCTCCCAATGGGCATATTTAACTCAGATCCCACTCTCTAATCAAAGCTTCCCATGAACATAGAGATATCAGCAATACATGGAAGCAAAAACCAATAGAAACAAGTTGTCACATGACAACTGGAAAGTGGATGAAGGTCCCATACAAGGAACCAGTGCAATGCATTCCTTGCCTACATCAAATAAAACAAAAAAAAGTGCTTTTCCAGCCACTTGTTTGCTTCCACAATCATTTACAAGATATAAGTATGAAAGTAAAAAAGGGTGTTAATGGTGCACACCAAAAATCATGTGGCCTTCCCCACAAACCACCAATGAAATAGCCAATATCAATGCTACAAATGGCTTCAAGTACATCATTATACAATATGAAAGAAGGAATAATCCTCCTTGCTACAATATGCTGCTCATAAAAAGAGAAGAAGTACAAAACATAAGGTGAAATTGTACATTCTCCATTATGTACTTGAGGAATTGAGCTGAAATGGCTCAACTAAAAATGCTCCCTTACTCCCAATGACTAGGAAGGTGGCTGTGACATCCTCTCCATCATCATCCGGGCTATGCATCTCTCCATATTCTGAAATATGTCTTGTTGAATGCCCTCCCAAATGAACTCCTCTGCCAAGGCAAGATATGCATCAAAATGCATGGAAAAGAAGTCCTCAAGTGCTACATGCAGTAGCTTCTCCTTGAGCTTAGAAGCTCTAGTCAAGAAGACTCTGCCATAAGAATATATGACCATATCATCCACCATATACCTAACATCTCCATCAGGATCATCAAGAATCATGCAAGCACCAAGATCCTTGGAGTACTCTACCTAGATTTGAGACCTCCAATAAGGATCAATCCTCCTAAGGGACAACGCTGGTGATCCGCAATGTGAAGCTCTACATATGTTGTTGTCCTTTCCTTTGAAATCCCTCATGCCAAATTCATCCTTCAGATTATTTCCATGCCCATCATGCAGCTGCTCATGCTAAAAAAGAAGTAGTGATCTTTGGAAGTTAGCCTCCCATGAAAAGCTCTCCTCCAAAAAGAATCTCCGGATCTTGGCCAAAGCAAGCATGAGTGGCCTCCATCTACTCCAATGTATGGAGGATTCCTTCCTCAAAGGAAGTACCCTCTATTTCTCCAAATCCATGGAGCAGCTCCCTTGCACCATGAAGGTGCCATCCTCCATGACTGCAGCAACCTCTGTTAGTGCAGTACAGGTAGTGAGAGTGGGTGGTGTTGAAAATGGGAGGATGTCCTCCTCCTCTTTGAGTTTATCCCAAACTCTCTGCACTACACTAGACTCCTCCAAAGTTTTCACCTCTCCGGAATCCAAGAGTGGTGAACCAAATGGCAAGATTTCTCTTACCACCTCCAAGTCTGGTGGCCTCCCTGGGGGAATGCCTCCATGTAGTGAGATATCCATAGCAAGAGAAGATTGTCTATATGGTTGGGAAACCTTTCCCTTGCCCTCACAGCACAAACCAGTCTCCTTCCTCCTTTCTCCAGCTCTCTGAAATAGATAGGGATGTATGCTCTTCATCAAGTGATGATGTCCTTCGTCCCTACCTTCTCCTTCCATCAATAACATCTCACAACCATGCTGCTCATTGATTTTACTTTGCCTCCCATATGTGAGATACTAGGGAACTTATTGCAATGACACAAGAAATCCTCCTATTGGATCATGTGCTCCTCCTTCCTCTGCATGAGGCACTAGATATGCTCTAGATGTGACAGCATTGTAACCCCCATCCTTCTCTTCATCTTCAATATGAATAGGAGGTAGCTGCTCAATAAGCGGATCCTCCTTTGCAAAAGGACCCTTCATGCCCTATTTTCCAAGGTTGTGAAACAAAGATCTTGCCTTCAACAAGGTATCATGCAAGATGTGATCTCCTCCAATAGGTTTCTGAAGTGGTTTTGAGTTTGCAGGCCCTCCCAATTTATGCAAAAGTTTCATTGGTTTGATTTCCTCATGTTTTGTATCAAATCTCTCAGCCAATATTTTAGTGAACTTTGCAAAATAAGAAGTATTAACATTTTGCAATGAAAATGACTCAAACATCCACCAAGCATAGGCCTTACCTTCAAAGTGCAGAGCTGCAACTCTGATGGCTTCTTCTTCAGAAACTGGGTGTTGCTGCAGATAAGTACACAACTCCTCCACCGAAGCCTTGGCTGAGAAAGTTGGGGATCCATCAAAGGTAGATAGAGAAAATATATCCATGTCATGTAGCTGGCTCCTATCCACCTTGATCTTGTAGAACTCTTTGAAAGTAATATGATCTCTAAACTTCTCAGTCTGAGACTCATACTCTTGTAAAAAATTACTAAGAGCTCCCTTCTCCGGCATTTCCTCTTCTTTCATCTCTCTCATATAAATCATGGGAATTTGACTGCGCTGTGCATAATAGGATGTAGTTGCATGCTCACACCTATCATGTACCAATCTATATCTGGCTCTAGATCCAAACTCTTCAGGATATTCCATCTCTCCTTCTCATCTTCTTAAGATCTTCATTGACGCACTGCATAGATTTTGGAAGAAGTTGTGTAAGCCTATATTCCCTTTTTCCTCCACATAATTGAGTCTTCATTCTATTCATATCTCCTTCTCTGTATAGCTGCATAGCTGAGTTCCACAGGCTGAGCCAAGATTGAAGCTCTGATACCACTATAATATCTTGGAATTGGGATTTTCTACAACAATAGGAATATCTTAGGATATTCCAAAGTTGGAGATCTAGAAAATAGAATCATATGATGTGTTCAAAAACACATAGCCCTCAAATGAGTGAAACAACAACAAAAGAAAAATGCCTACACTTTCCCAAGTGGGTAAAATGCAAGAATTAGACCCTGGAAACATTATTTCTGAAGATCTGCATTTTTACTGGGTGAAATAACACTAGGTTCCCTTAGCATGTGCTATTAGGCCCTCAAATTCAAAAGGGGATTAGAAAGAAATCCCTTTTTATATGTTAAACAGACCTCCCGGCCACCCGACAACTTAAAAATAGCCAAATCCCATGACTTAAGTTATGTAGAAAAAGACTAAAGTATATATAGCATTATTTTATGAAGGTTTCTATAGTAAAGTACTGAAATAACATGGATTTGGAGTTACATGGAATAATATGCCAAGAAAATAGAGATCTGGCCTCCTTATTGCATTATAAAGCTAACTCGGCAAGGGTTTCATGAAACGCATGTACAAGAAAGAGAAAATCTGAATATTCAGCTCAGAAAATGTAGTCTTACTGCAAAATTACAGAAATATAGCTGAATAATACAAAAGAGGGATGAGGATCCCTTCCTCTAGCTTTCCGAGAGAAGGGTTGGCCATTTCCCTAGGAAACTAGCTCAAAAACAAGGGTCTTAACCCTGCTGCAGCAACTCTGCATAAAATGACGCAGTTCCTTAAAGGGACTACGCTGTAGGATATGAGAACCACTTTGGCCTGTTTCCAAGATCTGAAATGTGCTCATAAATCTTCCTAGCTTATTTCTCAAGAGGAGGAAAGCACCGTTTACTGAGAAACAGACCCAGAAGTGGTGTAAGAATCCTCCACTACAACACCTTGCAACTCTGCAATATTATGCTGCAGAAATAATGCTGGGACTGAAGAATAATGCTTGGCCTTGAGCCTAGTTGTGGAGCAATATAGGACAATCTCTCCCAAGAGGCTTCTCAAGGGAAGAGGTGGGATTCCCACCCGAGAACACCCAGTGCTACCTTGCTAAACCGGAAGGGGAAGCCAAGTCTAAATAGACAAGATAAATAGATCGAAATAAAAAATCATGCTTACAAAAGGCCTCCATCCTCTTCATATATATCAAGTGAACCTCTCCTCATTGGGTCACATCCACATGTGCCATCAAGCTCATGCAAGTTGTCCTCCACCAAAACTGCGTTGTCCAAAGGAGATTCAATGTATCTAGATAGATTAGTTGACTTGGTCAAAGTTGACTGAATCAACATGTCCCCATCTCTATTCACACCTAAGGGTGCTCAAATTAGCTGCTTATTCTTACCCCTTTTTCACATTAGGAGTGTTATTAACCCTTCAAAAGAGGTTAATGGGCCTCCCTACCCATTTATTCACCTATCTAGTGATGAAACAACTCTAATATTCCATTTAGCTTGAAGGCTAAAAATTTGGAATATTACAGTATTTATGTTGTTATTATGTTGGTTATAAGAATGTATTTCATCAGTGATGATGTATGGCTCTATCTATGTTTTTACTTGTAAATTATTAAACAATGTATCTATGATCAAATAGATTGTATTTTAGCTAATGATGTAGGGGGGAAAGCTTCTTAGTGATTCTTAGATAAGTAAGAGACCCCTATGTTTAAATTTGTTGTTTAAACCTGTAGATGCAATATTTGTGACATGTTTGAAAAAATTTATGTCATGCCTAGGAGGGGTCTGGATGAGTTCCTGATGATGTGGTTGTCATATCCTATAGTTTCATGAAGTTCTGGGCAGTGACTAGGGCTCCGGGGCTAAAAAGGTGGTACAAATCTCAGAGTTGCAGGCACAAAACTCACCAAACCGAGCCCTGGCCACTACCTTTCCTTTGCATGCCCATGGCTATAGGCTTTTAACCGCTACCTTGCCTTGCCATGCCTGTAGCTAAGGCTCAAATGGGTCAAAATGTTAGTCTCCCTCAAGGTTCGGGGGCCTGGAAGGTTGGGTTACGTCCTTAGGATGTTTTTGATGTTGTATAAGGTGTTTTCGTCTTGTTTCCATCGATTCCACTTTTTTAAGGTCATCTAGGAGGTTTAATCTCATATTAGTAGCCTTTCGTCGCAAGTTTACCCCGATTAGTTGGTTACTTAGGTAGATGTGGGAAGAGGGTGTTATAAAGATGCATTATGCCCAATTGACCCCACAGGTGCAACACACACTTTGAGGGTGCCCCAGGGCTTGTATGATGATACAAAATTATTTATTCCAACATATGAGCCTTCACAAAGCATCTACAGGCATCTTCAACTCACTTGGATACCTAGGAGGTCCTTTATGTGCTCCCAAATCCATATAGATCACCACAGGTTTATTTTTTGGAGAATAAGGGACCACCCCCTTGTCCAACACTTTTGATGGGTCCCATGCATCATTATGGTATTCATGGACCCCGATGTGCCTACTAGAATGCCCTATGACATCAATTAACCTCTTATGAGGCCTATTATTTCATGTATGAGCTGGTTTGGTGGGATTGTCACCAAAAATTAGGGTTACCTGCACATTGTTTTATGTTTAGGGGCTAATCTAGGCCCATAGGTGATCCAATAGGATTGTATAGGTCCAAGTACAAGTGGCTTAAGTACAAAGGCTCGAAAATCAGAGTGTCAAAAATGCTGCAAACTCAGTGTCAAGTTAAAGACCTCATATTTCTGATTCCAACGACGTAGACGACACTCAAATATGAGTCTACATGGAGGAGTTAGAAGCAGTCAAATTTTAAGGGTTGACTTGGTGATGTGGCATCTTAAGGAGGTGACAAATTTGCAGAAATCCGGTCACCAAATTCTGGCCAACTCCAGCCGGATTTCGGAAAAAATTGTGGGACACTTAAATTGACTCCTTCGGTCAAAATCCAAAAGATTCAGAAAGATCAGGTTGGTTTTAAAAATATTAAAAAAAGGTAGGGTGGGCCATGACCCCCGCCCTACCCAACATACCATATAAAAAAATATCATTAAAAATGGGTGGGCCAACGGCCATGACCCTGCTTCCCACCGCATACATATATATTGCAATAAACATTGTGGATGGGGCACAGGTTGTAAACCCTTCCGCCCCATCTCATACCAACCCACAGGCCCATATACATATACGGTACCACCAGCGGGAATTATGGGCTTGGATTCCCGATGCGAGCCCAGCCCCCAAACTTGTCATTAGAATTTGATGCCTCAAGTTTAAAAAACAAAATACGCGGGTGTTAAAAATAGCTTCCACCTTATTACAGAGGGGGCAGGGTTTCACCACTTGACCCCCTCCCTTAAACAAAAGATCTTTGATCAAGTCGTATCAGAGCAAGTCTTTGTAGATGTGAATTGCATGTTTGTATGCTAACTAGAAACATGCTACAAAGAGGCGAAGGGAAACTAAATTCTTTTGATCCCAAAGTGGGACGTGCACATCGAAGAAGAAACATGGATGACAATGTTCAAAATTAGGAGGAGCTAAACTTCTGTAAGACATTCTACACCATGGCAGATCAGGTCGAGAAGTTGTTCTCTAGACTTGAGAAACTAGAGAAAGTAGGGGATAATGATTTAGAAGGACAAGGTTCAACGCATGGAGATAATGGAGGAGATCCACCTCCTTCTCCTCCCGTGAGTGAAATTTCTTCCTCCTCTTCTCACCATCATCATAGGAATTCAGGAAATGCATCTAATAAACCTTTCTTTAAGTTAGATGTCAAAATTGATCTTCCCATGTATAATGGTGAAAGTAATGGAGAGAAGCTTAACAACTGGGTTAGGTAGATTGAAATATACTGCAAGATTCAACAGATTATGGAGGACAAGGCAAAAATCTAGTTGGCTTCTCTTTGATTGAATGGCACCGCTCTTATCTGGTGCGAGAGAAAATTGCCAGGAAACAGTAATATGGGTAACCTTCTTTCCCCATGGTCAAATTTTATTGCTGCACTAAAAGATCAATTCTATCCGTTGGGTTATAAGAAAAAAGCCTTAAGGGAGTGGCAGTACCTAAGGCAAGGAAAAGGACAGAACATGCAAAGCTTTACTGAGGAATTTCGAAAAAAATCACTAAGTTTGGGAATTTCATTAGATTCACCTGAAGTGCTAACTAAGTATATTCGGTCATTACATAGTTATGTTAGACATTCAATGTTAATGTTTCAACCTACTACTATTGACTCAGCTAGTGTAAATTCCATTCATCTTGAAAACAACGACAGAAATGATAAAGATGATCATTCAAAGAAACCACCTTTCAAACTTTCAAATGGAAAATTCAAGGGGAAAGGAAAGGGAAAGGGAAAGAATATGATATCAACAAAGAAATATGAAGGATAAAAGCCTTATTTCACTCACTAAAAAAAAGAAGGTCATGACGACGATCATTGTTGGAAGTTGTACTCGGAAAAGAATCCAAAGAGATATGGTGGAAAGGGTAAGAAAAAGAGGTAGCAACCGCGCAGCAAGACCTTGGATCTGACTCTGGAGATGAGGCATTGATCACAGCAGTAGGCAAAAAAGGTACTCTTTCTCTTCATGTTAATTCTAAATCGCATGGAAGCACTAGTTCAACAAATGATCCTCTTCCTAATGAACCAAAGAGAATTGAGTTGTTTCATATTAGAGTTGTCATAAATCATACAAAAGTAGAGACTCTATTTGATTCAGGGTCTCAAGCAAAGTTAATCTCAAAATCCTTGGTTAAAAAGTTATGCTTAAAAGTTAAGCCTCATCCGAAACCTTATCCGCTTCGATGGATACATGGCAAAGTAAAATTAAATGTAACCAAGCAATGTAAGGTTAAATTTGTAATTGCTTATAAATTAGTGGATGAAGTAGAACTAGATGTCATACCATTGGATATCTGTGGTATTGTGTTAGGGAGTCCATATCTTTATGGCAGGAAAGAAGTTTTCTTTCGACATGAAAATAAATACCAAATCATAAAATATGGGGTAGAGTATATTGTAAGAGCTTATCAAACCAAGGTGAGTGCCAGTCTTGTAAGTGCAGGACAGATGAAGAGATTAGTGAATTCCAGCAAGGGGTGTTTGCTCATGGTTGTGAGAGAAAAGGATGCAGAAACATATGACGCTTTCTGAGGATGTGATCTGGCTCATAAAAAGGAATTATGTGAATTTATTTCTAACTATGATGAGTTGTTTCAGGAACCCAAAGGATTGCCTCTAAAATGAGAAATCCAACATGAGATCAATTTGCAGCATGATGCTCCATTTCCAAACATTGGTATGTACAGGATTTCATCTATCGATATGGAGGAGATCAAAAAGCAGGTACAAGAATTGTTGAACCAAGGGGTCATTTGACTAAGTACTTCTCCATGTGGCTCACCAATTGTGTTATTACCTAAGAAAGATGGCACATGGAGGATGTGCATGGATTATCGGGTGCTAAATAAAATCACGGTGAAGAACCGATAATCTCTCCCTCACGTTGATGAATTGTTAGATCAATTAAAGAATGCTATCTATTTCACCAAATTAGATTTGCGTAGTGGTTATCACTAGGTCAAAATTGCATAGAAGGATGTGTGGAAAACTGCCTTTAAGGCCAAACATGGGATGTTCGAATGGATGGTGATTCCATTTGGACTATGCAACAATCCAACCACATTCATGAGGGTCATGAATGATCTTTTTAGGCCCTTCATTGATGAATTTGTCCTTGTATATTGAGATGATATTCTTGTCTTTAGTAGGACTTGGGATGATCATGTATTCCATGTAAAGAAAGTGCTTGATGTATTAAAAAGAGAAGAACATGTAAAAGTGTGAGTTCGAGAAAACCTCTTTGGTTTACCTGGGTCATATTGTCGGTAATGGTAAATTAAAAATATACCCCTCCAAATTTGAGATGATTGTAAAATGGCTTAAGCCTACCAATGTAACATAGGTTTGTAGTTTTCTAGGTGCAATACAGTACTAGAGGATATTCATTACCAACTTCTCCATTATTGTGTCACCCTTACACGCATTGACAAGTGTAAAACAAGCCTTTCAGTGGGGATGAAAGCAGCAAAATTCCTTCGAAGCACTGAAAGAGAAAATCATAACCTCACCAATCTTGGCTTTACCCGATCTCCAACAGCCTTTTGAGATCGAAACTGATGCGGCTGGGTACACTATGGGGGTTGTAATGTTACAAAAAAAGGAGCCGATATGTTACCATTCAGAGAATTTCTCCCGGGCTGTCATAAATTACCCCACATATGACAAGGAACTATATGCCTTGGTCTAAAGTGTGAAAAAATGGAAACACTACCTGATCGGCATGGAAACCATTATCCATATGAATCACCATCCCTTGCAATACCTTTCGTCACGTACCAAGCTACAACAGGCTCGTCCTTCCAAGTGTATGGGTTTTCTACATAGTTTCATCTGGTAATAAAGTATAAGAAGGGCACTAGTAACAAAGTAGCAGATATGCTCTCTCGCCCTCCTATTGCTACTTCTATTATTTTTCATAATGCTTCACTGTCTTTTGAAATATATGTTGAACAATATGCTAACGATGATGACTTTAAAGAAATATATGAAAAACTAACTCATGGATCACAGGTGGAAAACTATCATTTGCAGGGGAAGTTGTTGTATCGCCATGGAAAATTGTGCATACCCACAGTAGAAAGGGTACATGTAATTCGAGAGGCACATACCTCTCTTGTGTGAGGTCACTTTGGTGTCAAAAAAAACTTATGTCATTTGCAAAGGTTTTTCTTTTGGCCTCATATGAAAAACATTGTAACCCGATTTTTAAAGGGATGTGTGATGTGTTCTATTTCAAAGTCCTCTAATAGAAAACTCATGCTCTACACACCACTCCCTATTCCGGGTTGTCCATGGGAAACTGTGTTGATGGAATTTGTAGGAGGCTTGCTTATGTTTAGAAAGGATCACGACTATTTGTATGTTTTCATAGACCGCTTTAGGAAAATGTGCATATTAATGCCTCATAAAAAGTAGGTCACTGCTGAGTAGACTGCTTATATTTTCTTTTAGTTTGTTTGGGTCCACTTTGGGTTGCCCACATCGATTGTGTCAGATTGATACTCTCACTTCCTTGAAGAGTTTTGGACGAGCTTGTGGTGAATGATGGACACAAAGTTGAAGAGAAGTACGACATTCCATCCACAAATAGATGGATAGACATAGGTCGTCAACCGTACCATGGTACACTTGTTGCAAGGCTATTACAACAAAAATCCCAAGTTGTAGGATGAGCATCTTCGAGATGTGCAACACACCTACTACCGAGCAGTGCATTCCTCTATGCAGCGCTCACCATTTGGACATGTTTTGGTTACCTACCAAAGGACCCTTTTAACATGATCTACGAAATGGATGAATATGCCAAAGGATGTGATGATAGGGAAAAAGAACAACAGTTCATCCAACAGATTCAGAAAATTCACCAAGTAGTGCAAGGGCAGTTGGAAAAGAGTCAGGTTCTATATAAGGCCCGACATGATAAGCACCGAGTCAACAATCAATTTCAAGTTGGTGACAAGGTGTGGTTCCATATCAGCAAGGATAGAATGAAGGGGGAAGGCAAGAAATTACGACCAATCCGGTATGGTCCATTTACCATATTGGATAATATTGGGAATAATGCTTTCCGACTCGATTTGACTATATACATCCATATGTACTCCATCGTGAATGTCGAAAATATGAAGCTTTATGATTCACCATTAATTATGGAAACCGAGGAGGTAGGATTAGTGCCTACAGAGGATGAATTTGCACCAGAGTATCTCGATGCACTGCCAGAAGACATCATTCTCGATCGAAGAACTGGGACTTCATGACAAGGAGATGTGGAATATCTCTGTGTTGGTTTCAAAGGGATGCACCCAAGTAAATCTAAATGGCTTGAAAAGGAGAAGATGAGGGATAAATTCCCTCACTTTCCCGTTGATTGATAAGCCTTTTGGGGTCCAAAATCTCTTCAGTGAGGAGGAATGATCTAGGACGATTGTACATGTCCGAGTACAAGTGGCTTAAGTACAAAGGCTCAAAAATCAAAGTGTCAGAAATGTGGCAAACTTAGTGTCAAGTTGAAGATATCGTCTTTCAGGTTCCAACAGCGTAGACGTCACTCAATTCCGAGTCCGTATGGAGGATTTAGAAGCAATCAAAATTTAAGGGTTGACTTGGTGATGTGGCAGCTTACGGAGGTGACAAATTTTTCAGAGATCCAGCCACCGAATTCTGGCCAACTCCGGCCAGATTCCGAGCGAAATTGTGTGACACTTAAAATTACTTCTTCGCTCAAAATGTGGAAGATTCAAAAAGATTAGGTTGGTTTTAAAAATAAATAAAAATATTAAAAAAAGGTAGGGCGGGCCATGACCCCCACCCTACCCAATAGACCATATAATAAAATATCATTAAAAATGGGTGGGCCAGCGTCCATGACCCCACCGCTCACCGCATACATTTATATTGCAATAAACATTGCGGGTGGGGCACGAGCTATCAACCTCGCTACCCCATCCCATACCAACCCACACTCCCATATCCATATACGGTACCACCAGCGAGAATTATGGGGCGGGCCACCTGATGCGGGCCCAACCCCCCAGCTTTCCATTGAAATTTGATACGTCGGGTTTAAAAAAATAAATGCGTAGGTGTTAAAAACAGTTTCCGCCTTATTACGGAGGGGGCATGGTTTGACCACCCAACTCCCTCCATCAAACAAAACATCTTGGATAAATAGGCTAATTCAAACTCCCAATCAACGTATAAATATGAGTTAGTTGGATTCCTTTGTATCATCACTTGACTTGGGATCTCTCTATCTTTATAGAACTTCACATTTTTCCTGAGAGGACTATATTGGATGATGTATGAATTTTGATGTATGGATTTAGACTATTTTATCTTGGAGCTTATTTTTTGTAAATGTGATGCTAGTTGGATATACTCTGTAACATTGTAAGTGAAACTTTAGTGCTATTCTTCTTGTTGCTACATACTATTGAATTTCATTATAACCTCGGCTATTTGGTGCATGATGGAAATGTGGAAGTATGTGTCTATTTAGCTTATTTAATGTATGGGCCATTTTTATATGAATGAAATGGCATATAGATCATTTTATCTCGATAATCTTGCACCATTTTTATGAATTCTAAATTATTGAAGGTAAATTGTGTTATCTTTCCTCTAACATTGGACAAAGTTTACTTTCTGGGCCTCCTTGATCAAGCAATCGAATTTTTCTTCATTATCACACATGACTATATATCCCAAAATTAATTAGGCACTACTTACTCGAAAAGGGTGATCATTCCCCACCCCCCCCCCCCCTTTTTTGCATGTCCCCCTTTTTCTCTAGGTCTAGCCCCATTAGGTAACCTATGGCATCGATTTCCTCAAAATATAGCCACAGGAAAAATTTGATCCCCTAGGGGCAACTACGATTGTGGGTCCCCTCACTCTCCTCCAAATTTGCACAAATTCCAATGGTGGAATTTTTAGATACCTCAAGCCCTAGCTCTAGGATCAAGATTTTCCTAAGTGTTCCCAAGGCGAGATCCTAGTAGAATAAATTTGACCTATTAAAGTAAAAAATCTTTTCTAATCCTTTCCCCAAAATCTTTTCTGATCCTTTCCCCTCAACTTTTCTAGGATAGGAACATCATTGGTTGCTAAATTCCATCCTCGAAGCTGGGTTGGGTCCACTTGGCCATGTGATCAGGGGATCATGTCCTAAGTTGTAAAAATGCTCAAAATTTTATTTGCTCATAATTGGTTGAAACTAGAACGACGGGAAAGGTCTCATCAAAATGATCATGTATCCGTGAATGGCACTCAAATCCGATACTGTATGAGAAAGATATTCAAGTTTGAAATTTCTCAATTTCAGATAAAAGTCAGTTTGACTTGGTTTGACTTTGAAATAAAAAAAATATTAAAAAAGGAATATTCCACAGAATATTTTGGGAATATTCCATAGAATATTCCACAAAATATTCCATAGAATATTCTCTGAGGACCAATCAATGTTTGACATTTGTCGCATTTGTATTATACAGTGGAGATTTAATGAATTTGACTGGCCAATCAATGGGCGCCACATGGCCTACCCAGAGGCCGCCATGTGGCCTCAAGTCTACAGAATTGTGTGTGGCAAAAATTTATATGGCAACGGCCGGAGTCGACCACGGGTCAAGCAGGTGGTAGCCCCAAGGCCTTACCGCCCGGGCTCGTGGTGGTTCTTAACCCCATAGGGCCACCACTCATATATGAAGTTTTAATTACATTAGGGTGGGGCCAAAAGGGGGCTAGCCCTCTATTCATACAACCATACGCTCAGAACCTCAGCACTTAAATCCCAGGGGTTAATGGTTACGGTTTTTTCACGGTGTTCACATGAATTACGCGGCGGGAGTTATGTTAAACTTCAATGCCACGGTTGTCATGACCGTCGACTCCAACGGTTAATAAGCCAACAGGTGCGGACATGTGACTACATTAACCCTGACAATAAATTCCTCCTCTAACTGCGTGGTAAATTTGGCGGAGTCCACATTTTTAGGCGTGATTTCCATAATTAGCGGGCTTAACTCCAGTTAGCCCAGATTTGGTGGAGCTTGTTTAGGGCAAACTGGGCAAAACTTCAGTTGGACATAACTTTTGCAAGGGAAGACCATTTGGAGTGATTTTTTTTTATTTTGGGTAATTTGAGCATTCCAGAGCCAATGGTGTAGGTTGCAGAGGCAACAGAGCTCATCTTCAGGTACTTTTTCAGCAGAGAATCTTGGAGAGCCATCAGGGCCTAGGGAGTGTTGGAGCTGTATTGGGCTATGGTTGACCTTTGGAGGTGAAAAAAATCCTATCTTTAATATTTTCAGTGTTCTGAACTCATTTATACAGCTATTTTTTCATGTTTAGGCTTTCTTCACATTGTATAACTAATTTTGAGCATAATAATAGCAAGGACATGCCCATTTGGGGGCCTTGGACCCGGCAGATGTAGCCCAGGAGGGGTGAACTGCCTTATCATATGTTGTGTTATATTATGTGATTTATCTTCTGTGTTTTTCCAGAGTTAAATATGTTAAAAAGTAAAAAGAAATAAGCCTCCTATAGACAAAAGACTCATAAATTCACCAAAAGCACTTTGTTCCAATTGAAAAACATATTAAAAAGATTGCACACATAATTTTATGGATAATGAATAACTTGAACAGAAAACAAGTAGTTTCATTTCTAGATCATTAGTGTTTACTTCTATTATTTCTTTAGGCAGAGTCTGTAAAGGGCCAGATAGCTTATGGATCTCATCCTTTCTTTAAAGGTGACATATCCAGTAAATGCCCCTATAGTCAATATCTATATTAGAAATAAGAAGTTCTCACATTTCAGATCAAATTGGTATTAGAGCATAGGTTTGAGCTCAAGTTTTTAATTTTGTGCAAAGAAATATTTTACTGTTTTGCAAATTTGATGCTTACTAGGCTTAAACTTAAAAGAGAGGAAGGAAAATTGGTTAGAGCACAAGATAATCCTCAACCAAGGAGGGCCAGGGTGCCATTATCTCCACCTTCTATCTCACCCTCAATAATCTTAGAAGCAACTACAAGCATGTCTTAAAGAGAAGAAGAAGCTCATGAAGAAATGGATCCTAAGGAAGAAGAAAGGGTTTTTCGGAAAGCTTTCTTGGATATGACTGAAATGGTAAGGATCCTCTATCAAGAAAGAAATGATAGGATTGCTGGAGAAGGGTCTAAAAACCAAAAAGAAGGAGAGGATTCCTCAGGAGGAAAGAAGGGCAATGATTAGTCAAAGAAAGGGAATGGAGGAAATGGTGATCCTTCATCTCTGTCATCATCCTCTTTCTCGTCATCATCTTCTTCGACTTCGGTAAATTAGTCACATAAGTCAAAAACCATTGGTAAAAATCCTTTTCTAAAGCTTGATGTCAAATTTGAATTTCCAATGTTTAATGGTGAAGTTAATGCAGAGAAATTAGATAATTGGATTAGACAACTGGAGGTATATTTAAGGATTCAAAATCTGCATGATGATGACGCCAAAATACAATTAGCCTCACTAAGGATGGATGGAGCAACATTGGTTTGGTGGGAAGCCAAAACTAGGGATGAAATAAAGAAACATGGTCAGATTACTCTATCATGGACTAAGTTTATTACTGCAATCAAGAAACAATTTTATCCTCTTGCTCATCTTCAAAAGGCTATAATGAACTGGAAAAAATTTAGACAGCTTAAGGGACAGAATGTGCAAGATTATACCCATGAATTTAGGAGAAGAGCACTCTTACTTGGGGTAGATTTACAAAGCCAAGACACTTTGTTAAAGAATATAGGTGGTTTTCACAGTTACCTTAAACAAACTATCCTGATGTTTAATCCTACTAGCTTAGATGAAGTCTATGTACAAGCTACACATTTAGAGGCTAGAGGAAAGAATACTTTTGATGAGGGTAGAAAAAAGCCTTTCAAAGGGAAGAAAAAAGAGAAAACCTTTAAGGGAAAAGGTAAAAAGAATGCATCTATCAAACAAGAGGGTGGAAAGGTCATTTGTAAACATTTTTCAAAAGAGGGCCATGAAGAGAAAAACTGTTGGAAATTACATCCTGAAAAAAGAAATCAGTTTAACAAAAATAAGGGAAAGAATAAAACTGCACCTACTACAACTACACCTCAAGATTTAGGTGATGATTAAGGGGATGAAACCAAAATTGCAGCCATGGGTTTGAAAAGTATGAAAGGAAAGGAAACTGAAACTAAAGCAAGCACTAGTACTTCAAACTGTCATGTACAAGCTCCTAATAAGGAAGAAAGAATTGAATTGTTCCATGTGAGGGTAGTCTCAAAACATACAAAAATTGACACACTATTTGACAGTGGGTCACAAGAAAATTTCATCTCAGAAGACTTGGTCAAATAGCTAAAACTTGAGACCATTCCACATCCAAAGCCTTATCCACTTGGGTGGATATGCAAGGATGCAAACTTACAAGTCTCAGGAAAGTGCATATTGCGCTTTGCAATAACTGCACACTTTATTGACACAGTTGAACTTGATGTGGTACCGCTTGATATATCAGGAATTGTTTTGGGAAGTCCTTACTTATTTGACAGGAAAGCGATCTTCCATCGCCATGAAAATAAATATCATCTTTTCAAAGATGGCAAGGAGTATATTGTCAGAGCACATCGGAAGAAGACAAATATAGTGATGGTAAATGCGAGACAGGTAAAATGGCTAGTTAATTCAAGCAAGAGTTTTGTACTTCTTATGATCAAGCCAAAGGTTGATCTGAATCATGAGTCATTTGAAAATTTTGATTCCAAGGTTAAATTAGATTTATATGATGTAGTTGATGCACTTCATGAGATGTTTCAGGAACCAGCAAGTTTACCTCCTAAAAGGGAGATTCAACATGAAATCCATTTACATCAAGATTGTCCTCTTCCTAACATAGGCATGTATCGCATGTCTATCATGGAGAATGGTAAAATAAAGAAGAAAATTAAAGAATTGTTGGACAAGGGTTTCATAAGACCAAGAACGATGCCATGTGGATCACCGATAGTGTTGATTCCAAAGAAAGATGGAACTTGGTGTATGTGTGTGGACTTCAGGGCACTGAACAAGATAACGGTAAAGAATCATTACCCACTTCCAAGGATAGATGATTTGTTGGATCAGTTGAAAGATGCTAAATATTTCACTAAGTTAGACTTACGTAGTGGTTATCATCAAGTTATAATTGCAAAAAGTGACATTTGGAACACAACTTTTAAAGCCAAACAAGGACTCTTTGAGTGGCTTATTATGCCATTTGATTTATGCAATGCACCTGCAACTTTCATGCGGGTAATGGATGATGTCTTACGTCCTTTTCTTGATGATTTCATTATTGTCTACTTAGATGAAATCTTAATTTTCAGCAAGACTAGAGAAGAGCATGTCATGCATGTTAAGAAAGTACTTGATGTTTTGAAGAAAATAAGTTATTTCTTAAATTGTCAAAGTGTGAATTTGGAAAGACTTCTTTGGTTTATTTGGAACACATAGTAGGAGGAGGCAGTTTGAGAATTGATCCTTCCAAAGTAGAAGCCATTGTGAATTGGCCTACTCCCAAATCCATTACAGAGGTAAGAATTTTTTTGGGTGCAGCTCAGTATTGGAGGAGGTTTATTTCTAACTCCTCCTGAATTATATGCAGTGACAAGTGTGCAGCGTGCTTTCCAATGGGGAGGCAAGCAACAAAAATATTTTTAGTCTTTGAAGGAGAAGATAAGTTCAGCTCCAGTCCTTGCATTACCAGACTTGAGACAGCCATTCGAGATTCAGACAGATGTAAGCGATTATGCCATGGGTGCAGTTCTCTTATAGCATGGTAAGCCTGTTGCATTTGATTCTGAGACATTTAATGGTGCTGTTGTGAATTATCCTAAATATGATAAAGAGTTGTTTGCATTGGTACAAAGTGTCAAAAAATGGAAACACTATTTGATGGACAAAGAAATAATTGTTCATACTGACCATTAGCCTTTACAATACTTGCAATCTCAAAGTAAATTGCAGCAGTCATGACATTTTATATGGATGGGCTTCCTACAACAATTTCACTTGGTTATAAGGTATAAGAAAGGTATTTACAACAAGGTTGTTGATATGCTTTCAAGGCCTATTATTAGTGCTAGTACTTTGCTTAAGAATGATTCTATTGTGCATGAGAGCTACATAGAATAGTATGCATCAGATGTTGATTTTAAGGATGTGTATGCTAACTTGAGTGAAGGGAATCATGTTGAGGAGAATGATTATCATTTACATAATAATTTGTTTTTTCATATGGGAAAGTTATGTATACCACAGAGGGAGAGATTAAGCATGATGAGAGAGGCTCATTCTTCTCTCATAGCTGGACATTTCGAGGTAAGCAAAACAGTGACACATTTACAGAGGTATTGTTATTGGCCTCACATGGTAGATAGTGTTTCACGTTTCATCAGAGGTTGTTCATTATGTGCTACAAGCAAGCCTAGCAATAGGAAGCTTGGTTTATATACACCATTTCTGGTACCTTCTAGACCATGGGAAAGTGTTTCTATGGATTTTGTTGGAGGGCTACCATTATCTAGAAAGAAACATGATTATCTTTATGTAATAGTTGATCGTTTCAGCAAGATGTGTATTCTTATGCCATGTAAGAAATCTATAACTACTGAACAGACTCTTGATTTATATTTTCAACATGTATGGGTTCATTATGGCTTGCCTACTTCTATTGTTAGTGACAGGGATTCCAGATTTGTTGGGAATTTTTGGTCCAATCTATGGAAGATAATGGACACCAAGTTGAAGAAGAGTACTTCTTCTCATCCGCAAACCGATGGCCAAATAGAGGTAGTGAATAGAACCATTGTACATCTTTTGAGAGGTTATTGCAGCAAGCATCCCAAGCTTTGGGATGAGCATTTGCATTACATTCAGCATGCTTACAACTGGGCGAAACACTCTTCTACAAATACTTCACCTTTTGAAGCTTGTTTTGGATATTTTCCTAAGTCACCATTAGATTTCATTCTTGAGAATTATGTTGCCATTGATGGGAATAGTGACATTGACAAGGATCGCATGTTCATTGAAATAATTCAGCTCATACATCAGCGAGTTCAAGAACAACCTGAAAAAAGTCAAGGCAAGTACAAGGAGAGGCATGATAAGCACAGAATTGATCATAAGTTTCAAGAAGGGGATGAGGTATGGTTGCATATTAGTAAGGAAATACAAGGAGAAGGTAAAAAGTTGAAGCCTATTCGTTATGATCCATTCAAGATCCTTAAGAAATTTTGAAATAATGCTTTTCAATTAGATTTTCCTTCATACATGCAAATGTATTCCGTTGTGAATGTGGAAAATTTACGTTTGTATGAACCTCCTTTAATTGCTAATATTGAAAGTGACATTCAGCTACCATACATAGAGGATTTCTCGCTAGAATTTTTGGATGAATTGAAAGAGGATGTTATCCTTGACAGAAGGACACGCACTTCAAGGAGGGGAAATGTTGATTATGTTCGGGTTGGTCTTAAATGCAGCAAACTGAGTAAGGAAAAGTCGATTGAGGTGGAAAAGGTGAGGGACCTGTACCCTCATCTTCTTAACAGGTAATTGAAGGCTTTTGGGGTCCAAAAGCTTCCCAATGGGGAGGTGTGATCAGGTGATCATGTCCTAAGTTGTAAAAATTCTCAAAATTTTATTTGCTCAGAATTGGTTGAAACTAGAAAGACAGGAAAGGTCTCATCAAAATGATCATGTAGCTGCGAATGGCACTCAAATCTGATACTGTATGAGAAATATATTCAAGTTTGAAATTTCTCAATTTCAGATAAAAGTCAGTTTGACTTGGTTTGACTTTGAATAAAAAAAATATTAAAAAAGGAATATTCCACAGAATATTTCAAGAATATTCCACAAAATATTCCACAGAGTATTCTCTGAGGACCAATCAATGTTTGACATTTGTCGCATTCGTATTATACAATGGAGATTCTATGAATTTGAGTGGCCAATCAATGGGCGCCACGTGGCCTGCCCGGAGGCCGCCACGTGGCCCCAATTCTACAAAAAAAATTGTGGCAAAAATTTGTATGGAAATGGCCATAGTCAATTACGGGTCGAGCGGATGGTAGCCCCAAGGCCTTACCACCCGGGCTGGTGGTGGTTCTTAACCCCATAGGGCCACCACTCATATATGAAGTTTTAATTACATTAGGGTGGGGCTGAAAGGGGGCCAGCCCCTTATCCATATAACCATATGCTTAGAACCTCGGCACTTAACTCCTGGTGGTTAACGGTTACAATTTGTTCGCGGTGTTCACATGAATTACGTGGCGAGAGTTACGTTAAAATTCAATGCCACGGTTGTCATAACCATCGGCTCCAATGGTTAATAAGCCGACAGGTGCGGACATGTGACTGCATTAACCCTGACAATAAATGCCTCCTCTAACTGTGCGGTAAATTTGGTGGATTCCACCTTTTTAGGCGTGATTTCCATAATTAGCGGGCTTAACTTCAGTTATCCCAGATTTGGTGGAGTTTGTTTAGGGAAAATTGAGCAAAACTTCAGTTGGACATAACTTTTGCTAGGGAAGACCATTTGGAGCGATTTTTTTTTTTTTTTGGGGGGTAATTTGAGCATTACAGAGCCAATGGTGTAGGTTTCAAAGCCAAGAGAGCTCATCTTCAGGTACTTTTTCAGCAGAGAAGCTTGGAGAGCCATCAGGGCCTAGGGAGTGTTGGAGCTGTATTGGGCTATGGTTAAACTTTGGAGGTGAAACAAAAGCATATCTTTACTGTTTTCAGTGTTCTGAACTCATTTCTACAGCTATTTTTGCATGTTTAGGCTTTCTTCACACTGTATAACTAATTTTGAGCATAATAATAGCAAGGACATGCCCTTTTGGGGGCCTTGGACCCGATAGATGTAGCCCAGGAGGGGTGAACTGCCTTATCATATGCTGTGTTATATTTTGTGATTTATTTTTTGTGTTTTTCCAGAGTTAAATATGTTAAACAGTAAAAATAAATAAGCCTCCTACACACAAAAGACTCAGAAATTCACCAAAATCACTTTGTTCCAATTGCAAAACATATTAAAAAGATTGCACACATAAGTTTATGGATAATGAATACCTTGAACAGCAAACAAGTAGTTTCATTTCCAGATCATTAGTGTTTACTTCTATTATTTCTTTAGGCAGAGTCTGTAAAGGGCTAGGTAGCTTCTGGATCTCATCCTTTCTTTAAAGGTGACATATCCAGTAAATGCCCCTACAATCAATCTCTGTATTAGAAATAAGAAGTTCTCACATTTCAGATCACCATGTGTGGTCCCATTTGGCGTCAAAGGCCATTTATCAAAGACTGTTTGGGAATCCAAGTTACCAAAGGATTTTAGGGATTCATAAATTCCTTCATAATTATTATTCTTCTCCCTCAACCCTTCAATCCCCCTCCTCTCTCCCTAGAAGATCAAGTCCCTTGATTAAAAGGAAATCAGGTCCCACTCTTCATTCTATCTTAAGGAAAGGGTTTCTAGGGTCACTTCCCACCTATTCATTGACCTATACTCTACAAGTGACTTCCTAAAATACTGAGACTCCTCCCATCGGTGAAACTCCATAAAGAGCAGGCAGCCTTAGCTCTGGTGACAGTGGGCTAAGCATCCACTGTTTCCCTTGAACTATAAGTTTCCCTCTTAGGAACCCCTTTTAGGTCCCCTACTAGTTTTAGTGGTAAAAAGTTGTTCACAACTCTATTTTTCAACAACTCTTCTGTATGCTCACTTTTTCCATACTATGGATCTAGGATGAGAATTCTAGGGCTATGGGGGTTTCCCTTCTCCTCACTGAATCAATCCTCTACAATAGAGTGAGCTAGGGCTAGTTGGCTGGCCCACTTGACTGTTACTTTAGTCCTTCAAAGTCTGCACACCCTTAAGCCCTATAAACCTACCCTTCTACCAATCTTTTTGTCCTTCACAAGTACAACACTCAGGGCTCTTATTTGATAGTCACCTAACAACCCTCCAACTATACTTGGACTACCATCAATCGGCCCAACCACAGTCAATTATTTTACTGATCTAGGGCCCAAAATATTGCCTACATCTAGGGCTCTTAAAATATGCTACCTAACAATGGTTTGATTCCTCTCAAAATCACTATTATTTTGTATCAATTTCTTTGTTTTCCAATCTATGAACAAATCTGAAATACTCCTCTTATCATCCTTATAAAAATCTGTTGATGGTTGAACCACAGTAAAAAATTAGTCCCTACTAATCCATTGACTAATATTTTATAATATACTTCAAATCTCCCTCTAAAACTCTATGGACAATACACCAAAATAAACTCCAACAAATGCTTACAGGTGAAGCTTCAAAGTGGTATGTTGATCAAGCATCATCCTCTCATATCACCTTTGCGACTCTTGCTTGGGCTTTTCTGTCTTATTTCCAGCTTCCCTTTTTTTATGACACTGGTACTGAAATTTTGACTTCTTTCCGTCAATCGTCTGCAACCCGCCTATCCGATCATGTCCAGGAATGGTGGTGAAGAAAAAGCCTATGTCGAGCCCCTCCCTTCAAAGACCATGTCTACATGGACTAGTTCCTTAGATATATCTTGCCTGCTATCAAAAAATATGTCGCATCGCATTTCCCTCAAACCAAAGAAGCCGCTCTCCAAATTGCGTTAAAATATGACCTAATCTATGCTTAGTCGAGTTATGTTTATACCGTTCTACCTGATCTTCCTAGACCCGGTGGTGTCAATGCACCAGGGGCATCTCATGTCACTGACGGTATTGTTGGAGCTCTCTCTCATCCATATGCTAAACCTCCCATGGGCTATGGTTTTCCTCAGGGGGGGCCAGCACCTCCTGCACTTTTCCCCCTCCCGGTAGCATGTATCCAGGATACGACATGCCTCCTCCTTTTGCGCAACATCCTGTTTACCACATTGTTACCCAATGTCATTATTATCTGTATCCACAGCTTGGTGCTCCAGCTCCTCTAGTATTAGCACCTCCTCCTCCCTTGCCTTCTCAACCCCCGCAACAGCAGCCACCACCCCCTCAAGGGCAGGTGTATGCACAGCAAGGCGTGACTAATCCTCCTCCTTCCAAAAAGAAGAGGAAAGGCACTCAAAATCAATTTTCTCCTCGTAATATTGGACCTAATCCTCAAAATAATGCACCTAACACTACAAACCAGCAACAGGGCACTCAGCCCAAGCAGGATAGGCCCGTTCGCACGAAAAAACTTTGTTCTTGTTGTGGTGTTTATGGTCATTACACGCATGATTGTCCTCTTTTACCACAGATGAAGCAGATGTGGGAGTATCAAACAACATTGTGAGGACAGCAAGCCTCCCCTTCCATCCCTCCCAGTGCTGTGCCTAGTCAGTCGGCTGTGTTTACTAATCCTTTCCCTCAGCAAGGATTTGTGGCTACCCAACCACTTGAAGGTTAGGTGGCCACTCAAACTCTTCCATCTAGTACCTCTGATTACTAGATCCTCATGATGAATTCTAACCAACCTATAACAGTAGACATAAATATTCAGACTTAGTCCCGTCATTACAACAAGCCTCCCACTGTGTCTATCCCCGAGCCACCTCCTTTGGTCACTATAGAGCCTCTTTCGACACCTAATGGTCCCTTGTGGATCCCTCGGCCTAAGGCGGAGGTTCATACCAAAATCCCTAAGGGACCACTATGCCGAAATGTTGCTTTTGGAAAAGCTGCCCATTCATATAATATAGTGGATGATCTAGCGCAATCTCCTGCTGCCATTTCAACGCTGGAACTCCTCTAGTCGTGCCCTTCACAACGAAAATCTCTACTATCTTCCATGGGCACTGTAGATCCTTCTGATGATCACTTGATTGTCTTCAATTTTGACCAGTCAGAACATCCTCCTCTCCCTGCTTCCGTCGCCTTCCAAATCCTAGTCAAGATCCGGAACACCAACGTTTCCCGGTGCATCATTGATGAGGGGGCATCCACCTATGTGATGTCCACTTCGGTTTGGAAGAAACTAAGATCACATGATTTGGCTCCTTCCATGATCACTCTCCGAGCGTGGGATGGCCACACCTACCAACCCATTAGCCTATTCCACAATTGTCCTATTACTCTTGCGGGAAAGACTGTTTGCGTTGACATAGAAGTCACAGATGCCCCCTTAGATTACAACATTATATTGGGTTGTAGCTACACCTATGTGATTTTTGGTATCCCATCTACGGTTCACCCCAAGATGTCCTTCCCTCATAACAGAAAGATAGTCACCATTGACCAGTTGACATATTACGAACCGAAGTCTCAGACCTCCCCTGAATCCATCATCTCTTCGGTGGCCAATAAGAAAACCGTCGATCCTTTGACCAATGTCTCACCTGGAGTCTACAAATATTCCTCATTGCTTGGTACATTCCCTGGTCTTCCTCCTCATGTCTCTGATCCCAGCTCATTGAATGTTTGCATGATGCAATCATCTCGGGCTACCCTCAAGCGACCTACTTCAGCTAGTCAGCAGCCTCCTCGCCCTCCGCAGCCTACTCCTAGCCCTTCAATTCATCCTTATGGACCTCCTCCTTCTGGCCCTTTACCTACATATGGTACCCATGAGCCTCTTTACCCTCCTGGAATGGTTCCTTCGGGCCTTAACCATCTTGGATCCATCCCACCTCGCCATTACCCCTCCGGTCAGATATCGTTCCTGGCTCCCCCTCCAGGAGTGTACACGGTATCTGTCATGGCTACCCTCTCTCTTCCTAACCTGGCCCTTGGGATTCCCATCTGGTACCTTGATCCTCCAGTCGCCACCCCGCCTGATCAACCTAAACCTTATCTTGCTTTGACCCTAGTCCAACTGGTCCCTATGACTTCTCCCGCTGTTACAGTGCCTCAGCCACCTTAACAGGAACCTTCTCTTGTTGCGACCACTTCGGGTAAGAAGGGAAAAGGTTGCAAGAGGGCATCAAAAGACAAGGCTGCCCCGAATGACCCTGCTCCTCCTCCGCCTCCAAAGCCTTGTGCTTTGTGTGCTGTCGTTGGCCATGCCACCCATATTTGTCCTGAGTTGCCCTGTATCAAGCCCATGGTTAATGTTGTGTTCCCTAAGTCTATGGTCCCTAAAGCCTCTTTTTCTTCCTCAATTGCAACCAAGAACCCGAATACTATTCACACCAATCAACCCTGTGCTTTTTTTGATCTCGATGGCCATTATTCTCACCATTTTCCCCACCTTACGCATTACCGTGCCTCTTTGGAGGTAGTTCGGGAGTACGAGGTTGAACAGAACCAATCCGCCTCTCCCGTACTTGCGCAGTATGCTACGGGCTAGCCTGAGGATTTCCCCACTCCCATTGACATTCCCGCTCTTGATGTCAAGATGACAAAGCCTGCGGCCACCATCCTCTACCTATCATCGTCCATGAGAATCTCGGTGGAATCTCCCTCTGAATATTCCCCTGTTGTTTCTCTTAACCTCCCTTCAGCGATCACCTTGGGCTCAACATCGATAGATCCCTTACCTTCTTGTTCTTTCTTCATCCCCCGTGACGATGCACATGTGAACCTTTCTTCTCATGATGATGAGTCATGTAGCTTCGCCGCATCATGTGGTCTCCCTTCCTCGAGTCACTCCATCTTCTATTATGATGATGACATCATGGAAGCCTTGTCCACCCCTGACCTCATCTTTCCCGCCCATAAGTGAGATGGCACCATCCGTGTCTATGGTGACTTTCATGGCCTAAGCACAAGCTACACCTTTGGTAGCTCCCACACTCCACCTAACTGTCGGCGTGTGAGTAGTAGACATCCTACCCAAATCACTCCCTCTCGTAGTGTGTGTTCGATTTCTACTTTGCACTCAGGTTTCCATCATTGTTCATCATCCTCCCATTTATTGTCGTGTGGCACCTTTCAGATGGATCTCTTGTCCACACCTTATGTCAGTTATGCCGATGGTGCAAGTCGCTACTCCTAAAATCTAGCCTCGGCAAGTTGCGCCATCTTTACCCCCTTGCATTTGTTTGTTATCTTGAATGGCGTATGCATTGGTACTGCTACTAATAATCAGGCCGAATATGATGCAGTACGAGGTTTATTAGCCGATGCCCTTTCCCATCGTATCCTCCACCTTCATGTTCGCTTAGATTCCCTGCTTCTTATCATGCAATTAAATGGTGTCTATCGTGTGCATAATCCTATCCTTTTTAGAAGATATTTACAAGTGAAGATTTTGTTGCATGAATTTGAAATCATTACATTCAGTCATGTACCTAGAGCACAAAATCACTATGTAGATAGCATTGCAAACAATATTCTATATTGGTATTTATCACACGCATTTAACACAAGACAATAACATAAAACCATCATAATGATGCATATCCATAATATGTGTCCTATTAAATGTTTTAGAGTCCATCAACTCTGATACATATGACATGCCCATAGCATGTTACAAAAACTCAAAAACTGGGGGCACCACCTGCCCTTACACACCTAATCACTATCTGGAGGACCCCAAGCTAATGGCTCCACTCCCACAGCTCATAGATCGCTCATTCCCTGTCCAACCATCGCCATGCACCGCATGACCCCTCGCCACTCCGAGGGTAGACCAATACATGGCTCTATGTACTAGTCCTCTAAATCTTTCCAGCTGCACTCTGAAATACCAGTTACAAGCCTCTCACATCTATGACGGATGTCCTCCAGGAGGGCTGCTGCATCCTCATTTTGCGGCGCCCTCGATCCACTAGGTTCTACAGCTCCTGATACTGCAGGCCATCCCATATACCCGACCGGTTTTACCGGTGCTGTATCTGCATACCAAAAGTGAAAGAATCAATACCATATACAATATTTTGAAACTTTACAATGCACATAAAAATATTAGCAATTTTTCACTTACCATTAAGACCCCATACTCGACCAGGCAACAGTGGAAAATATGGGTCCCCACAATAACTCATCCCGCTATAGGGATAGTCATCTATGTACAATGGCATCTGATCCCAATGAGCAAAAAACTCGAGTCAGAACACCCATCTGACTGCCCCACCTCCTCCTCTACATAGTAGTCACCCCCATCGGCACATCCTATGCTCTCTCGAGCCCCCATCCTGGAGCTGTATATGAGGTCAAAGTGTCAGGATCTTCTCAAAGAAGAGCGAACACAACACCGTACCATATGCACAGTCATGGTTCACTTGCTGCTTGCATAGCGAAAACTGTCATTTCAATGAAGACAACATCATTTGGGCCCACCCATAGTAGGTCCCACTCAACACACTCTCCACAAGCATCATCTGCCCTCCAGTGATGTGGTAGAGCGCTTGGTTGCCCAGGATCCATATCACCAATGTGGCCATAGCACAGGTCTCTAACCTCTCTAGATCGTCGATGGGTATCCATGTCCCTTTGACATGGTGACCTAGTTGACAATGGCGCTCTACAAACTCCATGATATTTCACCCTCGCTGTAACACTGGCTGAGTATTCCCTACCATCCCAAGTGGTGGGAGACCAGTCAGGAAATATATATCCTGGACTATCAACTCGATCCGGTGCCCCTGCACTATAAAAACCTCATGGTCCGGGTCCCAATAGTTGAAAATCTAGGTCAATAAGGGCTCTCCAGCTCTCATCAGAGGGTTCTCCACAAACTTCATAACCCCAAACCTGGTCAATGCACTAAAGACACTTTGATCCTCCCGGATCTCCGACTGTAATGAGCCGAGGTCTCTCTCTCTCCATTTGATCTATAATTCTACCATATCTACACAAAATCATCATATTTTTCAATGTATAGATAGGAAATACTGTATCAAAACGTAAAAACCCAGTTCTTAGCCAAAAAACAACATAGAAAAACCCCTCCCTGTCAGGTTGCACTTTTGAGGCCCAATTCTGGGACAGGTCGCAGTTTTCTGCCCAAAACCTGCTACCCAAGTCGCAGTTTTTGCCTCAGAAAGTGCGGCCAAATCGTGAAGAGGAGCAGGGGTCTGTTATTAAGTTCTGGGGACCTAAACTAAACTTTCAATCCACTAAAATGAAAGATTAGGGTTAGGCCTCTTACTTGCAACTAATGGATCTCGATTCCAACGGCCAGTTTTTCCGCTATAATTGCCGCAAGATTTAGGGTCTTCTCTCCTCTCTACATTCACCACAGCTCCACATGCAAATGAGTGAATTTGGAGGGAAAATGCCTTATTAAAAGAGAAACCCATGATTTTTATTTCACCTGCTGCGGCCAAACCATAGCTCAGTTTGACAAACCATCTGTACCATTGGAAAGCTTTCACAGAGGCCTCAAATGGGTATCTATTATTTTTTTTTGATTTGATACTTCACCAGGACACATTTTGTCCAAGAAGGGTCACTTCACCACTCCTCAAAATCGAATTTATTCACCTGCAACACTTGTACTTGGGGCACCACTTTGCCTTCATACTTGTCCATGCTCGTGTCGCTTTTCGTAGTGAGTAACCATCATGTACTCATGTTTTTATGGTCCTCATTGGGCCTTTTTCTGTGTGGCAGCATCATCGAGTCGCCCTTGTTTAGAACATCTGATTTGAGTCATCATCGCATTCATGGAGTCTATCTCGAGTCCCTTCATATCCCGCTATATTCCTCCATCCTTCATTGCCTGGTTCTTCCCTCATGTCACACATTATGGCCTTCAGTCCTACTGTCCCCTATCCCTCATAATATTGTGTCAGTCGCTGCCAAGTCATCCATGTCCTTTATGCTCTAACAAGGGAATTTGCCTGTCCGCTACTTAGTACCCCCCATTTCATCATCATCCTTGGTTTCAGTCTGTCAGTCGCTCTACTATTTTCTCTCATGCCTTAGTTGAGGATCCCTTATTGCCTCACCTATGGCGGACCTCCTTCTGTCGACATCAGATCATTCATTCCAGAAGACAGGTCTAGAGGGCAGTGTACCTTGGTTCCAACTTCCACTCTTGTTCGGTGCCTCGGATCAGGCAAAGGGACTCCGTATTTCCCTTTGACTTGATTGTTTCTCAGCTCCAGCTCCTTTTAGCATGATCAATATTTGTATACTTGATGGTTAAGTGATGCAGTAGCTAATATCAATGATTCCTGGGTGTGTGTGAGATGTTTTCAGCCCTCAGGAGGGGGTGGCCCTACAGGTAGCCCCCCACATGCCCAGATGACCTCTTCATTACATCCTTTGATGCAGCTCCATATATTTGATGATGTCGGCCTCAGCCGCTTGCAATGCCTTTTTTTTTTGCATGTATCAGTCAGATTTTCAGAGCCCTTTCCTGTTTACAGGGGCATTGGGTTGTATTTGTATCTCTTGTACTCAGATATTATTGTGTAAGTCCTGGCTATTATCTCAGGCATAGTATGTATGTGGGATTCATTATCATGTTTTTACCTGGCTCATGTTTATGCCATCATGTACTATATTGTTCAGTCCCTTGTTTACTAGACGCGTTATTCTTTGTGCTTTGTCTCGGCGGGCATAAGTATACCTCACTCACCGCCTATAGCATAGGTACTCACTCATAAAAGAGACTTGTCGCACCTGTAAGTCTCGCCTCCTCAGGGTCTAGTCCTTTAGTGCTTCGGTCTACCTTATATTTCTCTCTCTTTGACTTCTCCTTCGACGTCTAGTGATTGAGTTCTTACAACGTACTTTGGTCATACGATTAGCTCCTAACGCTCACACACTGGGGGGAAAAAACGCTCGCACACTGGGGGGGAATCTGTTACACCATTCTTTGGTCATCTAACCTGTTACTATTAGATGGACCTAAGTACATCATGTAAGACCAATTTTACCCTAAGTAAAATTTCTTTCACTATGAAAAATAACTTAGTAAACCACCTTTATTAAGTTGTTTATGGTCTAAAAAGGAAACCTCGTGAGGAAATATTAAATAAATCCACATTTTTTTGATTCTCCTCAAGGAATAATTAGTTAAAAAACAGCTTAATTAATATTCTTGGTCATATTTAACCCAAAACAGGAAAATTAATTAGATAAATTATTATTTATCTTATTAATTTCTAGGAATAATTATTTAAACCTTATTCAAATAATATTCCTTGTTAAATTTGACTAAATCATCCATTAATATTTAAATAAATCATTATTTATTTGATTATTACTCAACCACATCCTTAAAGTGATAAATAAATCATTTATTTATTTATTATTTACAAATACAGGGATTTTACCTAAGTCAAATTCTTTTTCCCTCCAACAAATATAATAAAATATTCCATAAAAGTTGGATCTTGACTTGGTTAATAATATTTTAATTATGCACCAATATCTAGACTAACTCAATATTTTGTTATAAATAGAATGGTTTTTCCATTCACTCACTACCTTTTGTTGCCTAAAGATCACTTTGGATCTATACTTTTGGTCTGGCTTTGATCCACCATCATTGTCATATTTTTCTATCCTTTTTTTGTGATCTCCTTTTGAGTTCCATTTTTTTCTGGGTTTTCTACACCATCAAGAGAGGAATTTTAGATCTGAAGTGCTGAGGACTTACAAGAACCCATCCCAATGAGGAGAACTGGTACCATCCTTCTATGTTTTCCTCCCAGGTGCCCTTAATATACAATTCATTCAACATATTCTTGTCTTCTCTATTGGATGCATGGAGTAAATCTCATTTTTATTTACTACTTAATGTCTTTTGATGCATAGATCTAGATTTTTACAGCATTTATCTTGATCACCTAATTGCAGATCTAAAGATATTGAAAACCATATTTGTTGTTAGGGTTGTTTGTTATGCACAACCAAAGTGGTATTTTTTCGTACACTTTCAATTAAGATTCATACTAATAGTAAGGTTGTTGGAAGCATTACCAATTCTTTTGAGACGTAGCCCCAATACCCCCCGTTATAGCCCTCTCAGCATTGGTTGATTCTGGGTTACTGGAAACATCACCAACACTTTCAAGACGTAGCCCCATTATCATATTAAGGAGTCATATCAAGGTTCTAGTTACTATTTTATAACAAACAATGTTTAGGTATTTAGGGATCTTTATCATACGCAATAAACCACAAAACCATTTTTTTATTGATTTTTCACACATTAGATAGATAAAGGAAAAATTTACCACTTGTTTTTTGCTTTGTTTTATGTATTTCATTCATTTTATTTTATTAGAAGAATAATCCCCCTCACAACATAAGTAACACACACCCACAAGGTCATAATAAGGGAACCAATGGTTACCTTTTTCTCTCGTTGTCTTCAAGACCTCCCCCCATTGTCAGGAGTTGTACCTGGTCTCTTTCCATTTCAGTACAGGAGACACCATTCATCTCTTTGATTGGTTCATATTTTCTTGGAGAAACCTTGATCGATGACCCCTCCCCCTTAAGGTACTCCTTTTACTACCCCTCAGGGGAGTCCAAATACTACCGTGTTGGGTAGTCCCACCCATACTTCCCCAAAAGGTACTCCTTTTCACACATCATTTCAAAATATTTTTATGATGGTGAATACCAATCAAATCATGTTTCTTGTTTCCTTGAATCTCCTAGATTTAATCAAGCTCACAAATGATCCCATTGCTCACAATCAACAATGGACCCCTATGCCAACTAAATTTCCTTTCGAAATTCCAAATTTTGAAGGAAAATAGGGGGAGGATCCTGCAAAGCACATCATGAACTTTCATCTATGGTGCTCATCTAATAGCATCATAGTTGACTCATTTTTCCTAATATTATTTCAATGCACCCTCACTGACGTTGTAGAGAAATGGTTCATAAGTGGGGCCTCAAGCTCCCATGCAATATTTGACTCCTTATACAAGTCATTCCTCACCTTTTTCCAACTCCCAATTTGTCATGACGTATGGCTATATCTCTTAACACACTTTTGGAAAACGAATTCCACACATATTTCAGACCATGCCCATGAGTGGAGAAAACATCACAACCTATGTAAGGTGAAAGTAATAGAATACCTCTGCCTTGATTTATTTTTTAAATTTACTTTATCAACAATCAAAGGATGTGGCTATAACTATGCCACAAACTAAGGAAGATTTATCAACAAATATCAAAAATTTGAGCTTATTTACATGAGTTAGGATGCGTTTACTACATTCTCCCTGATGCTCCCCGATTATAGTCATTTGTACAAGATAAACTTGGAGCATCTAATGTTGTAGATGGTTTAATTGGAAAAATCACCCATAATAAAACTGGAAGTATTTACGATCATGCTAGAAATTTGTACGGTTCTTAGCCTCACTTCCAATCATTTGGTGGGCCACCCATAACACTAGTTCTAACCAACACGGGGTACTACCCTAATCAAACTGTTCACTCTCAAAACCCTCCCATGCAGGGTACCCAATACCCTCCCATTTATGGTATCAAATATCCTCTCATGCATCGTAGAGACAATATCAACCTCCCAAACCACTTAAGCCAACCTAGGACAAGGGAACCCTTATTAACCTTTCCCATCACCCCAACATACTAACCCCCCATCTCACCCAAATTCAGGGGTTAATTTCATGCAACCTTCCTTCCCTCAACAACAATAGTCATTTAAAAACATTAACACTTCAAACACAACTCAACATTTCAAACCCTTCAAATGATTAAAAAAATAAAGGGAAGAACAAATAGAAATGAGAAACTAGACAAGGGGGCAACAACCAACAACAATCTTCGTGAGTGCTAACCAGGGAAAATCCCCTTAATTGAAATGAAAACCAAAATTAGGGTACAAATAACCCACAAAAGAAAAACAAGAACCCTATTCTTAGGAATAATCATGCTTGCAGTATTTCTGGAGAGTATGAGCATTACACCGATCATTTTTCTCAACTCCCTAAATTGAAACACATGAGAGAATCTAGGCCATAGGGGGAACAAACCAACAACCTATGGTAATGCAGAACCCTTTCCCTCACAAAGGAGTGGTAGCCATGCAACACGAGGCCGCTCCTCCACCATATCAAAATCATAGCTGAAGGTATTTCTAATGATGCAGCAAACTGTGACATTTATATGGAAAGGACATATGTCCTCTTAAAAAAATTACATTATGACTATGGAACCCATCCAGAAACAAATCCTTCCACATCAACTAATACTATAGCTATGCCACCTTTGACATTACCATGACCCCCTATTGAACCCATCCTAAATATTTTCAAAGGGCTATTGCATTGTGTTGCTCATAATTCAAAGGCATATTACAGTAACAACATTGTTAGTGACCTAGCGCAGTCACCTTCAACCATGTTAGTGTTAGAGGTACTAAAAAATTTCCCAACTTAGTGGAAATCCTAATTTCTACGTTAGGAGGAATCGACCCATTCGATTCACTATTAATAACCTTTTATTTGGACAACTTAGAAACAAGGCTACCATTAATAGGTGCCTTTCATATTTTGGTCACCCTCCGAAATATCACCATCCACAAGTGCATCATTGATGAGGGAGCATCCACCTATATCATGTCCAAATCATTTTGGAAAAAAACTAGGATCCCATAAGCTTACTGCTTCCCCCATCACATTAAGGCCATATAACGGGAACTCCTTGACACTGGTAGGAATTTTTTAGAATTTTCTGGTAAAGCTTGTCGACAGAATTATTCTCATAAATATAAAATTCCTAGATGCTCAAATATATTACAACATCTTGTTGGTGTGTAGTTAAATGTATTACATGAAGGAAATAACATCATCATTGTTTCGTATCATGATGTTCCCACACAATGGGGAAGTCATCACCATTGACCAACTAACACATTATGATATGTGACCATCCCCATCCCCTAATGGAGTTTTACCATTTTTTGGGTTTCAAAATGAAGTGGTCCCATTCCTAAATTACGTTGGTCCAAGGATGTTCAAAGCATCATTACTCCTTGGAACATATCTAGGAGATACACTTATTGCCAAAACAATGTCCATAGCACTAATATGTATGATAAGTTCATCTAATGCTACCTAGTCCTAGGAAACTTAAAAAATTCATGATTCCCCTAGCGTTGTGACAACCGAATCACCCTTATTTCCATACACAATAATCCAAACACCTTTCTTGTACCCTCCACCTGGTTTTGTCTTGCACCAAGTCATGGAAACTCTTACATTGCCCAATATGGCTCTTGCAATACCTATTTGGTATTCCCCCCCCCCCCCCCAAAGCCATGTCAATAAACTTAGGTATTAATTCGACCAAAGTGATTTCCATGAACACCCCTCAAGACACCACACCTCAAGAATTCATTCCTGCATCAACGCCAACATGTACCACCAATAGGGATAAATATAAAGGTAAGAAGGTTGAAACTTCAACTAACTCTTCTCCTAGGTTTCCTCCCACATGCACATTATGTAATGTATCGGGACACCGTACCATAAAAAAACCCAACATTTGAAGAAATGAAATCCCTCCTTCACACCACAAAGGCACCATAAACACCACCTCTGTTAGAGAATAAAAAGGTAGAAAAATTCTCCTGTTGTTGATTATTTACTTGTGATATTCTTTAGTTATTATTATGTTCTTCTTATATTTGTTCTTATTAGTTCATCAAGTAAATATCAAAGTAAATACACATAGATCGAGGACACCAGATGTAGGCCAGCAGTTAAGGAAAAACCCCCCTCAAGGGAAAAACACAGTCAAGATAATTCTTCCTTTCAATAGTGATTCTTGAGACTGTAGACCTTGATCCAAGCTTCCTCCACACCAAGTCAACCTTCCTTGTGATCCTTCCTAAATTTGGTAGCAACAACAACAACATCAACACTGGAACTTCAACCTTGCTTCTTGAGACTTCGATCTAGCTTCCAAGACTTCGATTTAGGCCCAATATAAATTCCCTAAGAACCATCATCCAATAGAACTACCATCTACTTCTCCTTCACTTAACAGCACCAAACTGGAAGCAATTGTAGCAACAAAACTTTGAGAACTTCTATCTCCCAAACTATAGCTCAGAATGTCGTGAGATTAGTGCCAAAATTTCAATTTTCTTCAACTCTTCAAGTGTGCCAAAAACCGAACCTAGAAATTCCCTCTCCAAGATTTCGCAATTTCTCCTTGTAGCAGCTTCGAGATCGAATTTTTGTGTTGCAAATTGATGTCTCCAAGTGAGTTTGATGTACTTCCAAGGTATAACATATAGGAAACCCTAGAACCAACATAGATATACAAGATATCTGATAATATTTAAAATTCACATGATAGACCTTTCACTAGGGATTCATACACATCCTAGATTTCATACAATAATGTCAATAAAGATTAATCACAACTTAGAAATAATCAAATTTCACTACAATTAGTTGCAAACTCTAGATTTCAAATCAATTAACGAAATATATCATGAAGAGATTCTACTAGAGTTTAATATACATCATAGAACATCATACATGACATCCATTAATATTCGATGTAAACCCTAGATTCATCATCTATAAATTCTCAACATACATAATATAAACATACATACTAGAGAATTTAATCATTAATAGGATTCATTTATATACCCTAGACTTTTCAATCATCATCCTATAACTTTTCAAACTTTGACTAAGGTTTGTTTCTAGACTCTAGATTCTTAGGACCATTAGAAAATAGGTCAACACATATATTTAGGATATCACCATTATAAGCACATCATGTGTTAGTCAAAATTTATACAATAGATTCACATAGTCCTAGACTAGGCCAAGGATTCAACAAAGATAACATATACCTAGGGTTACGCTCCCAAGACTTTTTATAATAAGGATTTAACCTATAGACCTAACTAAAACACAAGGTTTCAGTCCATCGTCAAAGAACATACTTATTATATCAAACTTCAAGGTTTGAGATTTCAAATAACATCATATTAACTCCAAAAAGTATAGAGCTTCCATGATCTTATAAAAATCCCAAACTTGACATTATCAAAACATTAATCAGAATAGGAATTTTCACAAATAGCCATAAATAGGTTTAGGGTTTCACATGTCAACAACATACCCTTAGGTTAGGGTTTTATAGAGAACCTCTTTAAGGTTCTATACAAGAAATTTGAGTTGTATATGGTGGGTATATTCATTAGTTGATGAGTCATCCCAAACAAGATTCCTTTTAGGATTCAATAGTGCTAGACATATCAACAGTTAGTAACATATGAAATAGATATTTCAAAGAGAGTAATAAGAGTATTTATTTCAATACATACTGTTGATTCTTTGACAAACCTTTTGACTTGTGTGGCCTTGTTGTATGAGCCTTCTCCATGATTCTTGGAGATTCAACAGATTGATTCCTAGATAAGGAATAGAGGTACACAAGTGATTAGTACATAATATAATAAAAAACTTAAACAAGTACATGAAGACAAATAGAGGGAATGAGATACTTATATTGAGGATTTGATGTGGTCTCCCTCTCAAGCTTTAGGTAAAACCTAAAACTTATAAAACAAATAATTACATTTCCAATAATATGTTAAACCTATACTACATAAAATATACAAATGAAACATAAGATGGAAGGGGCTTAGTAGTGCAAGTCCCTTATTTCTTCTTCAGCCTTTGCTTTATTTGGGGATGATGTCTCTACAACCATGTTTGCATGATATTTATATTTTTTCCTTCTCTTGAGGTTGTCAGGAAAATCACTTATATAGTGTCCCATCTTGTGACAATGATAACACTCGATCTTGGACATGTCAACTTTATTCTTTGACCCTTTCTTCTTGAATCTTCCTTTATGATGAGAAACATAAGCATTTGATACTTCTTCATTGTTGGTTACCATGGAGACCCTTAACTCTTCTTGACTACATGTTGTCCATAACTCTTCAAAGGTGGGTTTTTCTTTCCAACCGTTGAGGGATGAGGCAAAGGAACTCCAAGAAGATGGTAGTCCCGGAATGGCTGCAATTACTAGTTCTTTATCTAGCACTATTTCATCAATGGAAATGAGCTCATCCCTTATCCTTGCTATTTTCACAAAGAAAGAGGAAACAATATCCTCTTTTTTCATCTTAACAGTTCTTAGATCATTCTTCAGGCTTTCCACCTTTCCAATGTTCTTGAATTTTTACAAAGCCCCATACATTTCCTGAGCATGATCAATATTTTATATGAAGGGGATAAGGTTGTCCTTTATGACTTGAACCATCAAAGCCATAACTACCAATTCAATTTCTTGGTACTTCACCTTATCAACATCACTTGACTCTTCTGTAGGCCTTGTCATATTTCTTCTGAATAAATCCAATACCTTTTTTATTTTCAAGGATGATGTCAATCCTCTTCTTCCAAGACCTATATTTTGAAGCTACTTCAATATTTTTTTCTCTTTTGATAGTGTTAGACATTTTTCTTGAAGATAGTGAATACTTATTTCTTCTAGTGAACTCCTTCCTTGATTAAGTCCTTGAGATTTCCTTTTTCTTCTTCTTTTACCAAAGCTCTGAAACCATGTTAGAGAATCAGAAAGGAAAAAGATTCTCTTGTTCTTAATTATTTACTTGTGATATTCTTTAGTTATTATTATGTTCTTATTATATTTCTTCTTATTTTTTCATTAAGTAAATACACATATATCAAGGACACTAGATGTAGGCCAACAGCCAGGTAAAACCCCCCCTTGAGGGGAAAACCCAGTCAAGATAATTATTCCTTTCAAGATAGATTCTTGAGACTCTAGACCTTGACATGGACTTCCTCTGCATGACGTCAACCTTCCTTGTGATCCTTCCTGAATCTAGCAACAGAAACACTGGAACTTCAACCTTGCTTCTTGAGACTTCGTTCTTGAGGTAGAGACTTCAATCTAGCTTCCAAGACTTTGATTTAGGCCCAATACAAATTCTCCAAGCAACAATATCCAACAAAATTACCTTATACTTCTCTTTCACTTAGTAGAACCAACCTGGCAGCAACTGGTGTAGCGAAAACTTTGAGAACTTAGATCTCCCAAACTATAGCTCGGAATGGAGTGAGAGTAGTGCCAAAATTTCGATTTTATTCAACTCTATAAGTGTGCCAAAAATCAAACCCAGAAATTCCCTCTCCAAGATTTCACAATTTCTCCTTGTAGCAGCTTCTAGATCGAATATTTGTGTTATAGATTGATGTGTCCAAGTGAGTTTGATTCCACTCTATATATAGGTTGATGAGTTTGAATTCCACGAATTAAGGCTGACTTGATCACCTTTAGGACGACTTGGTGTGGAGGCTTCATAAATTATATGTTACTCAATTATTGACCTAATTGCATGATTCAAAAGCCCAATATAGATCAATTTAAATGTGCAATAAACCTATAGACTCATAATAAAACCTAGAAGTCCACAATAGGGACTTTGACCTAAAATATGTATGACCCAAGCATGAAACCCATGCCTTAATAAGTCATTCAATAATAATATAAAATTATTTTCTTTATTATTTTTACAATTACAATAAGTATTGACTCAAGTACAATTTATGAAGACCGAACATAGTTACATTCTTCAACAACCTCCACCTTCAAGAGATAAGGCTACCCCATCACGTAGTAACGTACTATGTACTAACCATCCATAAACTATTTTCGCGCAACATGGTCACTACACACACCATTGCACTGATCTCCATCGCTATCATGATGTATTGGTGACCATCCATCAGACTAATATTGTGACACCATCATTTCTTGATACTCCAACTATGGATGATGTGCCTTAGACCATTTATTGTGTCTTCGATGAAGAAGATTCACACTCAGTCCATGCATATGCTCATTAACACTCAATCTCTCAACTGACATGAATCTCCACTAGGATGGAAAAGCTGCCTAAATCAACCTTGCCAAAACCTACCCACACATGTGGCCTATGTGACATACTTGGGAATTTGATTAATCAATGCCCAAATTTGAAATAACTAAGGGGAATTTTCCTCTCACTGGTCTATTTTCCTTGACCTGTTCGATCAAACAAGTCTAGGCACAAGGGAAATTATTGCCGCATTTTCTCGAAAATCCACCATACTCAGAATTTCCCATACCTCTCTCAATTTTGACAGGCAAGAGTGGCATTGTGGCCAACTGACACTTGACCCTCAATCCCTCTTCCCATTGCCTAAGCTAAAACCAATATATGGCACACACCTTCAATAAGTACCCCACCTTATTACGTCATTCACTAGCCATTTTCGTAAACTATGAAAGATTTTTCCACACAAAACATTTACCATATCGACACAGGACCTATAGTAAATGCAGTGCATCCTTTTGATATTTGTACTAGTACCTTTCACAACTCAAAAACATATCCACTTCTGCAAAATATTTGGAAAAAATAACATTACATGGTTCCAACTCCACACAATTCATTAATAGCTTCCTTCTAGAGAGGAAGACCCCACGACCCCTAGGACATCGAAACCTTCCCAAGAGCCTTCTCCTGCTCACCATCAGGTGACCATTAGGAACATTCTCCCACCACCTGGTGTTGATGATACTCAACACCACATATGATTCATATCCTCATATGTAGGAACCCTAATTCATGTTGTTTTTTCATTATTATTCGGTGTCAAGATCGCTTCACCTGATGCAAAGTTTTCACCACCCATGAATGCACAGACCCACCCAATATATGCATTGTAAAAATCATTGGGTTCTTTGGTAGCAACCACAAAATTGATTCCACATTTTTCATATAGCACCACACGATGCCAATCACAGCCGCATGACCTCTCGTAACCTCTGCCACCATTGGAAAACCTATTTCATTCAGACGAGGATATTTTAGAGGTTAGGATGGAACCAAAGTAATTGTGATATGCCATACATCATCGCTCTCTCTTTTTACCTGAAAAAATGTTCTCAACTACTAAAGCACCATGCCATGACATTTGCAAAATAGAGATAAAAAATTTCTACCACCAAGATAGGTAGATTGGTTCAAGAACACCATCCATACACGAGATGAATTTAAGGGAACATGTCCAGTATCTCACCTATAGTCAAGGTAGATATATCCAATAAACCCTGTGTAGTTGAAGAAATCTCACTGGAGGCAACTTGTTCTTCCAAAGAATTTGCTTCTTATAAATACCTATTCCAAGAATATAGGGATATAGTCATGTGGCTATATTAAAAAATGCTAGATATTAGTCCCACAATTGTGGAGAACCACATTGTCATGTGGCCCGATGCTTACTCAGTTAGGAAAAGGTAGTGTCATCCCAACCCTTCCAAGGCAGAAGCAATTAGCCAAGAAATTGAAAAACCACAAGGTCAATTTCATCTACCTAATCTACTACAAATCATGGGTTTCCAACCTTTTACCCATTATGAAAAAACAAGGCACCATTCGAATTTGTACTAACGTCATATATTTGAAAAAATCATGTTCCAAATATAACTATACTACAACCTTCATCGACCAAGTGATCGACACTTGTGTTGTGTTGAGATATCCAGGGGCGACTAGATTAGGTGATTTCTCTTACTTTGATAACTTCTTGTGATGTATTTTTACTTAACTTGATTAGCTTCTTCTTACACTTGATTATTACTAGTGTTCTTTATCACCAAACAACTACCAAACAATAAAATCAATGAGAAAATAGGACACAAGATGTAGGTGATCATCCAGGGCCAAAACATCGTCAACTGAGAGGAAAACCCATAAGAATTCTTCTCTTCTTATAAAACTTCGGTTGACGAATTCCACGACCTATAATCCTTTACCAATACCCTCCAAGACAATGTCAAACCTTGATTCCAGCAAATTCTGTAATTTCAACCTACCTAGTAGATCCTTCTGGAACTTCTACCTACCTAACAAATCCTTCAGCAACTTCGATCTGCCCAAGAAACTCTTCTGCAGCTTCGATCTGCCCAACACATTTTCTGCAGCTTCAATCTACCCAAAAAACTCTTCTACAACTTCGATCTTCCCAATACATTCTTCTGCAACTTTGACGTGACCAACACATTCTTTTGTCCAAAAAAATATTCTTCCCAACAAATGTAGAAACCCTATCACGAGAGAGAGAGAATGGCCCAAAAGCTTTGATCTAGTTCTTCTTCTCCTTATTCATCCTTCTCCAACTTCTATCTTGAGGATATAAAACTTTCTTGAGTGAGTGTGCACATGAGGTTGAGTTCCTTCTTATTTATAGGCTCATGAGGGGTAGAAATTTCTCTCTTTAGGCCAACTATAATTTTCCTTAGGCTGAATTGAACTTTGTGCCATGACAAGGTCTTGGAGGGTCTTTTTACTTGATTTTGACTCAATATTATTTTCTTTACAATATTTCACATTCCCAAATGGGTCATTCATACATGAAAATGAATACATGACTTTACAACAAACCTAGAAGCACTCAATGGGTGCTTTGACCTATAAATGATTTTTCTTGAGCATGAAACCCATGCCTCAAGACTTACAATAATAAATTTATTTTTCTCTTTTCATTAAATACAAAAAATCATAATTTAATCTATCATTATGAGACTGAAACTAGTTACATATTTCAACACTCCATCTTAAGTAGGGAGGTATTCATAATCCATACAAGGTACTTGGACATTCTCAATCTAAATAATTCTCATAAGAAGAGTTACATTGGTAACCCATCTATATAGCATCATATAATCTAATATTGTCACATAGCAAGGCCTTGAATAACAACTCTATTTATCCAAAATGTTAGAGCACAATCCCGGTGAGACTAATGATTTATAAACACCTTCATCATTTTCTCTCCAAGAGCATACCCCACCTAGGTGTTCAAAGGGTATTTCCTTCCAAGAATATTCTTATATTGGATTCCAAGTCCTCAAAGAATATTGGTCCTTCACGACTCTCTTTATCTTGGATTCCCTACCACATCCTCAAAGAGTATCAGATTCCAAATGCTTACCCAATCCTCTATTCTTTCCTCCCAAGTGAAGAGAAGAATGATGTGCCTATCTCTCCCTCTCAATTGGAGAGAATATACCCATTCCTATAAAGGAATGTTCTCAAGATCCCTCTTATCCAGGGACTTTTCCAGGCTCCCAGGAACTTGCTTCCAAGTTCCCTTTTCACCAAGGACTTGTTTCCAAGTTTCTTCCAAGTTATAAACTTGCTTCCAGGATCCCTCTTAACTAGGGAATTTTTTCCAGCAACAATTTTTTATTCATTTATGGTGATCATGGGACATTCAATTTCTTGTAGTGCTCCCCCATTAGATGTCATGAATTTTTATCTTTAATATTATGGAGCCTTAATCTTTGTAGGGAATCGACCATCCATCACTTTCCTCAATTTAGTCATGTCATTCTTCCCTTTATTTGAAAGTTCCACATTTGGATTTCCTTCATACAACTACCTCTTCTACATCATGTTTCCTTTAGGATATTCCATCCCACCACATAAGTGTTAGTTGTAGACAACATCGACAAATCTTTTTACAGTATTCCTGTATTAACCCATCTAGATTTTATTCAAAAACCAAAAATGAATATCAAATCAAAAGTACCTTTTGTGATGGCCCTTAATCATGACATCTGTTTTCTTGCAATATTCACATCCCGCACATATATTTGACACATCTCCAAGGTATACAATGTCAAGGGTCTCCTTTTCCAGACTTCATTAGGGTATTCATATCTTTCCCATATTGGAGATATCATAGTCAAATATTTAGTCATTAGATGTTGATTTCATTATTTCATGATCTCTTCCTTTCTTTATTCACACATTGCTTCATAGGAACTTCCAATCATAGTTCCTTCATTTTTATTTACCACCTCATATTCCATATGAGGATTTATTATATTGATTTCATCTATTCAATATTTGAACCAAGCCTTTATTCATCCTTCCAAAGGAGGAAATCCATTTCTCTTGATTATTCTCATGAGATAGAGCATGTATCCATGTTGTCTGCAACTATATGACATGACTCAATTTTATCAAATACAAGCATACATACATCATATCTTCCTTTTGGTCATCTAAAATTCCTTCAATAACTTCCTTTATTGAAAGAACTTCAATCACCTTGACCTGCATCACTTCTTTTGAAATCATACCGTCATTCCATGAATCCCATATAAGGTGGAATTTTCGTCTAGACACTTGCTTCTTCTAGTAGATGAACCTTCTAACGGAGACTCCAAAGGAGGATCTTTATTATCCTCATCCTGAAAATACTCCTTTTTGAATGATGTATGATGAGCTATATACTAGATGAATTTATTTTCCCCATAAGTACTATTTATGCTTCTAACAAGGTTACCAAGAGCTACATTCTTCTATAGGTGACAACCATATGCTTATATTTCAACAATCATTCATGCTTCTTTATGATGATTTCACAAGATCTTACTTTCACTCGTATGATTCTATGATTCCATCTCCTAACATAATGCATCATGTCACACTTCTAATGATTCATACAATGATAGTTATAGTTTACAATTTAAAATAGAAACTTGAAAATAACTAGGTGAGCAAGACTATCTCAATCATAGTAGAGATATTTTACTTCCTCCTTCTTGGAATTCTTCTTTTTAGCTTCTTCCAATTTTTCAATGATACATGCTTCTTCCCTTCCTATTTTTTTTTTGTCCTTCTTGAATCTTTCTTGTAGTTCCCATATTCATGATAGACATAACATTGACATATTCTTATTCTTTTTTGAGGACCAAGCTTCCCAAACATCCTTTTTATTCTAGAAATGGCAGAAAATGTTTGATATTGCTCGCTTGATCCTCCATCTATTTTGCCTTAGATCTGGTTACTTCTATCTTTCATAGTGACCATAGTTCATTGAATGGAGCATCATCCTTCTTCATAGATGCCTGATGTGAGGTTTCCCCATTCCTTCGATAGTGCATTGAGAAATATGGTAGTAATTTCCTTATGAGAAATTATTTTTCCCAACTCTTGTAGTTTATCCTTTATTTCCAACATCCTCATTAAGTATGAGGCTATTCCTTCTTCTCTTGATATCTCCATCTTGTATTTTTCTTGTCTTAACGAGACTACTTATCATGCAATGCTTATGGAGAACAATTCTACAAGTTTGTCATAAATGTCTTTTGACCTTTCCATTTTTTCTACATAAGGATTTTTTGAGCCTTATTTCCTTTTTCATGTATTCATCTAGAGCTTGAGATTCTTCCTTTAGTGATAGAACCCTTAACATCCTCAACAAATTCATTTTCTATGAGGATCAAATCTATCCTCTTCTTCCATGCAAGAAGTTTTTACAACCCAACCAATTTGTTGCTCCCCTTGCAAAATTAAGTCACTTTGATAGATTCAAATATAGATATAAATATACTTGTCAAGTGAAGATACACTTTGATGTTAATATACTCAACTTGATTCCTTCTTGATTTTGATGATGATAGAAGATTTCGGGCCTTCAAAAGTGATCCTTCAATGAGAGGGAGATCACCTTGATTCCTTGATGATCATGATTGCGCTTCTTCCTGCTTCTCTCGAATGTAGATAATCTTATATGATTCTCTTGTAACCTATTTTTACCATAGTATATTTTCCATTTTTCCTTTTATGTTGAAAAAAAATTGAAAAGAAAATAGAAATGAAAAGAAAAAAATAAAAGAGATAATATATATATATATATAATACAATAAAAATTCCCAAAGTTGCGAGAAAATCAAAATGATACATTATTTTATATGCTTGTATTTAATCCTTTGTATATTTTCCGAAAGGGTTATATTTTATTTTGTAAATAAAGGTATGATTTGACTTCTTGTCATTTTGTAATAAAGCACGATTCAAAGTCGATGGAGGAGATCATCCCCGCCAAGATCAACGACGAAGGATGAGTTTGGGACCTTCCCACACCACTGAAGTTTAACGAGGGGGGGTTTCCAAAAAGTCGCTTTTAGTTACAGTCATCAACAAGAACCCTCAAATCAATTCAAATCCTCTATTTCCCGGTTTTATTTTTGTAAACATCCTAGTTATTTTGGATGATATTATTTTTGTAATAAAGTTCAGTTCAAGTCTAGATATTCTTGAATCGAGCTCTATAAATATTTTTTAATTTTAAGAAAATGGGGTTGAACCCTTGTGATGAATAATTAGACATTATTGTAACTTTATAAAGTATTTTTTAAGCTAATAGAAGGATTATGGACTTATTCTGACCAACTCTTGTATCTTCGTGAGTTATTCTAGTTATTCATTCATGTTTCATTTTTTTTTCTCTGCACATGTTCAAAGTTATATATAAGTTTCGGTAAGATGAGATTGAATGCAAATCTCTATGAAAGCCCCTGCAAAGTTATAATAATTTAAAGAGATTAATTAACTATTTTTTTCTATTTTAGCTTAATTCCTCTAGATCTTTAAATTAATGCCTTCTGTTATCTTTTGGATATGTTTGTTTGGCTATAGAATATTTCAATACACATCTACTGTATATGACAAACTAAATATTCAGTATGAATGTTTAAGGAATTGTATATTTTCTTAAGTTCTTCATTTCACATCATTTTAAAAGCTTAATTCTGTCAAGGGTGAAGAATCATCTCTTTTATTTTCTCGAAAGTAATTAGCACTTACATATGTTTAAAGATTTAAAACATTGTTCATCAAAATAAAATCAAAACCTCATTTTAGATGCTTTGACATAGTTCCTTAGCCTAGAAAGGAAAACATCAGATTGGTGCCATTGTCGGGGAACGAAATTTTGCAGTTTATTTTCCTTGGGACAATGATAAACTTTATTCTTAAAGGTGAATAAGAAGTTCGTTGGCTAATATAATTCACCTGGCGAATCCATTTGGTAAACCTGGCTTCATCCAATATACCAGGTCCCATTAACAGATCCATAAAGGTTAATAAGAATTGGCTCTTCAAGGCACAATGGAAACCTCTTCTTCAATTCCTTCTTCTCTTTCACCATAAATTGTATCACAACATGATCCTTTTCAACCCATTCCAATTCATGCTAAATTTTCAGATATACCACCTAAAGTGATAAAAATATTATCTAAAGGAGTTTACCTTCAGTCAACTTTATTATTTCATCAATTTGAATCATTCCAGCTTCCTATTTATTCTTTAGATGCAGCTGAAATAGAATCTGAACTTGGACTCAAGTTACCTGATTTTAATCCAAGTGATTTTATTTTTCCTATTATACATACTTCACTTATGTTAAACCCAAGGAAGGTTTTACAATGTATACCAGTCCCTTGGCTTTTGAAGAACAAGATAGCTCCATACTAAAAGTTCAAAAATTGTTTATCCCTCCTTAATTCATACAACACCCTACCGACTCAGATCATTCATCCTCATCTCAAGTAACTTCTTCTCTACAATATTCTTCATCTTCATCTTCACCTTCATTACCACATTCAATGGCTGGCTTTAGACCAATTATAGCAGCTCGTTATGCAACACTATTTCTTCCTCCAATAACTGAACTCCATCCTTTTCCTTATGGGTATTTGAAAAATTTACCCAAATTTAATGGAGAAACAGGGCCATATGTTGAAGATCACTTAGCTTGATTTTTAGATTTTGCTGATAACCTGAATATTTCACATGAATATGTTTATACTAGACTCTTGGTGTAATCGTTAGAGGGAAATCTTCGAAAATGGCTAAGACAATTACGAGAAAATTATATCAATTCATGGGCTAAACTAATAAATATTTTCAAAAATAAATGGGGAAATAAGAAAGATGTTGTTTACTATTTAACAGAGTTCGAAGACTTGAAAAGTAACCCTAATGAACATGTTGATGATTTCATTAAGAGATTCAATAAACTTTATAAGAAAATGTCCTCAGACTGCAAAACTCCAGTAACTGCTACCAAAATTAGATTTTCTAAAGAATTTGAAGATGATTTTGTTGTAATTCTTAGAGAAAGAAAATCTGAAACTTTAGCAGACATGTAGACTAATACAATAGAAGTTGAAGCCAATAGGTCAACATCTAGTGAACTCAGAGAAAAAACTGAAAAGGCTGGAAAGAGGATGAAAGTTAGAGAATAAGGTGCATAATAACCAAAAACTAAAGATCAAGAGAATAATATTGATGGAATAACTTCTCTACATAGAAACATATCTAATAGAATATCTAGAATGGAATCTCAACCAAGAGTAACCCAAATAGTCGCAAACAAACCACAAGTTCAATATAGAAGAATGAAAGACCAAATAATGACCAACAAATCCAACCTCCCTTATTAATTGATGATCAATACCATGAAGAGACTATTCCCGTTATTACGAATGATATTAATCAATTTGAAAAATTCATCATCTCACAATGCTATTGTTCCAATAGTTCAAGATCAATCTTCAATCCAAAGTCAAGAAAACTCTCAAATTTCTAAATATCAAGCTTTTTCATAATTTCTTATTGTTGAGTTAAACTATGACTTAAGGCCAAGACTAGGATCTGGTAGACCGGTTAAAAAGGTTACTTTTGATGAACCTCAAATAAAAACAACTAAAAAATAAACATCATCAGTTGAAACACATAACCAGTCACCGTAACATAATTCTCCTCACAAAACTGCTCCAACAATTTTCAAGTGGAGAAATAATTAGAAAGAGTTAAAATTCAAATTCCATTATATGAACTCTCTAAAAATCCAGGTTATAAAAATCAATTTTCTAGATGGATTCAATCTTCAAGTATTGATGAAGAGGAAGATGTCATAAGTTTGCAGGATGAAAAACCTCAAGTGGTATTTGGTCCTAGCTCTAATATTAATGATGAAAGTGTTCCTCCTTTTTATGTCACCTTGAAAATTCATGATTATCTTTTATATAATTGCATGTGTTTTTTTGTAAATAAAGTAGATCTATTCACATTCATTTAAAACAATGGATTACATAGTAACCATTATCGGGAAGATAGGTAGACCAGTGTCTTGTAGTGGTAATTAAAATCGTCCCTTTGGACCTGAATTTCACCCTCTGGGATGGGAGGTACAAGGAGAGGAGCAGAGGGGAGTGAGTTATTATCAAAATACAGAGAGAAGCATAGGTAATGAGACTAGGAAAAAAAATTTGAAGCCTTGCAGTGGAAGAAAAAACAAGGCTTTTAAAGATTACTATCATTAAACATGGAAGACTAGAGCCTTGGAGAGTGTGACTGGTCTGCGTCATCAGTCAAGAAATCATCAACACTTATTGGGCGATCAGGGGTGCCTTCATCGGAGCCGAAAATATTCCTTTTATTTGAGGAGGGACCTGCGTCGGGGAAAAACTGCATATGAGAGGAGTGAGGAGTTGTTGGGTCAAATTCTTCTTCTTTGAGGCTCAGATGAGGGTGGTGAGTCGCTAACCATTGTTTTAGAAGAGCATAATCTGGAGAGCTACGTTCGATGAACCTTCAGGGATGGACTTTGCTGACGTACATCACAAATTTCTCCATGAGGGAGTCGAGTTTGCGCACTAGGATACGGTTATGGTCCTAGTAATCTTGGAGAGCCATGCTGACCATATTTTTTGTTTTCTATTAAAGTTCGATTGCACGAATGTAAAGATTTTCTCTGGTTTTGGTGAGGCCAGGGTTAGGAACCTAGCTGAAAGCAACGTATACAACCTTTTTCAGGGCATTTATGTGGGCGGTTTTGGCTCTGTCCTCAAGATCATCCAGATGCTGCTGCACTTTCGGGCTGGCAGTGGCATCAAAGACTTTGGCAGAGTTTTTGGCCATCGTCTCCGCACGAGTGACCAGGGGTCGGGAGAGGTTGGCCCAGCGGGCGCCTCGACCACATCCACCGTGAGCAGGGAGGGAAGGATTGGCTCTACGAGGGGCCATGAGAGGAGTGTCATGTAGAGAGGGGTATGCAGAAGCACTAGGAAGAAAGGGGTGGCTTGGGTGGCAAAGTAGATGGATACAAAGCTGAGAAGACAGATACATGACTGCTAGAGGCAGGGAGGGGATGAAGAGCAAAGAAGATAGATACAGAGTCGTTAGAACCAGAGGAAGGAATGAGGAGCAGTCAAGCTGTGTGAGGTAGATATATGTTGGAGGGAGGAGATGATGGCAGGGGAAACCATGGGAGAGCATGCCACATGGTCTGGAAATGTAATGAGGGAAATAAATGTTGCATACGAGAATGTCCTTCTGATGACTGGCGATGTTAGAGTCGCGGGCTTGATTATATGTGGGGATGGAGGTGAGATTTGTGGTCATGATTGCTGGGGGGGGAGTGAAGATGTAGAGGGTGTGTCTTGTTCGGCAACTAGCGTATCCAAGTCCCGAATGCGAGTACATTCGTCTTTGAAATTTGGTTGAGTGTAGGTGTCCCATGATGTGGAAGTGAAATGGTTGCTACCGTTAACACCAATGTTTTCAAGGAGATTGGCTAGTTGATTGGCCTTGCTTATGATGCCATGAAAGGTGATTCCTTTTGCATTGTCGATGCGGAGTTTGATTTTCTGAAGAGTTTTGTTGATTCTCCAGATGTTCGAAACCTAGTGAACGCTTCTTCCCTACCTAATATTTCTGTAGTATTGGGTAGCGACTGTGGAATCCCCTTCAACTAGGAGGGGCCAGAAATTCTGATCAATGGCAATGGCAATACCGTGAGCTAAGGCCTGAAGCTCAGCTGCGTTGTTGGTGGTGTGCCCTAGGTTCCCATAGTAAATCCAGATAATTGGCCTTCATGATTATGAAAGTGTCCACCGAAGCCATCTTTTCTCGGGTTATCTTTAGAAGCTTCGTCGTAATTGAGTCTGATGAAGGTGGGGTCAGGGGGTTGCCATTTGGGTTCAGGCGTGGTGCCTAGAGGAGAGTTGCAATTGATCGAAGAGTAGTGGAGGGATAGGTTGAGAAGAGAAAGGATGCAGAGATCCTACCTGGAGGGGGGGGATGAGGGATTCAGGTCTTTGGATATGGAGGAAAATTCTCTAAGTGTGTGTTTGATAGAATGAATTATCTGCTCTTCCTCTTTTTCTGGGTTTTTAAATATGCAGGCATTTTTTTCCTTCCAGATTTCCTAGCAGGTGATTCCCAATAGAAGTTTCCAATCCAGATTGATGAGAGGCTGATTAGAGAATGAAGTGCGCCAGTGATCCAGGGAAAGGAGAATGGAGGAGGGATCTTTGTCTGAGGAATTGAAGACTAGAAAGATCGAATTCCATATGTTAGAGGAAAAGTGGCATTCATTTAACAGATGATTGGTATTTTCCTCATTATTTTTGCATAGAATACATATGGACGCACCAGTGAAGCCTTTTTTGATGAGGTTTTCCCAGGTCAAAATTTTTTGGTGCATTACAAGCCAATGAAAGAGAAATATTTTGGGCCAATGATTGCGCTTCGAGAGAGTGCTCCATTTGTTGTCTATGGGGGTGTGAGTGGAGTTAGATAAGAGGCCATAGGCATATTTTATGTTGAAGTGGCCAGCTGCATTAGAGCCCCATATTAGTTTGTCTGGCTCATCGTCCCTTTGAATCTACCTTTTCCCTAGCTCATCAGCTAGGTTATTCCAATCCTGAGGGTGATTTTTTGCTGAACCCATTCCGGGGCCTCGAGCCATTCCCTCCATTTAGTGTTGTCATCGTTTTTCCAGAAATATTTGACAAGCTTTTAGTTGTAGTTGTCCATATGAGTGCGGATTTTTTGGAATTGATCTTGATTGAGACGAGGGAATTTCTCCTGGGAATCATCCCAAAACAGTGTTATCCTGTCATTTCGAACTTCCCAAAAGCAATGGTTTTGGACCATTTCTCTGTTGTCCCAAGCTTGGTTCCAGACTAAGGAGCCCTTGAGGTTTCCAGAGAGCCTAATTAGAGCCTCTGAGTGGTGAGATGGAACATATTTTTCCTTCTAGAGTGTTTCCCAAGAGGTGTTGGGGCGGGTGATCCATCTCCACTAGGTTTTGGCGCCCAGAACTTTTCCTAGCAGATTTGGGTCTCTGAGACCAAGCTCCCTATATTTTTTGGGTCTGCAGATTTTTCCCTAGGCTACTAGGGCCCATTTTCCCTTGTTCTCTTTGCCTTTCCATAAGAAGTCCCTTTGAATGGTTTTGATTTGATTTGAAATATATTTGGGAGTAGTAATGGCCGAGTACTGGTATTTAGGGATGGCTTGAAGGAAAAAGCGAACCAGGACTAATCTTCCCTGGAGATTTAAGGATCTGAAAGTCCAATTGGAAATATATTTTTCAATTTGGTTACTAGAGATTCCCAGTTGGATTTGGCCAAGGGTTTATCAGTCAGGGGAACTCCGAGGTACTTGGAGGGGAAGGAGCAGAGCTGAAAGCCAAGAATGCGAGCTATATTGAGTTGAATGGGCTAATATGTATTGAGGAAGAAGAGTTTTGATTTGGCTTTGTTGATGGAGGTGCCAGAGGCCTAGGAAAAATCAACAAGAATATTCTAGAATGCTAGGGCTTCTTTGACCGTGGGAGAGCCCATGAGAAGAGTATTATCCAAAAATTGCTGGTGGGTTGAAGGGGGGTTGGGGGGTAGAGATTTAAACCAGAGACACTTCCATTTGTGGAGGCAACTGCTATGGAGCGGCCTAGACCATATACCATTATGAAAAAAAGGAAAGGAGAGAGGGGGTCTCATTGTTGGATTCCACAGGACGGGTTTATGATGGTGGAGGGGGAACCATTGAGAAGAATGGAGAAGAAGGCACCCGAGACCATGGCCATAATCCAATTTGTGCAGTCTTTGCTAAAACCAAAAGCTTCTAGCATTTTCCTAATGTAATTCCAGTTTATTTTGTCGAAGGCTTTGGACATGTCCAATTGGATAAGCATGCCTAGTTTCCTTTGCTCCTTGAGAGAGTGAATGACTTCCTGTGAGAGGACAATGTTGTCCAAAAATTTTCTACCTTCCACGTATCTTATTTGATGAGGGGAGATGAGAAGGGGCGGGATATTTTTGATGCAGTTGGCCAAAACTTTAGAGATTATTTTGCAACTAACATTGTAGAGGGGAATAGGCCTAAAATGGTTAGGGGAGTCATATTTTCCATATTTGGGAATGAGGGTGAGGAAGGTGGCATTTAAGGCCTTTAGGACAGACTTTTTATTGCAAGATTCTTCCACCAGATCATACACCTCCTCTTTGAGCAGGGGCCAATAGGCCTTAAAGAAATCTATGGTGAAACCATCTGATCTAGGGGATTTTCCTTTGGGCATAGTCTGGACTGCGTCTTCAACTTCGGTCATAGAAACCTTTTTTAAGAGAATATGGTTGTGCTCCTTGGTTAAAATTGAGGGGATATTTCTGGTTATTTTTTCTATTGCCTCCTCATTGGAATTGTTATATTCGTTAAGAATATCTCCAAAATACTGATTGAGTTCCTCTTCTATCTCTGTTTGAGTACAGAGGATGTTTCCCTGTTGGTTTTTTAGGCTCAGTATTCGATTGTGTTCCCTGTGTTGAATCATTGAGCAGTGGAAGAAAGTAGTGTTTCTTTCCCCATCTTTGAGCCAGCTGACTCTTGATTTTTAGCAGCATAAATTTTCTTCTTGGGAAACTCGTTCCTCCCATATTTTTTGAAGCATTAGTTCCTCTTGCTTATTTTTTTATGTCATGCCATTGTTGATGATGTTCTATTGTAGGTATTTCATTTTGATTTCGATCAATTTCTTTTCTGCTATGATGTCTCTGAAGTAGTTTTTGTTCCAGAGTCTAAGTTTAGATTTGATAAATTTCAACTTCTGCTAGAATTTATACATTTTGTTGCCTCGGGAGGGTTGGGGGGTAGACCACCATTCCCTCATTTTGTCCATGAATTTAGGATGATTTATCCAGAATGCCTCAAACCTGAAGAGTTTGTTTTTGGGACCTTCTGAGAGCTTAATGTTTAGAACAACGGGCCAGTGATCAGATCCCACCTGTGGGACGATGATGGCTTACGTGTCCAAGGAGCTTAGGAATAGGTCCTCCGAGAGGAGGAATATGTCTAATCTGGAGGCTATCTTCCTGTCTCCACCTCTTCTGTTATACCAGGTGAAGGATCTGTTTTTGGTGGGGGTATCAATGAGTCTGAGATCATCAATGAAGACCTGAAAGGCAGTTGAATCCTTGTCCAGTTTTCTTAGGCCTCCTTTTTTTCCCCCAAGGTTGAGAATCATATTAAAGTCACCTGATGTGATGTTGAAGGGGTGATTGAAGGAGCCGAGGTTCTTTTTTAGGCTCCTTAACCACACTAATCTCTTGGTGACAGAGTGAGGAGAGTAGACATTAGTAATGAAAATCTTGTCCTTGGTTCCAATGATTTGAAGGACTGTGGTGAGGGCATATTTAAAAGCTGCGGACTCGCATAGGTGACAATGGGAATCATTCCAAAAGGTTGCAAGCCCACCAGCAGTGCTAGAGGCTGAGATGGCCATGTGGTTGTAGTGTTTTTTGAAGAATGATTGTTTTATAGAGTCCATGGAGCTGAGATTGCTTTTGGTTTCTTGAAGTAGGACAATGTCCGGTTTGTCAAAGGCTATTCTAGATTTTAGGATTCTTTTCTTACTGGGACTGTTTAGTCCTCTAATATTCCAGGATGTGAAAATCATTGAAAAAAATTTGGGGGTAAAGTGATTTCTCTTACCTTTCCTTCATTGATGAGGCAGATTCCCAGCTCCTGATGGAGTTGGCTGGTGGTTTCTTGCCTCTTTTCTAGTTATGTCCCTCGGAAGGTGTTTCCATGCACTTAAGTTGACCATGATACCACCTTCTATGCTTTTTCCCTTGTTTAGGAGTTCTTGGTGTCGTTGCATTTCCTCCTGTAGAAGGTAAGATTCCTTAATTTTTTGGATGTGTTCTCTCGGAATGACTTCTATTCCATTCTTGTTCCGTTATTTTTCTACTTTCTGCAGAGCCATCCCCATTAGGACTTGTTCAATCTATCTTTCCTCTAGGGTAGGTACATCTTGTATGCTTTCAATTACTGTGTCCTCTTGATATTGGGTTCCCTCTTGTATGAGTTTGTTTTGGGCTTCCACTTCCTTGCTGTTGATTTCCATTGTGTTTTCCTACTAGATGTTTGTTTCTTTTCCCATGCTTTGTTGCCATGTTTCCTCTTGAAGCCTTTTTAGAGCTTTGTACTCATTTTTCTGGGAGAACATTGGAGGATATTTCCTTGTGTATACTCTTTTTTTCTGCTTGTGTTTTTTGTCTGCCCTGGTGTATCCTTTGTCATCCTTTTTCCCCGCTTGGTCTTCTTTTGTAGGTACCTTTTTTTGGGGGAAATCTCAAAAGATATGTCCATGTTCATGGAATTTCCTACACCTAAAAGGAATATGCTCATAATCTATATTTTGAGTCCAGATGTCATCCCTGTAGTTTAGTCGTATGGCTTCTGGTAGAGCTCCAAAGACATCTAATTAGGCGCAAAACCTTGCATAGGATATGTAGTGACCATTTCTGGTGCCTTCAAACATTTTTATGATTCTCCAAGCTCGTCCCCTATGGATTTTAAGACGGAAGGTGCCCAATATTCTGTTAGTAGAGAAATATAGAGTTGTATCCAAATTGGAACACTGGTGAAGTCTTCTTTGTCCAGGGTGAATTTCTCCTTCTAGTATCTCATGTACAAACCTGTCGTGTTGAAGAAGTAAGGACCCCCTTCAAATATCCTGTCCCTGACTTCTAAAAGGGTGAAGACCAAAGTGAAGAAACCTTTAGACCCCAGCTGTAGATCTATCTCTCCTTTTGGGCTCCATTTGGCGTGAATCCATCCTTTTAGGGCACGTTCTATGGGATAAATTCCCATAAATTTCCAGATGATCGTGTGTTCTTGCATGTACTCTCTGTAGATGGCGACAACCGGGTCCCGAATGATTATTTTCAAAGTTTTATTTTCCTTTGGATTGCATGCACTGTGCTATTTTGTTTCTTCCTTTGCGTCTGTCTTCCTTCGATTCTTCTCCTTCTTCCTCTGAGGGTTGGGGGGTTTGATTTTCTCTTGTGGCCGTTGTTGCTGTGATCATTGAAGCTATGGTGTCCATGGCAACCTTTCTGTGGTCTTGCAGAGCAATGGTAGACCGAATTCTAGGGTTTGGTCGAGAAAAAGATGCGTTGGAGGTCAGTCGGGTAAAAAAGGAGACGTTGCTCTTGGATGTATTCCCTGCAGTGAGATCTTGATAGGATGGAGCTAGTGGGCCTCCATCCTACTCCATTGAAGAAGCCCGAGGTGATATCATGCAGGTAATGCGGCGGTAGGGCAACAACCAAAGGGCAGTCTGCGCGATGCGTCAGGGGTTTCAGAGCTGCAGCTAGGGTTGCAGAGCTCCTCCTAATTTGTATTTTCAGATATCTCCTTGTTTATATAATTTCATGTTATATTATGGGGCTTCCCATAATTTAATGCCTAAAATAATCATGGATCAACTTCAATTACAAATCACAAGACCATAACATGATCTTTATCCCTTTAATTCCAAGAAAATACCTTGCCTTAAATTAATTAAGGACTTAGATGTAACACTTCCCCAAATCCCTGTCAAAAGTCTAGTCTTGGATATAGTGGTTACATATATTCCACAAAAGTTTGGAATGTTATTATCTATATCTTGTTGTGAAAATTTGGGGTGAATCTTACAAATGGACATGCCTTTTTCTACAATCCCGGTTTGTGGATGTGAGCATTTAAGGTTATATAAAGAGGTCATATTTTTTAACACAATTTGTAAAGAAAATCAAGCTATTGATCATCCAATTTATGCTATTGATCAATATTTTGGATGTTTTACTTTAGCTGCCAATGATCTTCCTAATCCTCAAATTGATATTGAAGAAACTATTAATATGCTTCAAAGTTCAAATATTGATGTTTGGAAAATGTATTTTGATGGAGCATTTTCCAAAGATGGAGTTGGGGCTGGAATTGTAGTCATTTATCGTGATAATAAAAACATAACTCAATCTTTTAAATTAGACATTGAGGTAACAAACAATGTAGCAAAAAATGAAGCCCTAATTTTAGGATTGGAGTTAGCTAAGCGTCTAAAAGTTCAAAAATTGGTTGTATTTGGTGATTCATAGTTGATTGTAAAACAAATGATAAACCTTGTAAAACCAAGCATCCTAGGCTTAGAGCTTATAAGAATGAAATTTGGGAATGTGTAGAAAATTATTTGCAAGTCTTTAATATTACATCAATACTAAGAGAATAAAACATTCATGCTAATGCTTTGGAAATTTATGCCATCTCTTTTAAAATTCCTGTTCCTATGCAATTTCATTATCAAATCGGATTAAAATACAGACCTTCTATTCCTCACAATCTCAAACACTGACAGGTATTTGAAGATGATGAACAATTACTTTTTTTTACAAGAAATATATGAATTTTTTACTTTGCATATGGAAGAAGAACACATTGATGAAACCAAATGAAATGAGGATGATCAAAATTCACATCTAAATAAAATAAAATAAAATTTTGATCATGATATCATTAAGTTATCAAATAATTACATTCCAAAAGCATTAGTTCCCCTTGAAAAACTTTTTCATCATAATGATGTCTCAAAAAATTAATTATTAAACTCACAACAAGAGGGTGTTCAAGAATGTAATATTGGCACTTCTGAAGAAATCAGAAATGTTAAAATTCCAACATCATTGCCTCAAGAGATTATAGAAACATATATCAACCTTTTCAAAAATTATAAATATGTATTTTCATGGTCATATGAAGAGTTGAAAACCTATGATACAACTAATCCCTCTAAAATCAGGAGCTAAACCATCTCAATGGAAACTAAGAAGAATAAATCTAGTTTTGCTTCAAATTATTGAAAAAAGAAATTAAAAATATATTGGATTCAAAAATAATTGTTCCCTTGAGATATTCTAAATGGATAGCTAACCTAGTACATATTAAGAATAAAAATGGTGAAATGATACTGTGTGTCGACTTTAGGAATCTAAACAAATTGTCATTAAAGGATAATTATCCATTACCAAAGATTGATCAATTACTTCAGAGGGTTTCAGGTTCGAATAGGATTTTAATGTTAGATGGATTTTCTGGATATAACCAAATCCTGGTTAGTCCACAAGACAGAGAAAATACAAAATTTACAACTCCTTGGGGCACATTTATCATATGCTAGAATGTCATTTGGTTTAATCAATGTTGGAGTAACATTTCAAAGAGCAATGGATCTTGCATTTGTTGGTAAGATAAACAAATTCATTGTCATTTATCTTGATTATTTAACTGTATTTTATAATTATGATGATAAGCACTTGAAGCACTTGAGATTTTTTTTTGAAAGATGCAAGAAATATGAGATTTCTCTTAATCCGAAAAAGTCACTCTTTGCAATGAAAGAAGGAAAACTATTGGGACACATAATTTCAAAGGAAGGAGTTATACCTAATAAATTCAATAATTTTTAGGAAAAATAAATTTCTTGAGAATATTTATACCTAATTATGCTACTACCGATATTCTTAAAAAGGATCATGAAGTCAAATGGACAGTACATGGTAGATGTTAGCATCAGTAGTTTATATTTTTTAAATGTCTTCGAATCACTTAATTTCAATTTGAATAAGTTGAACTTATAAACTCTGTTATTGTCATAAATTCAAGTGTCATTTTTCCAAAACATCGCCATGTGTCTGATCATTAAGTGGTTGGTCTAAAGCTTCAAACAATGTTGATTCATGGGAAGTTATTGTCACGAATGTTGAGAAATTGACTCATGTGGTATGTATCAATGATGGGTATGTCGGAAGGTTTAATGAAGTCAGTTTCAATTGAAAAATCATGCTTCCCAAAGCAAGATGACCATTAAAGTGCAACACCTTTCTTTCCTCATTCATTTTATTCTCACTATTCCTAAGATTCTAAACCATATCCTATATATCCCTTTTCCCATGTTCTATTTTTCAAATCCTATACCCCATACCCCTATCCATTTATCATTCCCTATTCCTAAACTATATAATTCCCATGCTACCCAACCCATCCTAGTTCCATCCCCCTTAAATGACCATGATTGCAAATCATATCGAAAAAACCCACATATTCCACATTACCTAAAATACCATACCCATCCAACCTGTCTAATGATTATTATACGAATAATCATACTTTGCAAAGGAGGTGCTTGAATGACATCACACAAGTGGACAAACATAACTGTAAATTCAAATTGAATTGACAGAGTGTTACGAAGCTGCTACGCAACGTCTTCCTGAGGTCATCCAATGTCGACACGATTTAATTTGGGGTTTTCAGAGGTAGGGTCAACCCATTCAGCTTATGATATAGTTTTAATAGTTCAATTAAATTCTAAACAAGTTGTGCTACCTCCATTTCAAAGGTCGTTGTGCAACCCCTGTTTCACTACCCACTGTTGCACAAAAAACCTATTTTAGTCATCCTTTTGCAAAATAGTTTTCGACTACATGTAGGCAAATTTTGGGAAACGGAAATGGCTTTTTCTCAAGGACGGGCCAAGTAACAATAACCTATTCTATTTTTTTCATAGGTGTCATGGATTTGGATTTTTGAATGCATATTCAAAGCATATTTTCCAAACTGTGCAAACTTCCAGTTTTAGTCATTGTTTTGCAGAGAATTTTTTGGAAAGATGGGGTAGAATTCAGAGAAAATAAGAGAGGTTTAGCTTCAAAAGAATATCATCTACAATAACCTCCTTCATTTTTTACGCAGGTGTTACTGTTTGGAATATATACCCAAAACACAGGCCCATTGCACAGGCGTTGTGCATCTGCTATCCGCAGGTCTTTAGATGCTATTAAGGTTGCCACCTATATGAAAGTAAAAGGATGGACATGCTGCTGACTTGGGAGCTGAATCACCATTGAGTCATCAACCAATTGTCGCTTATTTTGGGTAAAAATAATGATAGTAGGGCATGCTATCAGTTTCTGCACAACAAAGACTTGGGAAATTATTATTATTATTATTATTATTTTATGACCAGAAAAGTCTAGTTTGATGTGTAGGATGTTTTTTCATGAACTTATATATTTTTGAGACAAATAATGTGATGAGTTCATAGGAATTTTTTTGTATTGAAGTACACACACAACTCCATCTAATGCATCTTTAGTTTTGCGGAGTTACCTCCTGGTCTAACATGGTATCAGAGCCAGTCCCTTTTTTGGCATTCTTGCCTTTGGTGTAACTCCCTCTTGTTCTGCATTTTTGCAGACTACCATTGTGCATTCAATTTTTTTTAATGCTCCTGGAATTCAGATTTTTACTGCTCCTGACATTCTGCAGTTTTGGAATAATTCTGCATTCTAGGTTTTGGAAAATTCTTCCTCATTTTTTCTACACACCACTTTGCAATCTCAGCTCAAGTTCTCCACACATTCAATTTTTACTGTGCAAATCCTTTTTTTACAGTTCACTCCACACACTCACACCTCACCTCCCTCGGCCCTCATGTTGCCCCTCGCCTCACATCCCTCCCTTACAGTCACACGCAGACCCTCACCTCACACCTGCACTCTCGTCCACTCCACTCACCTCACATCCCCCTCACCTCGCACCCCGCTCACCTCACACCTGAACTCTCGTGCACTCCACTCACCTCACATCCCCCTCATCTCACACCCTTCTCACCTCACATCCCCGTCACCCCCTCCCCTTGACCATCCCTCACTCCTAGCCTTCCGTCACTACCGACCCTCCCCTGACATCCCCATCACCCCCCTCACCTCACATCCCCCTCACCCCCTCCCCTCAGCCATGCCTCACCCCTTCCCCTCGGGCTTCATCCCTCCCTCAGATAATACCTTCCCTGGTAAATCCATCCTTGATAATACCTTTGCTTTTCCCCCAATTTTTTTACAATTTTTTTTTTTTTTTTTTTTTTTTTGGTAGAATTTAAACTAGAATTGAGTTTTTACCATGACAGAAAAGTATATTTTTCTTCAAAAGAATGAATTCTCTCATATCTATTATAGGATTTTTTCTCTCCAACAAGGAGAACTATCCTGAATGGTCTCGGAAAATCAAGCACACTCTCATTTTTAATGAGCTGTGGAGAGAAATTTGTGAAGGAGAAGGAGACCATACACTAGCAAAGCCCACTTCAGACAAGGAGATCGCCATTTGGAAAAACAAGAACTGCAAGGCCTATGCCTTGATTGCAACTTTCGTAAATGAAAAGGTGAGTCACCATATTACCCCATTTTCAAATGCCTATGAATCCTTGAGAAAGCTAAAAGAACTCTATGACTCACATTCAGAACTTGAAATTGTTCAATTAATGATTAAGTTGTTCAATATTGAATTGAACAATGATGACCCTCTTACTTTAGCTTCAGAAGTAAGATCTATCATGCATGAAACTAAGAACACTGATGTAGAAGTTGACATACCTCTCATAGCATATGTTAAGGCATTGTATCCCACTTACTCACATTATCTTGAGTCATTACAAGCAAGTGGAAACCTCATGAAATTACCTTTGATTCCCTGGAGAAAAAGTTTGCAGAAAGAGAGAAGACTTTTGGAAAGATGACAACCCCTCTGTCTTCTAAAGAGGTTGCATGATTTTCACATAGAGAAAGAGTCATGCTCAAGATTCTTCCAGAGGAAGAGGTGGTTGAAGAGGAAGAGGAAGAAGAAATTTCATAGGAAGAGGGTGCATACAAACTCAAACAAAAAAATCTGATCTTCATTACATACGCTGCAATAAAGACTAGCATAATGCATCTACATGTAAGTTGCCTTGGGAAAAAAATGAGCAGCAAAGAAATCAAGAAAAAGGTAAAACTCATGACAGAGACAACAATAAAGCACCTGAATCCATTCATTATGTTGTAGCACATTGTAACAGTGGAGTAACTAAAGACTTGTTTAATGTTTCATTTACTTATTGGAGAAATGATTGGTTGTTAGATTCAGGAGCAACATGTCACATGACATTTAGAAAATATTTTTTTGAAAAATTTACTAACAAAGTTGATGGAGCAGTATACTTCGTAGATACATCCAAACTCAAGCCATCATGGCTTGGAACAATTGGGCTTAAGTTGCCTAGTCTTCCATATCATCTTCTACATGAGGTTCTATAGCTCCCTGAGTTGAGGAGAAACTTGTCGTCCTTGGTCGACATCTGCCAGCAAGCACACTCCATTCACATGTTTGATGGCAAGGTTGAGGTTAGAAAAGCATCATATCTCTCATTTGTCATGGAGGGAATAGAAACAGGAAGACTTTTGAAGCTGCAAGGCTCCTCCGCTCATGCACAAAAATTTGCATTCAGTTCACATCATGTTGAAGGTACATTCCCATCAATTATTTTATGGCATGCTAGATTTGGGCACTTAAACTATGATAGCCTTCTATTTTTGAAGAAAAATGGTGTTACTGGACTTCCTTCAATTCCTAGGAAACTTAAGCAATGTGGTGCTTGTATTCTAGGAAAGCATAGCAAACATCCATTTCATGGTTCACATTCCAGAGCACATAGAAAACTTGAGCTTATTCATTCAGATTTATGTGGCCCTATGCTTGTTTCTTCTGCAAATGGAAATAAATATATGATGACATTTATTGATGATTACACCAAAATGTGTTGGGTTTACTTATTGACGATTAAGAATTCTCATGCATGGATTGAAAATGATGCACAAACTCATATTGGCTCTTTACACACTGATAATGGAAAAGAAAACACTTCAAACGAATTTGAAAATTATCTTCGTCAACATGGGATCAAACATCAAAAAATTGTGCCCTATAATCCCCAACAGAACAGTGTAGCTGAAAGAATGAACAGGAAAATTTTAAATATGGTTCATTCCATGATGTTTTTTAAGAATGTAAAATTGATGTTTTGGGCTGATGCGGTTCTATGTGATGTATACATAAAGAATAGGTGTCCTTTAAATTCAATCAAAAACAAAACTCCTTATGAAATGTGGCATGTCCACATTCCTTCGGTAAACCATTTCAGGGTCTTTGGTTCCACCTGTTATGTTTTGATACCTAAGGTACAAAGGAATAAACTTGGTTCTAGAAGTCGAAAATGTATCTTCTTGGGGTACTCTAGTACCTCCAAAGGATATCGTCTCTATGATGAAGTCAATAAGAAGTTTGTAGTAGAAAGAGATGTCATATTCCTTGAATCTTCCAAGACTGACAATGTTGTTGAGTGGCAACTTGATCGCAGAGATATATTCACACATGCAAAGTCTTTTCAAGAATTTGATAGTCAGATTCCACATCTTGAAGGGGGGATTCCTATATTGAATCAATCTATGGAATAATTTTCTGAAGCACTCTCTCCCCCACATGAAGAACCAACCACAGATGACACCTTGAATGATGTGATTGACAAAATTGAGAGATTGAATCTTGATTCAACTCCAACTCAATCAAATGAGCAGCCTAGGCCATCTCAGAAAGGTCCCCCAAAATAGTTGATAAAGACACTAGAAAATGTTCATCCCGAGGAGGTTGGAAAGACAGGAACAAGAAGTTCCACCAGAGAAAATGAATATCATGAACCAAGTTTCTTCAAATAATCTGCTTCTCATGTTGAATGGAATGAAGCGATGCAAAAGGAGTATGATGCCTTGATAAATAATGGCACTTTGAAGCGGGTTGATCCTCCTTTGGGAACCAAACCAATTGGCTGTACGTGGGCCTACAAGAACAAGTACAAAGCATATGGCTCACTTGACAAGCACAAAGCCAGGCTTGTGGCAAAAGGTTTTGCACAGAAAGAAGGGGTCGATTATGAAGAAACTTTTGCCCACACAGCAAAATGGGCCACCATTCGGACACTCTTTTCCCTAGCATCTCAGAAGGGATGGAAATTCCATCAAATGGATGTAAAAACTGCCTTTTTGAATGGAGATCTAAAGGAGATATTTTTTATGTCCCAGCCAGAAATATTTGTTGTGAAGGGCCAAGAACACAAAGTATGCAAACTTATAAAATCCTTGTATGGCCTCAAGCAAGCACCAGGTTAGAATCCTCTCCAGGTTTATGCAAAAACCTTGTGAAGGACATTGGTCTACTGCAAAAAGAGTTCTAAAGTACTTGCAGGCGACTCAAGACTTTGGACTCAAATATACACAGGTAGGTGATTTCAGCTTGATCGGATACTCTGATTCAGACTTTGACGGGGACAAAGAAACTGGAGTGTCTACTTCAAGTTATATCATGAGTCTTGGATCAGGAGCTGTCTCATGGAGATCACGCAAACAGTCAGTTCCAATAGATTCCACAACTGAGGAAGAATATTTGGCAACACCTGAAGCAACAAAGGAAATTGTGTGGCTCGGGAAAATCCTAGAATATTTGCAGAAGAAACAAATGCATTCAACACCACTCATGATCGAAAACACTTTTGCAATAAAGTTGGCCAAGAACCCAAAGTTACATGATCGAACAAAGCACATCAATAAAAAATACCATCTAATTCGACATCATGTTGAGGCCAAAACTATCCATCTACGTCATTGTTACACAAATGAGCAGACCGGAAACATCTTCACCAAAGCGCTTGGAAGAGAAAAATTTGAAAAGTTTATAATGATGCTTGGACTTACCAACATCCCTTCAAATTAAAGGGGGGAATGTTGACACCTAATCGTAAGGGATTGGATGAGGTTTTATATTATTGTAATTTAGTAAATAAGGAAGGCCAAGAGACATTGGGAAGTGAATCCCAATAGTCTCACCTCCATGTATAAGTAAACACGCAATCTCCATCTAATGCATCTTTAGTTTTGCAGAGTTACCTCCTGGTCTGACATTTCTATTAAAATAAAAATACTGCACAACATGGCAAAGTTTCTTCTTTTGTGTTTCATTTGATCCATTTCATGGATCAGAGATGCACTACATCTAGACATTGTTTTCTAAATTATCTATGTTTATTTAATGTTGAAGACACAAATAGAAAAAAGGTTGGAGAGTATTACAAATTGGTTTTTAGAGAATTGTGTACTGTGATTTCATTTATTATGAATAAATGCTTATGGTTCACGTGTTCCAGCCACCATTTACAAAGATACCATTGGTATGATACTTTGGATTTGTTGATCTCCAATGTATTGATTAAGTGATTCATTTTCCTCTGCATTTTTTGTTTATGGGTGTGATGACTTAGTTTTATTAGAATTTATATTGTAATGCTTTGACTAAGCCATGTCATTTATTTGAGTTACAATTTAGGTATTTCATACCCTTATCTACTGTTGTGTCTTCCAAATACTTGTTTTTGAATATGCAATAGCAGAGTTCATGTTGTTTTGTTATATCTGAATAAGTATATGTTATTTTTATCTACCACTATACTACAACTTTGTTTCTTTCATTCAAAGTGTATGCTTAATAAGCCTTTGTGAGTGTAATTGGACGTTATATGCATAAGTATGTGTTACACAATATTTTGTCACCATCCCTGCATTCCCTATTATGAATACTAGAGGACCATTATAGTGACCCCTCTGTACTGTCACACATAATGATGTATGTCATTGCATCCCTTAACATGTCAGGAACACATCTATTTTGACCATTCCTGAAGTTGACCCTTTAAAAAACTTTCCAAAAGTAGCTTGGCGCGGGGGCTCTTTAGAGACAGCGCGATCATGGCGCAAGGCCTAGAATAATTTAAGGAGCCCACAGTTCCTCACGGAATCCAAGCATGCATCGTTCTCCATGGCCTGCTCATCCTCTGGCCCATGCTCCCACTCTTTCCACTCTCTTTCCATTTTGACTACTGATTCTTCCTATAAAACCAAATGCAGAGATTACATTAGCCATATGATTGAAAAATTGATCCATTTGTCCAAGTATTCTTGAGGGAAAACTTTGAAAATTTTGGGCGCGGTTTTCAACGCTGCTGTTTTTCAAATAGCAGCGCCGAGTGGTGCTTTCTATATCTAAAAACTGTGGAGGTTAGCGTGAATCCATTCCCGGAACTGACGCCGACCGTCGTGGCCATGATTTTTCAAAATCCTCCACAAAAGGCATCAGAACACAAAAACACAAAAAAAGGATGAAATTGCAGGGGAAGTTCATGGCTCTTACCTGGAAGAATCAGATTCATCGATGAGCTCCTGGGTTGCCAGCTGTCAGCTCCCCAAGTTCACAGTGAAAATCGGTAAAAATGCTCACAAGAAGGTGAAAAGGTAAAAGTAAACTGTTTTTACTATTTGAGTTATTTTATAACCTTTTCTAACCCTAATTAGATTTTTATACACATTTTTTATTATTTTTATTATTTTTTCTCGAAAATGGGTTTTACGTTTGTTTTTTGTGAAACAACAGGTCCTAAAATTGGTGACGATGAGGAAACGAGTTGTATTTTATTACTTTTTCGAACTCGATAAAAACACGAAAAATTCACCCCCTGGAGTCATCTTTAAGCTCTTTTCTAAATCTAAAAAATTGAAAATATGAATGATACTCTTGTCATTTTGAACTCGCTGAAGGCTTTGAAACGTCATATGCCTAGTATATGCTTACCCCTTTTCAGGTTGGGACATATTATTTACAAAAAAAGAATACCTTAGTCGAACATGGCTAAGAGGTTCCCTTGGATATTATTTTCTACCTTTTCAGATCTGACAGACTACCTAAGAAAAGGGACCTTCTAGATTTTTCTTTTTCGCTTATTTTCAAACTCTTCAAACATGAAAAGATGTCGAGTTTTCCCTTTGTCAGACTCGTTAAAAATAAATGGCATTGGAGTCGTCTCCATGACATTACCGAGTTCCTCCTTCCTAGGGCTCGTAAAATGTACTAGGATGGATTTTTCCGAAGGAACAACTTACATGACAAGCATATGCTATACACTTCAAGCTTGTTTCCAAAAATAATTGGGGCACTCACCCGAAATGGTGGGCAGAAATGGAACTAGTTGTTAGTTGTGTCGACAATATGTCACTCTTGAACATGACACTTGTCTACAGTTTGTGTTGGGTTGGGGACATCCCACATTCGAAATTTTTCTCCATGGGTTTGGGTGATCCATTTTGACCTCTCATCTACTCTTTTCCTCGTCAGCATGACCTCATATCCCTTGATTTCAAATGCTGCCAAATTCTAGAGTCGTGTCGCCAATATGTTCAAGAGAATTCCCTTCTGCAGTTTTCAACCCCTGATCCTCGGTTCAGTTTTGATTCACTATCATATTATTCCTCTGTCTCATGTTGACGATGTGGGAAACATTATGGCCCTCCTTCGACCGATCACTTTCTGTCGACTTCAACTCATTATCTAGGAAGTTGATCCAGAGACTCCTTTCTGGTACCTTAGAGCTTGCATGCCTCAATGGAAATTTCTTTGCATTCGACGAAAGTTTCTCATCATTGGCCTTTGATCGGGTGATTTCAAGGACGTTTGACTCCAGTTAATTGTTCACATTCCATGGATTGTACAAGCAATACCTTGAGAGCCATTTTTATTATTGGTCGTTTCTCTGGCGCATGTTAACAACTTCCATCATTGGCTGGTAATCAAGTGATTTTCTTACATGTTCGACTTCAGCTCATTCATTCACATGCCTGAATTTGTACTTTTTTGGGTCGGGATGGAGCGCAAGACCCTGAGTTTTGTTTGATGAAATCTATGCTACGAGACGATTTGGTTTATCATGAATGTATACATGACTCTTCTGATTGGATGGCTACGACCATACCTGAGTCTATTTTATGATCCTTCTTGCTGGATGGCTGTGTCCATACCTTGGATATTATGACATGTTCTTTATTATGGATGGTTACACCCATACCTTGTATTCATGTATCAAATATATTAGTCATACTTGATCTTGTAGGTCCTATGACAGTGGCATTTTGGTTTGGGCATGTTCTCATAAATCATTTCACCCCTCCCTCTCTCTCGGACTTCAAGCTTTAGGGGGCATCTTTTACACAGTATTTTGTCACTATCCCTGCATTCCCTATTCCGAATATTGGCAGACCATCATAGTGACCCATGTGTACTGTAACACATCAATGATGAATGTCATTGCATCCATTAACATGTCAGGAACACATATCCATTGACCATTCCTAAAGTTTACCCTTTAAAACATGAAATTTTGGGTCAACGTGGTGATGTAGTTATGTCCTCGCACTAATGGCTAGATTTACACTAGGCCTCACTGCATGGTCGCTCTATCTCTAAAGAGCCCCCATGCCGAGATACTTTTGGAAGTTTTTTTAAATATGGAAACGAAGATTCTAAGATCTAACAGCTTCTTGAGCGGAGTCATGGATATTTGTCCGACTGGATGTGGTCGATTTTCTCTCTTTGGCCTTCTATTTCCTACAAAAATGCAACTTCCCAAAGAGATAGACCTTTCCTCCACCATTTGTGGATCCCAAAGCTCTTCCTCCACTCCTATAAATTCCCCTTCATCCCATTGATTCAGCTAGCTAGAATAGACCAAGAGCTGATAGCAGAGAATAGTCTATAGTTGTGAGAGAGAGTTTGAGCCTTTCGCCTCTTAGAGCCAATCGACGAAAAAATGCTTTGGAGACGTGCCCGACTAAACCCGTCAAAGGAGGTATACAACATCAAGGCGCAAGTTGTAAACTCCCTTTTATATATTAATATGACATGACTGATTTCTAGTTCCATATTTGTCTATGTTAATATTCGAAGTTTCTAAATCTCCTTGACTAGTTGGATAGTTGTAAATGAATATGTATGATTGTATGCTTTTAGTGTTTGCTTGATCTTTGTGTAGGTGTGTAAACATTTATACCAATGGAGTGCAAGGCCTAAAGGAAAAAGATCGAGGAATCACAACAACGTACTACATCAAGAGCATTGGATTGAGGTAGGACATCTATTCCAATCTGCATTTCGTTTATGAACTAGGAATTTAGAAACCAACATGTTCCCTTGTTGCTAGACCCACCCTAGGGTTAGAGGGATCGCCTCTGTCTACAGAGGGGATTTGCCTGCACAACAATATGACATGTCAGAAAATCTCCTGATCACAGGTGTTCATTCTCCACAAACTTTTAATTTTACAAAAAAACAATTTAAATTCCTTCAGATTTGGTCTCTGTGTGCCATATAACCTCAAAATATTAAGTTTCCTTAAGTGAGGGAGCTCCCTCCAGCTAGAAGGATCAGATTCTGGCTAGAAGCGGTTTGTGGTTACCTCTGTGGCACCTTTTCCTCAGTCTAGAGGGATTCATAGAGTGCTAACAATAGATATTCTTTTTCACAGATCAAGAAGGCCATTTATGAAACCCCAGTACTAACAAGTCCAGAGTATTCAAAGCCTTTTATTATCTTCTCCTTTGCATCTAACACCACCATAGCCACTATTTTACTACAAAGGAATGATGATGGATAAGAGTGGCCAATTTCTTTTTTCAATAAGGTGATGAGAGATGTTGAACTTAGATATGAAGTTATAGAAAAACAAGCCTATGCTCCTGTACAAGCTTTAAAATCATTTAGGATTTATGTCCTACATTCTCCTGTAAGTGCTTATGTCCCCAACAATGTAGTAAAAATAGTATTGACACAACTTGATATAGAAGGAAAGAAGGGGAGATGGATTGCAAAGATACTTGAATTTGACTTAGATATTAGACCCACCAAACTGGTGAAAGGATAGGGTTTAGTAAAACTTTTGGTTGAATGAAATTGTAATATTCTTGGTATCAATACCATTTTGTAGCTTTCCGCAGAAAATAAGAACCCACAAGAACCTTCTCAGATTCCAAATGAGAAAATTCCACAAGAACCTTCTCAGATTTTAGCAACAGAGAAGAATCCACAAGAACCTTCTCAGATTCCAAATGAGAAGAATCCATAAGAATCTTCTTCAAGTTCGGATCTTGTTCTCGTGCCTCTACATATTGATGATAAATTTCTAATTTCATATTGGCATAAAGATATAGTGAATTTTCTTCCTAAATTCAGAAGGAATCAATCTATATCTCTTAGTCTTAAAGCTATGAAATATTGTATCATAAATGCCAATTTATATTGAAAGGATCCTTTGAATGTCCTTTTTTTATGTTTGACTGAAGGTGAAACTGAGTAGTTATTGAACAATTTCATGAAGGCATTTGTGGAGGACATTACACTTGGAAATCAACTGCATACAAAATTCTAATAGTAGGTTTTTATTGGCCCAAGTTATTTTCACAAGTTGAAGGAAAATTAAGAAGCTATATCCCATGTCATATATTTTCTAGAAGACAAAGACTAGTAGCACTTCCCGTTGTCCCAGTCTTAATTGAAGCTCCTTTTTTACATTGGGGATTAGATTTCATAGGTGAAATAGTTTCGACTTCCAAAAATCAACATAGATGGTGTAGTGTCCCTTATTAGTGATATAGCTTTGATGACACTTAGAGATGGTGATTTTGATATAATATTATGTATGAAAGACTTATGTACATGCTTATATGCTATGACCTGGTTTGGGTCACTTGGTTGTCGTGTGCTTATGATAATATCTATGGTTGCGTGCACAAGGATTGATTTTGGTTAAGAGAATATTAGCGATGTTTTCTCATTTGGTATCCTATTTTGGACATAGGTGTACAATGTGAATGGTGATTTAGAATTGAGACACAGATCCATGGACAATCATAGTTATGTGGAACATATGGTTAATTATGATTTATGGATGATACATGATTTGTATGATTATATGTGCATAATCTCGTACTAAGCATGATGTGGCAGGGGACTTGGTCATTGCCAACAGGGATGCTCAAGTTATGAATGACTGCAGAAGTCATTTCTCCAAAACCAAAATGGTTGTGGAAGTCATGCACAATATTTGGTAAAATTTGAATAAGTTAATTATGAAATTCATTTGATTTATTTGATCAATGAGATTGTGATGTGTGCAGGTCTTGGAAGAAGACCTTACCAACGAACCATCAGATGGGTAAAAGCTCACAATCAGTACCTTAAGGTGAAACGCGGAGTTTCAAAGCAGAATAGATGAAAAGCCATGGAAATTAGGGCGCGGAGTCCTAAATCCATGAAATATAAAGACGTGGAGTCTTGGATATATGATAAAAGGATTAGGACGCGGAGTCCTAAATCCATGAAATATAAAGACGTGGAGTCTTGAATATATAGGGAAATGTTTGGGGCGCGGAGTCCTGAATATTTAAAAAGATCAAGGTGTGGAATCTTGGATCTTTAGAGTAGATCAGGGCACGGAGTCCTCAGTCTACTAAGGCATGAAGATGCATACAATAGGGGTGTGGAATTCCTATTATCCGGAAGAAAAATACCACTCATGGGCAACTCGTAGATGAATTTCCTTAATAATCTAATTCCTAACAATTTTGGAGTGACTTTCTAAAAATAGAAAGTCATGTCTACCATTTCAAGTATGACTTTCCAAAAATAGTAAATCACCTCCAATCAATAGGTAAACAAGTATACTTCAAGGAAAATCACTTAAATTATGATTAATCAATTGTAATAGTTCAATCTCGACTTAATCCTCAATATTATTAATATTATTAATATTATTATTATCTTTTATGAGACTATGATATTATTATTAAAAGGAAATTATATCTCGTCAATCACTTCACACCTCTCTCCTTCATGACTCTCATGGCTCTATATAACTCTCTCTATTTTAAATATTACATTACACTCTCTTTTGTGCACTCATCAAGGAATGGCATATTCCTCTTACACTTATTAAATATATGTCATAAAATATTCTTACACTCATTAAATATGTGTCATAAAATATTCCTCTTACACTCACTTTAATGCATATGTCACACTCTCCTTAAATAAGGCATGCATACCTCTCCTTAATGGCATAAGTTACACTCCTCTAAAAGGAATACAATGCATGCATATTACTCCTCCTTTATGACCAGAATTTGTGGCTCATCCTATATATGAGTCTCATGTATTCTCATTTAGGAGGAGGAGGTAATGCCAAGAGTGGAAGAGACTTGAGGAATATTGTGAGAGGGAGAGATATGGAGAGTATCCAATTCTTCCAAAACAAAAATCTGAATTTCTTACTAATCAACTAAGTATCTATTGAGGTTGAACATGAGTGGTATTTAGAGGAAGTGAAAACTATCTTCCTTAGTTTTCCTTGCATCTCTCTCTCTACTGCTATATTTTGGTATTGTTTGTGAGCTTTTACAGCTTGGGGGTTCCAGGGGAAGGAGTTCTCCCTGGATATGGTTGGGTGGAAAACCGGATGGTTCAAATGAGTTGGTTAAGGGATCGAAGATGGATCATATTCTCAACGACTGGAGCTGAATATCTCTTCAGGTATAATTTCCATTGTCCTAAAATTATAGTATAGATTTAGCATAAAATAAAAGGTAGACATTTAAATTGTTGTAAGCATCTAATTTTGGTTTAGGCTTATGTTATCGAAAATATTATTGATTAGTTAAAAATGAAGACTAGATCAATCTATATGTATGGATGTTTAGATCTCAATATTGGAGTTATTATTGGTATAGTTTATGGTACTAATCTTGGTATTGTAGCATTTGAGAAAGGAAAGTCAAATATTGTTGAAGGTAATTTCAATAAATAAATTCCAAAGGACTTGGGTAAGTATTTCATGATTTATGGTTTTGTTTCAAGTAATTAATAGATGCATGTTTTATAAATGGTTTTAGGATAGTTTGCAAAGTGTTTGACAAAATCTATGAATGAGTAATGTTATAAATTTATTTATGCACGAATAAGTGCTAACTTGCAGAAGTAATAAAATGGACATGTACCCAAAATATGCTTGGAGGAATTACAGAATCAACCCTTAAAAGAAAATGCAAAAATAATGGCAACTAAAGTATAGTTTGGAAGATCAAATGCTTGAGGTAAGTTGGAGATAAATTTTAGTTATGGCTTATGTTTCATATTCTTCAATGTTTTGTTATTCATGTTGTTGTAATAGTACTATCATAATTTTGATAGAAAGCCTTCAGGACTTCCATGTGTTTGTTAAATTGTAGCAATTGGTGCAAAAAGCTTGTCACTCATGTCAAATGAATTAGCTTGTGGGTGGTAAAATGTTTCAAAAACTCATATGGTGGATTTAGAAATGTGTGATTTCAATGAGCATATATTAGTAGCATGACTCTGGGTTGTTTTTCCTCATGTAGAGGTGTAGCTGTAAGTTTTCATTCCATATGTTTGACAAAAGTCATAAATGAAACATTTAGGCTATAAATTTTGTTGTTTTAAAGAATCGCATTTCTGGGCGTCCCTGTTGCGATTCAACTCCACTTCAGGGGGTATCCATACCAATAGACCATTTCACCCCAAGTTTGATTCCAAAAATCAAGGTTTCGGACATCAATTTCCAAATCTGCTCTGTTTTGCAGATTTGCTGTTACATGTAGAACCGTCTGTTGTTTGTCTTGCTGTTTGGTTCTTTTTATATTGGAACTGCCTGATAATTTATAGTGATGAATCTGATTTAGGCTAACCACTTGGAAATTGTTTTTAAAGTATGAATGGTTAATAATTTGAAAATTTAAATAACCATATGGCAACTTGTTTTATGACTGCCAACTATTTGTCAAAATCCCTCAATGGCTGTACCTTACAACATTGTGAGCTATGTTTGAAATTTATAAATATTTATATTCATTGGTATAGATTCAACAATGAATATGGCTGATAGTCTACCAATATCTTAAATTCAATTATTGGCACTACTTACAAAAAAAAAAAAAAGTCATGCAACTTTGGATTCATGTTAGCTAATTGTTGTGAAAACACCTTAAAGAGATAATGATTGTAAGTGTTTGACAAAATGCCTCAATGGCTATACATTTCATGCTTGTAAATTGGTTTTCAAATGTTCAATGGTTGCATCTAATTACGTTTATGAACCGTCCATAAAACAAAAGGTTTAAGTTAATTTAAGATTTGCAATCAAGATATTTCTAGTATAATAACTCATTGAGTTAAAGGGTCTTGCTGAAAATTCAAAATTGCAGTAAGTAATTTGTTGCAATATGAGCTCACATATGAATTCCTAAATTATGAGATGCCAACTCTATATAATTTAAATTATCCTATATATAAAATAATAACAATAATAATAATAAAATAAAGAATAATAATAATAAATAAATAAATAAAAATTAAAAAAAATATATATATATATATATATATATATCACATTTTGATTTAATATAATATTTCTCTATAATAATTCTGGTAGGTAAGGTGGGACCTTACAGATGGATCTTAATTGCTGTTGACTACTTTACGAAGTGGGTAGAAGAAATTCCTCTAAAGAATGTCACTGATATAATAGTTATAAGATTCATTGAAGATAATATATTTTATAGATTTGGGTGTCCAAGGAAAATAGTTACAGACAATTCACAAAATTTCAACAACATAAAATGATAGAGTTTTGTCAGAAATATCATATTTCATTTCATCATTATACACCATATTACCCACAAGGTAATGGGTTAGTAAATTCTTCAAATAAAAGTTTAGTTAAGGTCATTAAGAAAGTATTGGAAGATCACAAAAGAAGTTGGAATAGTCATATCAAATATTTGGGAAAACAAATTATCACCCAAAAGGTCTACTAGTAAAACCCCTTTTCAACTAGCATATGGAACTGAAGCAATATTCCCTATTCAACTAGTTTTTCTAGTCATGAAATTTTTACAGGAATCATATGAAGAAGCTGATGATTTTTCAAGTTGAATCAATCAGATCATTGAACTAAACTAAGACAGAGATGAAGTTCAATTGAAACTTTGTCAATATCAAAACAAAATGAAAACTATGTTTGATATGAAGGCCAGATAAAAATATTTCAGAGAAGGTGATCTATTTCTAAGATGGGATACCAAAAGAGAAGAAAGAGGCAAGCATGGAAATTTTGATAATTTGTGGTTGGGACCATTCAACATTACAAAAGTGAAAGGAAACAATACATTCATTCTCCAGAACCTGGAAGGACAATGTTCTTCATTTCCAGTCAATGGGAGATTTCTTAAACACTACATTTAGTACTAAATTCTTGCAGACACATCCATTGTAAATTTCCAGTTTTCTTTAAATAAAAGTGTGTTTTTACAACAAAGACTACATAGCTCGAGTAGAAGGCACATGGATCTACAAGTTCTCTACATCCTGCAAGGAGATGCAGTCCCCAGATGGAGCTAATGTTGTAACTTATTTTTACCATAGTATATTTTCCATTTTTTGTTTTACGTTGAAAAAGAAAAAAATAAAAGAAAATAGAAATGAAAATAAATAAAGAAAATAAAATAGAAATGAAAAGAAAAGAATAAAAAGGGATAATATATATATATATATATATATATATATATATATATATATATATATATATATATATATAATGCAATAAAAATTCCCAAATTCGTGAGAAAATCAAAATGTCGCATTATTTTATATGCTTGTATTTAATCCTTTGTATATTTTTCGAAAGGGTTATATTTTATTTTGTAAATAAAGCTATGATTTGACTTCTTGTAATTTTGTAATAAAACACGATTCAAATTCAATGGAGGATATCATCCCCGCTCGGATCAATGGCGGAGGATGAGTTTGGGAGCCCCACGCACTATCGAAGTTTAATGGGTGGGGGTTCTGAAAATATGTTTTTAATAAACAACCCATCTATACGTGGCACTTCCATAGTGAGTTCGGGACCCCCCTCTCCTAAAGCACTAACTTTTAGTTGAATGAAATTGTAAGATTCTTGGTATCAATACCATTTTGTAGCTTTTAGTAGAAAATAAGAATCCACGAGAACCTTCTCAGATTCCAAATGAGAAAATTCCACAAGAACCTTCTCAAATTTTAGCAACAGAGAAGAATCCACAAAAACCTTCTCAGATTCCAAATGAGAAGAATTCATAAGAATATTCTTCAAGTTCAGATATTGTTCCCGTGCCTCTACATACTGATGTTAAATTTCTACTTTCATATTGGTATAAAGATATAGTGATTTTTCTTCCTGAATTCACAAGGAATCAATCTAGATCTCTTAGTCTTAAAGCTATGAAATATCGTATCATAAATAACAATTTATATTGAAAGGATCCTTTGAATATCCTTTTGTTATGTTTGACTGAAGGTGAAACTAAAGTAGTTATTGAACAATTTCATGAAGGCATTTGTGGAGGACATTACACTTGGAAATAAACTGCTTACAAAATTCTGAGAGTAAGTTTTTATTGGCCCAAATTATTTGCACAAGTTGAAGCAAAATTAAGAAGCTATATCCCATGTCATATATTTTCTAGAAAGCAAAGACTAGCAGCACTTCCCCTTGTCCCTGTCTTAATTAAAGCTCATTTTTTACATTGGGGATTAGATTTCATAGGTGAAATAGTTCCAGCGTCCAACAATCAACATAGATGGATCTTAACTATTGTTGACTACTTTACGAAGTGGGTAGAAGAAATTCCTCTAAAGAATGTCACTGATATAATAGTTATAAGATTCATTGAAGATAATATATTCTCTAGATTTGAGTGTCCAAGGAAAATAGTTACAGACAATGCACAAACTTTCAACAACATAAAATGATAGAGTTTTGTCAAAAATATCATATTTCATTGCATCATTATACACCATATTACCCACAAGGTAATGGGTTAGTAAAATCTTCAAATAAAAGTTTAGATAAGGTCATTAAGAAAGTATTGGAAGATCACAAAGTAATTTGGAATAGTCATATCAAATATGTAGTTTGGGCAAACAAAGTATCACCCGAAAGTTCTACTAGTAAATCCCCTTTTCAACTAGCATATGGAACTGAAGCAATTTTCCCTACTCAACTAGCTTTTCTAGTGTTGTGTAACCAACTCAAAAAGAGAAGAAAAGAGATATAAATGCCTTAGAAATGAGCCACTTCGAGGGGGCAACCTCCAATACATTACATAAATGAACAATTCTTGGATGATACAAATGACAAAACCTCCTTTCTATATATAGGAGTCCATGGGGCCACAATGTAATCCTAGCCGACCTAACAATAATAATGTAAGGGCACAATAATAACAATATGGGGGTTACAGGGTACAATAATAGCAATAAGGGGGGCTACACTAACATAATAAGGGGCTATACTATTAATATAGGGACTTAACATGCCCCTCTCCTTCAAACAAGTGTTGTCCTCAACGCTTGATTATTTCTTGATGCTTCTGTATAAAATTCTCATCGTCCCATGTGGAATCTTCTACAGGAAAGTTCTTCCACTTGCTGAGATAATTTGAAATTGATTGTACTTGTCGAGTTCTTGTTTCTGTGACTACTTCAGAATTTGTTTCGATGTGATATTGATCTTCCGGTTGTTTCATTTTATTTTGCACCAAAGTTAGGTTATCCTTTGAGAGTTGGAGAACTTGTTGTTGATGCTCATTGTGATATTCCACTACTTTATCATCCATAATAGATTTTATTTGATCCTTCAAACCATCCAAATTAGCCTCCATTTTTGCTTTTAAACCTTCTATGTCATCTTTGGTTGCTCTTCGTAAGATCGAAATTTGTTGCACTTGGTACCGTAATTTTGATATCTCATATTGCAATTCTTCCTCCTCATGCGTCATAGTATAGCTTTCTGAGGGCTTAATTGGTATGGAATTATTTTTTGGAGGCATAATAGAACCCATTACTGACAAAAATTCTTCAATATGCCCTTGGAATCAATTCAACTTGATTCTTCAAACAAGACTTATGCGATTCGGAAAAAACAATACACACCTTTTACTTGCTTTAAGGAGCTCGATATTAAAATTGATTTATCTCTGTAATTGAAAATTTTAAATATCTGAAATTCAGCACTGTAGTAGCCCTCTGAAGCTTCTTTCAAATTCCACAGGTCTGATTTAATTTGTATTCTCCAAGACAAATTTGTGTCCAATCTCCCACAATGACCTAATTCTGGACTGGTTCAGTAGAGCGAACTTGTACGACTTGCCACGTGTCACTGTTTTGTCCTTTGTCTCTGAAATTGATAGCGAAGAAACTACAGGCTGTTTACTTGTGACCACTTTTGACGGCACTCCAATCCAATCTTCAGAGAGAGAGTTATTGAACTTTTCCCACGATCACCTCTTTGAGATGAAATTCAGGAGCCTGAAAAAGCACTACCTTCCACAGATCATATCTCCAAAAATATTGCGAACCAAGCTCTGAAATGTTTTGAAGAATTTCCTCAGGATTTCAGCTTCGCACCATATGAATTTCAGATTCTGAACCTTCGTAGAAAATTTTTTATAGCGAAAATGCCACGATGACCTGTTTAGGAGCTTAAACAAAAGCCTAACTTCCACAGATGATATCTCCGAAAATATTTCGAACCAAGCTCTGAAAGTTTTAGAAAATCTTCCTCAAGATTTCAGCTTCGCACCCTAAAAATTTCAGCTTCTGAAACTTCGTAGAAAAAAACTTATAGCGAAAATGCCACGATGACCTGTTTGGAGCAGCGAAACCCTAGAATCCCAAGGCTCTGATACCAAATGTTGTGTAACCAACTCAAAAAGAGAAGAAAAGAGATATAAACGCCTTAGAAATGAGCCACTTCGAGGGGGCAACCTCCAATACATTACATAAATGAACAATTCTTGGATGATACAAATGACAAAACCTCCTTTCTATATATAGGAGTCCATGGGGCCACAATGTAATCCTAGCCGACCTAACAATAATAATGTAAGGGCACAATAATAAAAATATGGGGGTTACAGGGGTACAATGATAACAATAAAGGGGGCTACACTAACATAATAAGGGGCTACACTATTAATATAGGGGCTTAACATCTAGTCATGAAATTTTTACAGGAATCATCTGAAGAAGCTGATGATTTTTCAAGTTGAATCAATCAGATCATTGAACTAAACTAAGACAGAGATGAAGTTCAATTGAAACTTTTTCAATATCAAAAAAAATGAAAACTATGTTTGATATGAAGGCCAGATAAAGAGATTTTAGACAAGGTGATCTATTTCTAAGATGGGATACCAAAAGAGAAGAAAGAGGCAAGCATGGAAATTTTGAAAATTTGTGGTTGGGACCATTCAACATTACAAAAGTGAAAAGAAACAATACATTCATTCTCTAGAACTTGGAAGGACAATATTCTTCATTGCCAGTCAATGAGAGATTTCTTAAACACTACATTCAGTACTAAATTCTTGCAGACACATCCATTGTAAATTTCCGGTTTTCTTTAAATTCCATCATCAAAGTGTGTTTTTACAACAAATAATACATAGCCCGAGGAGAAGGCACATGGATCTGCAAGTTCTCTGCATCCCACAAGGGGACGCAATCCCCAGATGGAGCTAATGTTGTAACTTATTTTTACCATAGTATATTTTCCATTTTTCCTTTTACGTTGAAAAGAAAAAAATAAAAGAAAATAGAAATGAAAAAGAAAGAACGAAAATAAAATAGAAATGAAAAGAAAAGAATAAAAATGGACTATATATATATATATATATATATATATATATATATATATATATATATACAATAAAAATTCCCAAATTCGCGAGCAAATAAAAAAGATGCATTATTTTATATGATTGCATTTAATCCTTTGTATGTTTTTCGAAATGGTTATATTTTATTTTGTAAATAAAGGTATGATTTGACTTCTTGTCATTTTGTAATAAGACACGATTCAAAGTCAATGGAGGATATCATCCCCGCCCGGATCAATGGCGGAGGATGAATTTTGGAGTCCCCCGCAGTATCGAAGTTTAATGGGTGGGGGGTCCAAAAATATGTTTTTAATAAACAACCCATATATATGTGGCGCTTCCATAGTGAGTTCAGGACCCCCCTCTCCTAAAGCACTAACCCAGCCCCCACCACCCCCGCACCCCCCCCCCCTGCCCCCCCCCCCCCCCCCCCCCACCTGGAAAATACTTCCCATTCTCGCTTCACACCTCGCCACTTGTCTCTTTCCTATTCGCTTTGACTATATGACCATTTAAACATTTAAATTCCTCACGCCAAATTTTCATATAACCGTTTCATTATTAATCCTTCGTGCCAACATTTAAACATCAAATTTGACGCACCCAAAAATGGTTATAACCTATTTATTCATTTCAAATCCCCTCTTTTAAAAACCACACATTACTCTGCACATTCTCTTTATCCATTTAAGCTCCTAGCATTGCGAGTACGACCCTAAATTTCACAACTTAGCAACAATCTTCGCCACCAGTGATTGTCGTTAGTTTGGTAATTTGTTACTCTTGTCTGTAATTCTTGTTCATGATGTCTTCATTTAAAGGCAAGTTGAAACTAGTTGTAGAAAGCCCTACACTACCTTCTGTAATTAATCTAGTTGAGCTCTCCCTGGTAGATACGCAGTACAAGATCTCAAAAACCTGGTGTGAGTTTGATCTTTATGAACTCCACAACTGGGAAAACCAGAAATTTTTAGATATCAATGATTAATTGAGCATTTGGGAGTCTTTCCTACCTCAATTAATTTTTCCCCAGAGCCACACCTTCCTTGAATTTGTTACCTGGTGTCATCTTAGATATTTTCCTACTCAAAGGATTGTAATTTCCCAAAATAATGAAGTTTTATTTTCCATTACTCCCGAGTCCCTATGTCAGACACTCCAAATCAATCCTTAAACTCCTCTGCACCCTTTTTCTACTGATTCACTCAAGTATATTTACCAAAAACTCACATTTCCTCAACGAGCCCGAATCTTTGAGTCATTCTTACTTGAGAATTTCGAGTTACCTACAACTTATTTGCCCTATTCTACTTCAATTTTCCTAGAAATGTCTAGGAAAGTCATCTCCATTGTCGCCTGTTTATTAGGTTATCCAATCGATCAATGGGTTGATGAAGTAATATTAGGATTTTTATCAGTTTTTCCTGTGGGTAATAAACCCTCACTAATTTTCAACTACAGTCATTTTTTGGTAGATAATATTCATGATCAATTTTTAATGTCCTCTACTGAAGGTGCTTTTAAACATCAATCAGTTCTTGTGTATTTGCTTCTATTTCATCAAGAAGGTAGGTTTAAGTTCCCATTGTAGGCGTTATATGCATAGGGGAAGCCTCAGTCAGTCATTCATTGAACATCCTTGGTAAGTAAGAGCACATAAGAATATTCCTTCAGCGATTATGTAAACTAGTTTTTGCATATGTATTTATGTATTATCAACAGTGATGCTATACCAAGGATTTCATCTAAAATTAGAAGAATTATGTACCTTAATAAGCAAGCCGAAATTGGAGACTAGTACCTCTACTAGAATTATACAGAAATTACAATATATGGATGTGAACTTCCTCCCTATAGGTTGCTAGTATTTGTACCAATCAAGATCTTTGCATTGGAATACATCATGCAAATGATGAACATGGATGCTTTGCATTTTGTATCCAAAAAGAAGAAAGCCCAATTCAAATTAAAGTCACAGATTGGCCCTTTCATTTTCAATACCAAGGAAGCAACAAAGGAGGAAACTATTTTATTAAAACAAATGAAATTCAAGTTGACCTTTACCTAGTCTTATGATCCCTTAGGGATTATTTCGAAATTAAGGATTGAGAAGAAAACAAATTCATATGTAAATACAACTAGATGAGAGATAGAACAGTATGAAAACTAAGAAGAATAACATGAGAATACATTATAGTAAGATGGGGAACATATTGTTAGTCAAATTTCTTCATAGACCCCAGTTCATCAATAACAAGAAACCAAAATACCAAGAGAAATTCTGTCTCCTACAAGCTCAGAAGTTTAGGACACAAGTTTAACAGTTTTTAAAAGGAGAAAGAAGACAAATACTAATCAGGATTCCTCAGAGGACAAGATTTCATAGGAGTAACCCACGGTGGTGTTGTCAGTTTTTCCCACCACTTCTTTTCCAAAATTTGAATAATTTACAAATTCTCTTGTATCTTCTGTTTCTCACAATACAACACAACAAAATCTTTTTGCTAGATACAAAGAAATTAAAATAAAAAATGAAGCATTAAAGGCCACCACTTATTCAAAGTTTTGGAATTAGTCTTCCACTTCACAACACAGGATTTTGTCTACACTTGATACTAGGAAGGGGCAGTTTCGATTAGCTTTATTAGAACCTAAAGTTCCAGTTCCTAGGAGTGTAGAATATTACAAAACACCAATTTTTTATTACAAAACACCAATTTTTGATTTTGACACCAAGAAGATTCATGCCATTGATCAAATTGACATGCATAAGCACGTTGGTGACATGATATATTCCACATTAACAAGCTCAACTATGGAAACCTCCAAATTGCAAGCTTCCCTGAACAATATTCAAACACAATTGAAGATGGTGAGAATGTCATATCTGGATAAAGTTACCAAAATCAAAGCTCTTGAAGGTCTGGTGATCAAACTAGGATAGGATCCTAGTAATATCAAAGTAGCAGAAGAGATGATTAAAAATAAGAATGCTTATGTTCAAGCACTCAGAAGTAGCTTAAACTTCCAACTACAGAACATCCACAATCTAAGGAAGTTGGTCAACAAGAAAATATGTTCAAATTGATTGTTGAACAAAATATCAAAATTCAGAAAATGGAAGCTCACATGGAATAAGTTCTCAAATAAAAAGAGAAACAACTCAGCATTTCAGCTACCATTGCTATAACTACTACTTCTATAACAGGTACTTCAGCAACAGGGACATCTTCAACAACAACAATTGTAGTGGACACATAGTCCAATGATGCAGCAATAGACTTGACAAAATCCATGGGAGAATTGTCTCTAAAGGATCAAGAGATTGAAAAATTATAGACACAACTCCAAAAGATTCAAGAACAAAAGATTAAGTCACAAACAGACCACAAGTTCAATATAGAAGAATAAAAGACCAAATAATGACTAGCAAATCCAACCTCCCTTATTAATTGATGATCAAGACCCTTAAGAGACTATTCCTGTTATTAAAAATGATATTAACCAGTTTGAAAACTCATCATCTCAAAATTCTATTGTTCCGATAAGTCAAGATCAATATTCAATCCAAAATCAAGAAAACTCTCAAATTTCTAAATATCAAGCCTTTTTAGAATTTCTTATTGTTGAGTTAAACATAAGATATGACTGATGGCCAAGACTAGGATCTAGTAGACCGGTTAAAAATGTTACTTTTGATGAAACTCAAATAAAAACAACTAAAACACAAACATCGTCAGTTGAAACACATAACCAGTCAACATAACATAATTCTCCTCACAAAACTACTCCAACAATTTTCAATGTGGAGAAAAAATTAGAAAGAGTTAAAATTCCAATTCCATTATATGAACTCTCTAAAAATACAAGTTATAAAAATCAATTTTCTATATGGATTCAATCTTCAAGTATTGATGCAGAGGAAGATGTCATAAGTTTGTAGGATGAAAAACCTCAAGTGGTATTTGGTTCTAACTCTGATATGATTGATGAAAGTGTTCCTCCTTTTTATGTCACCTTGAAAATTCATGATTATATTTTATATAATTGCATGTTATATTCTGGGGCTTCCCATAATTTAATGCCTAAAGTAATCATGGATCAACTTCAATTACAAATCACAAGACCATATCATGATCTTTATACCTTTGATTCCAAGAAAATACCTTGCCTCATATTAATAAAAGACTTAGTTGTAACACTTCCTCAAATCCCTGTCAAGAGTATAGTCTTGGATATAGTGGTTACATATATTCCACCAAACTTTGGAATGTTATTGTCTAGATATTGTTGTGCAAATTTGGGGTGAATCTTACAAATGGACATGTCTTTTGCTACAATCCCAGTTTATGGAGGTGAACATTTAAGGTTATAATTCTGCTCAAAGGGGTCTACAATAATGTTGCTCAAGAGGGCCAAGGGATCGGCTCCAAAGATGTCTTCACAAGGCTTCTTCAAGTCAACTCAAGTATTCATTGTTCAAGCCTTCAATTCCTTGACAAGGCCACAGGTTCTTTACACCTCCAAATTCTTCACTGTTGAAGGCTCACAAGTTCTTCACTATTCAACACTTGCTCTCAAACGATACTTGTAATTTGTTATAGAGATATCAATGGGCTTCTTTCAAGTCTGCTCCTTAATACTTTAACACCTAATCCGAGCTCAAAACTGAGCCTCTCAAGTGACTGTAACAATTCCGAGAATATAATGCATAATTATCCACAGGTACAAAGGATAGGTGACAATTGTTTGAGCTGCTACAGATGAACAAACTTCAAGTAATAGTCGACTGCTATCACAGATTGGAGCCTTAAATGAGCTCCTACAAGTGGCAATGTAATCCAAGGTATGGTGTAATTATTATAGATTTGTTGAGATATGTTAAGACAGTTCTGTGTGCCAAAATATGAACTATTATAGGTGATTGTCCCTCCTTATTAGACCGAGTTCTAGTTCAAATGTGATTGTCTTGAAATCTGCAATTATTGGACTTGTGATCTGAGTTGTAAGTGTTCAATGTTTATCACAGGTCTGAGAGTGACAGGTCCTCTAAAAATGATTCGAGATCTTAACAAGAGTAATCCAAGCCTCAATAAGTGTGTTGTTGTCCAAGCCCAACACTCTACAGATTCAAGTTTCTACACCTTCACACCATGTCTGAGGTTTTTTTGAGATAATTCTAAGCTCTCCAAAAGGACACCTGTCACAAATTCAAGCTACAAGAGAGTAACTCCAGTTGCCTTGCAGATCTGCACATTAATTTCGAGCTTCTTCAACAATAAAGCCTTCAAAGATTTATAGTTTAAGCTTGTCTCCTATTCTGTTCAGGATCCAACCTGCAATGGAATATAGAACTTTTAATAGAATTTTCCCAAAACACCCAAACAGTGATCTCAAAGTATTCCTTGGCCTCCTGTCATGTGTCTCTACTTTTCTTTGAATTGATCACCGAAATTTTATGGGCATAATGAGAGTACGACCTTATATTTATACTCATTTTTCATTTTGACGAAGGGACACGTCCCTTGGCCATGAGGCATGAGCCTACACAAGTCGTCTTAAGTTAGCTCACTTGACAGAAATTTACCTTAAACTTGAAAAATCAATAACTTTCAAACCACTTGGAGTTTCGGGTGAGTAATAGCTCGTTGGAAAGGAAACATTATGCTCTTCAATATGGTGTAGGTTTAATTAAGGAATTTTTCCTATAAGGTGGCAAAATATATATTTTAATGTGACTGATTATTTATGAGTGGAGAAATGGAGGCAGGGAAGAATGCCTTTAAGTGTAGGGCTTCTTCATGGTTTGATTTCTTCATTGATTATCTTCATAATCATGTCCTAACCTTCTTCAACATAGGGTCACCATCATCATTTCCATTCCTTCTTCAACATAGGGTCATTAGGTCAGTTGTCCTTAAGATAGTGCAGAGATATTACATCAACCAAATGCAACATCATTATGTAGTTTTCATCATAAGGACATCAAGCTTCACATCATTAGAGATTTGTCATGTCATCATCAAATTATCGGAGGTAGAACATGTAATCATGTAGTGTTATCATCAAGATCATTGGAGGTAGGACATATCATCATGTGTGTGGCTTATAGTCCTTCATCAGGTGCAGTGATATGATAGTCTTCCATTATGATCATCAAGATACATGATTGACACTTCATTTGTGCCTTGACATATTAAACAAGAGTTGTAATCATTTTTAATCATCCTCTGGCATCTTCAAGAATATTTTCCATCCCATTCACTGACATCAACTATTGACATCAATGACAACCTAGATTAATAAATACATTTTTGCTTATCAATCACAATTTTGAACAAAAGCTTAGATGTCAAGGAATATAAGTCTGCATAGTCTTTTCAACATTTTCTGTGAATTTTTTAAAAAGAAACTGAGCGTTACCGGAAATTCCAGTAGCATTCCAGTTTTTGCACAGTTACAGGTTTTTACCGGAATTTCTAGTAGCGTTGTTTTAACTGAATTTTGACACCTGTCAGCCAATTTCTGAGCGATTTAAGAAATTATAAGAAGCCATAATCAAATGGATATAACAAGTGATGGTGAAAGATGGTTATGAGGTTGTTGGAGGTCTTATTAAATGAAGATACATGATTATTTAAATACCAAAGAACAAGGAGACAAATCAGCAGAAAAATGGGCAGCATGACAACACACTCAACATTTCAACCCAAATTTCTTCTCTTCTTTCTTCTACATATTTCCTTTCAGTTAGATTTCTATGTGATAGGTTGAAATGTATTTTGACACCTATGTAATGTTAGGAGTAATCTTTCATTCTTTTTAGAAGATATGGAGTTGGTGCCTCTCTTTCGATATATACCATTTGTAAATACCATTTCCAGGTTGGATGTTGGTCTACCTGAAGACTTAATATAATAAAAATATTTTTTTACTTCATGCTAGAGGATTTTGTGACTCAAGGATTATCTAATGTGTGGTGTGTGAGTCTTTCTTTGTTAATTTCTTCTAAAATGTGAATTGCAGCAACTAGTAAGGTGTCAGTGAGAAACTGTTAAAAGATTTAACAGTAAATTATCTGCTTTCAGTTTTCTGCAAATTATATGTGTGTTATAAAACATGTTAGTGAAGATTTCATAAATGATATGTGATATATTTTATACATGCAATCTATTTTCTGAATATTGTTTACTTTGCATAAACAAAGTTTTTGTAAAGAGTCATCATCATAGCTGTGTGACTAATTTAGGATAGGAATATTTCCTAGAATAGGTACCAGCAATCCATCTTCTCCATTTGTTACACTTTGTTCCCTATACTACCAATTTACCCATACAATATATACTTTCCACAACCTGCCAATTGCATGAATGTTTTAAAGAATATTAAAAATCATTTCAAAAATCTTTGAGAAGTCATCCCACCACTCAAACAACCTTTTTAAAACTTGAAATGAACTATGATGTGTAAGGCTTACTCCTTTTGTAGTCAATGAGTGACTCCTTGCGCTAACATTCTCCACATTGATTATTGAATGGTGACCCTTCATCTAGATGACTACCTTACATAAATGTTGTTTTCAGTGAGGTTCCCGAGAGCCACTTATCTCATAGCATAGTTGTTGCATAAGTGTTTCACAAACATCCTCTTATGACAAGTGCTCCTTCTTTAATGCTTCTATCATAATGCCAATCTTGGAGTGATGCATTTATCTAATATACAATGCTTCCTAACATACTATTTACAACTGACAAAAACCTCCTAAAGAGGAAGATGATCTCAATCATATTAGAGATCTTTCACTACTTCTTTCTTATATTTATTTACATCAGGTTCTATTTCTTTGGCAACATGAGCTTCCTCCTTTTTCCTCTTTTCCTTATATTTGGGACAATCTTTCTTATAGTGCCCAAGTTCATTATTTTTTTTCCCCAGGAAAAGAGTCATATTTTTTCATTAATAAATAAGAAAAATTACATGTTACATTTTACATATAAAATAACCAGTAATGATCCATGGTTCAATACCAATCTCCGGAGAGTCGTCTAGATGTCAGATAATCAAATAATAACAGAGTAACACCTAAAAACTAATCACTGATATGTACAGATATACATGGTAGCAGCCGATACAAATATGATGAAAATAAAATATTAGAGTATTGTCATCATGACATTTATAGATCGCAAAAAATAAATATAACCAATATTGCAGTCATGTGGTGACTGGTCCCACATCATGTATGTCATCAATGAAAGGTCGATGTTAAAATTGGAACACCTGTGCCCATCATGCTCCACAATAAGCCACATGCCCCAATCTAACTCCGATGCTTCTTTGAATAGTTTGTCTGCCACTTGGTTCCTCTGCCTGTAAATATGAGTGACAGAGATAATGTCAAATAAATATTTCAGTAGATGCACCTCCCTCAATAGTGCAGCAAGTGTGTGAGAATGGCACTGTGATTGTAAATTGAACCAATTAATGACAATTTGTGAATCCCCAAATATATATATTCTATTGCATCCTTGTTCTCAGGCAAAAAGAAGGAGAAGCCCAAGGTTGAGGAGTTCGGAAAAATTATTAGTCCCGAGTCCCAAACCCATCTTAAGATGAAAGTAATGAGTGGCCAATAAATGAAATACTACACCCCCCTCCCTTCGCACCCATGAATATTTGGTGCTCCGTCAAAATAAGTCCAAGGGTAGGAGTGATCAATTACTTCAGGGATGATTTCCCTTCGGAGGGTAGAAAGATCAGCATCAAGGATGAGTCGATAAATAAAAAAGATGTTATAGTAAGTGTTGTCCCAAACCACAAGCACCCCATCGAAAGTGACACGATTCCTACAGGTCCAGATCCCATAGGCGATTAACAAGGGTAAGTTCTGAATTTTGGCGCATGATGCAGCGTGCCACAAATCAGTCCAAGCCACAGATACATATGTTCTGTGCCAAGTGAGTGTGTAGCCCAATGCATTTGTAACCGTGTGCCAAAATCCACAGATGACAGGGCAGTCGAGGAAAAGATGCTGGACTTCTTCGGCCTAAGAAAGACAAAAACAACATCTGGATGGGCCATGGACGGCTCATCTGTGGAGATTGTCAATGGCGGGTATGCAGTTATTGAGTATAAACCACATGAGTAATCGAGTTTTGTGAGGAGCCTACAATTTCCAAATAGAATGCCACCACCATTGTTTATTGGGGGGCTCCAAAGGCTCACAGAGAGTGATATAACCTGCTTTCAGAGAATATTTGCCACTGGATGAGAGAGCCCACAGTAGTTCATCATCATGTTCAGTTAGTCGGATGTTTGAGGCCTGTACTGCTCTGATGAAACGATTCCAGATACGATGACCATTAATGGGTAATTGAATATCCTATGCCGATAGCCAGGCTTGTGCAGCCCACGTAGTCCGATGGGGGTCTGCTACCTGTGATAGATATAGGTAGCCAGCTTGGGCCAAATGAAACTCGATGTCCTGTGCCAGTTTGAAATTCTGTCCACTACCCAACCAAGAATCCTCACCCAAACGGACATTTGAACTCGATCCGATGTGCCAAGTCAAACCTTGCTTAATCAGATGGATAGACTTTGTTATAGCCTTCCATATTATCGAGGACCCCAAACTATGGTGAATGGTGCCTCTAATCCAATCCAAAGTAGATCGGGGAGCGATGTATTTGGATACAGTCACTTCGTTCCATAGAACATACAAAAGGAGGAAACAGATTTGTACTCGGTATAGGAGTCAATTCCAACTGAGTGGTGAAGACGGCATGGATGTGCGAACGTGCTTGAGTGACTGACCAAGACGGCAACATCCCTGCAGCATACCCCCAACATCGTAACTTATCCATGTTTCTCTTTTTCTTCTGAGGACCAAACTTACTGAATCTTTCCTTTCTTCTTGACCTGGCAGCATAGGCTTGATTTTCTTCATTTGATCCTATATCAACTTTATCTTTTAACCTCGTCTTTTTTTAACTTTAGCTTAGATCCTGGAATGGTGGTGCTTCTCTCTTCCCATAGATATTTGAAGTGATATTTCCCCATTCCTCCGGTAGAGTATTTAGTACCACTGTAGTCAATTCTCAATTAGACATTACTTCTCCCAATTCGAGAATAGCTCCACCAAATTTTCATATATTTCTTTTGAAGATTTTATATGTTGATACATAGGAGATGAGGGAGTCCTTTATGGATTCTATAAGAATCCTCTGGGCTCTTATGTCTCCCTTCGTGTATTTGGCATGACTTCATTCTTAATAAGATTTAGATCTGTCCTTTTCTTCCATGCAAGAAAGTTTGAAACCCAAACCAATTTGTTGTTTTCTTTGCAAAAAGACATTTTGACAGATTCAGATGAATTCATAAAGATACTTACTTGAATAGATGCTTCGCTTCTTCTACCAGCTTCCTTGTTGATGATGATGTAGATAATAGTAGGAGTTCCCTCTTAGATTGGCTTCTTTAAGAGAGGTGAAAAGAGCTAGATCACCTTTAATCCTTGATGATGAATGATGATCAAGGATAGCTTGATGATTTGATGATGTCTTCAACAATGTTGACTTGACTTCACTCACAGGATAGCTTTCGATTCCTTGAAGATAAAGATCACCTCCTTGAGTAAGGTCTTTGATCCCTTTGAAATGGCTTGAGGGTTTCTCCAATTTCTACAAACTTCTCCTTAAATGAGTGAATATCATCTTAGATCTGAAGATTGACTCTTCAATGTAGATTCCTTTCTTTAATGCAAAATATTTACTTCTCTTTTATGTCTTCTAGAAAAAAATATCCTTTTCCTTTGAAGCTTGAACCTTGTGCCTTCATGCAAAACTACCATTTCTTGTCTTCAACACCTTAGCTCTGAAACCATGTTTTTTTTTTATAGAAACGGTTATGGAGTATTGTATTCATCAAGGCCTTAATGCCAAAATTCTGGTTGCAATGAGAATAATAATATCTTGATGCCCCTCACCGCGAAGGTTGAAAATGAGAGTAAAACTTGGGAATTTCCTCCTTGGAGTAGTAACTATAGTTTCAAGATCAGCGATTTTCCCCAGCTTGAAGATACATACAAATTTATTTAAAATATAGCAGTAAAACATGACAACGAAATAGATTATGGGATGGGTTCCCATGATTCTTCATCATCTGTCATCTTGATTCCAGCAGCTAGAAAGGCAGCTTTGTTGGTTTCAGCATCTGCCGCTTTGTTATGAATTCTTAGCACATGATAGTAGTTCAGCTTAGAAAAAGATTTCCCCACGTTCTTAATTCTGTCAATCAGTCTTGCAAATTTAAGGTCCAAGGCTGGAGATTTGGACACCATTGCATTAATGATGATCTGGGAATCGCCAATGATATTAGCTTCTCTAATGTTTAAATCTTTAAGAAGAATGAGACCTTGAAGGAGTGCCAAAGCCTCTGCTTGAATGCTGGAAGTATGGCCAAGCCCCCAAGCAAACTTATGAATTTTTCCCCCATCTGGATTGACTACAACGCCTCCTGCGCCAGCTTTGCCCGGATTGCCCTTAGCTGCCCCATCAAAGAATAGAGAGTGTCTTGGCTGAGTTGTGAGCCAGTCTTGAAATTCTGTTACAGTTTTCCTTATTTGCCAATCTTTTGGAGGAGGGGCGTTTCTTGCCGCTGGTTGAAATTGTAAATCCAGGAAAGAACCCCAAGCAATATCTTGTTGACTGAGATTAGAGTCATCTTTCAGTTCATCCAAACACTCTTTTAATTGGCATCTGATCTTGATTTCTAATGCTTTATGATTCTGCTCCATATTTCTGAATATTCTTCTATTCCATTCTAGCCAGATCTGCCAGCATATAACCTTTGGAAGGACAGACCATGCAGCGTTAATGATCTGGTTTTTAGCTGGAGAACCAGGATACCTATTCACCCATTTAGAGAACAGTTCAGCAGTGGAGTGAGGTAGCATGAAGTTGGAATCAATATTGCCTATGAAAGTGGACCAAATCTGAATGGAAAATCTGCATTCGAGCATTAGATGAATAGCGTTTTCTGCATTTTCCTTACACAGCACACATTTGGAGGGGCCTTGAAAGCCTTTCCTCTGCAGATTGTCAAAAGTGAGAATTTTGCCGTGACATAAAAGCCAGGCAAAGAAATCAACTTTGGGCCATGATGGAACACGCCATACGCCATGCCAGGGTGAGGGGTCAGGGGGAACGAAGGGTCTCTCACGCAGTTTATCATATCCCTTAGAGACTGTGTATCCACTGGTAATCAACCCCCAGCCTTTCGAATCTTTTTTCCTTTTGTGAGAGGGCGCTAAACCATGAAGCAGATCAAGCAGTCTGGTCCACTCGAGATGCAGATATTCTGGCACATCAATGCTTTTCCAACCTGCCCAATTGGAATCGATCCACAGGGAGATATCCCACAGCGAACGCATTCCTTCACCATCCATCCAGCAGCGCAGATCTTTCAAGGAACCTCTGTCTTCTATGGGATCCATATTCATAATTCTATCCACCCATATGTTTATCTTCTTTCCGTTTCCAGGAACCCAGTATGAATGCATATTTATAAGAGGAGCGGCTTTTGCGAACAGTTTGAGAAAAGATGAGTTGGGCAGATGTTTCTTGTTGCAAAGACAGTTGGTTCTAGGACCTTTGAAATATTTTTTCCAGAGAGCTAATTGAGCCCATCCTGGCTTGGGCGCAATGATTTTCCAGATTAGTTTTGCTCCCATAGCTACATTCTGTTGAGAAAGATTTTTGAAATTCAATCCGCCCTCCCACCTAGGTTTTGAGATGATTTCCCAATTTACTAGGGGAATTTTCTTTTCATTCTGTTTGCTGCCTTTCCAGAAAAACCTCCGAATGTACTCCTCCATTTTTTTTATAATGCTAGCCAGAGCAAGAAGAACAGAAAATTGAAAGAGAGGCAGACTTGTGAGCACAGACTTTATAAGGACAGATTTACCAGCTGTGTTGAGCCAAGAGTATCCCCAGGCTTGGATCCTGTTCTTGAATTTTTCAAGTTGAGGGAGCCAGTCCTTGCTCAGAGGTTTTTTATGATAGATAGGAAGACCCAGGTATTTGAAAGAAGTCCAAGAGGAGGAGGCGGCAAATCCTAAACATCTAGCAATAGCATTTAGCAATCTGGGCAATGTGTTCCAGCTGTAGATATGGCATTTGTTCTTGTTTAAGGCACTGCCTGAGGCCTCACAGAACTCATCCAGAACTTCTTTAAACTTGGTGGCTGAGGAGAGAGAGGCAGTGCCTAAAAGCAGTGTATCATCTGCAAATAGGGCGTGATTTATGTTTTTGACCCCTCTTGCTATACACAGTCCATTAATATCTTGATCTTGCAGCTTTTTGTCTAAAAGAAAACTAAGAACAGAGGCTTGAATGACAAAGAGCAGAGGGGATAGAGGGCACCCCTGCCTGAGCCCTCTCGAAGCTTTAAAAAAATCTGTGGCTCTGCCATTAACAAGGGGTGCAATCCAAGGTTCCGAGAAGCAAGCCCTGGTCCAATTAATGAAGCTTGCTCCAAATCCCAACTTGTTCATGACTTTTAACAAAAAGCTATGATTAACACGATCAAAAGCATTTGCTAAGTCGAGTTTGATAACCATACCTTGTTCTTTTCGATGAAGACTTGAGTGAATTGCTTCTTGGACGAGGGTATAATTGTCCACAATCTGCCTGCCTTGGATGAAGCCTCCTTGATTCTCTGGAATGATTGTGGGAAGGATAGGCTTCAGCCTATTTGCAATAACTTTGGTGATTATCTTGTACCCTGTATTGCATAAGGAAATCAGACGGAATCTGCTGAAGTTGTTGGCTCCTTTCTCCTTGGGAATGAGGGCTAAGAAGGCTGAATTTGTGCTACCCCCGATTTTCTGACAATCTTGAGATTTTTGGACCATTTTAAAGAGATCAATCTCAACAATCTGCCAGCAAACTTGGAGGAACCTTGCGGAAAATCCATCCGGACCAGGGGCCTTGTCCGGGTCCATGGAAAACAGGGCATTTTTGACTTCTGTTTTGGAGACTTTGGCCTCAATAATCTCATTCATACGAGGAGAGATAGCAGAGGGAACACTGTCTAAGAGATCTGGAAAATGGCCCGGCTCCTTGTCCTCACAATACAATTTTTGAAAATGGGAAAAGGTTGCTTTCTTGATGGCTTCAAAATCCTTGTGAGAGACATTATCCTCCTTGATCTCAGAAATAGTGTTAAAGCATTTTCTGGCCTGAGCTTGTTTATGGAAAAAGGAAGAGTTCCTATCCCCAGCTTTGAGCCAGAGATTACGAGATTTTAATCTCCAATATTCTTCTTCAGCTAAACAGGCTTTATGATAACACTGCTGCAGCTGAACTTCTTTGCTTAACAGCTCCTCTGTGACTATGGCGTTCTCCACCTGAAGTTGATGAGAGACAAGAGAGTCTTTGATGGCTTTCCTTTCTGTAGCAGGATTGGACAACGTTTTGGCCCATCTTTTTAGAGCTATTTTCACCCTTCTAAGCTTTTCCTCCCAGATAAAGAAAGGGGAGCCTTTGACTGGCTGAATCCAACAGTCCTTGACTATTTGGAGAAAGTCTGGCTCCTTAACCCAAAGGGGACTAAATCTGAAGGGAATAGGGCCCAGATCTAGATGGGACAACAGTTCTAGCTTTATAGGCTTGTAATCCGAAGTACTATTTGCGAGGATATGCGTTCTTGGTTCCAGTCCTAGCAACAGGAAGGAGCTTTGGATGAAGAATCTATCTAATCTGGCTGCAATATGACCTGGGCCAGTTCTTTTATTAGACCAAGAATACTTACCGGAGGAAGGTTTGATGTCCAGCAAGTCCCAGTCTTGCAAAATGTCCTCCGCCCATTCCCTTGCCGAATCTCGGACTGCGCTGCCTCCTCTTTTTTCGGATGAATGAAGAGTGAGGTTGAAATCTCCGGCAATGATTATATTTTCCAGGTTTGATAAATCTGCTTGATGCCTTATTGAATCCCAGCAGACTTTTTTTTCTCCAACATTGACTGGGGAATACACATTGAAAAGGCAAAAAGTTTCTTTGGTAATCAGATTATGCATTTTAAGCAGCAGCCAGTGAGTGTTGCTAGCTTTTGAGAGGACTGAAAATTTGTCGGCATTCCATAGAGTGCCGATTCCTCCTGAGGCTCCCCGGGCAGAAATTGCTCTTGCTTCACTTTTGCTCCAAAGTTTCTTACTTGCTTGAAGGAAGACTACATCTTCCAGCTTGGTCTCCTGGATGAGAAGTATGTCTGGAGATTCTGATCTTATTAAAATTCTAATGGCTTCTTCCTTGATTTTTCTCCCCATACCTCTACAGTTCCAGGAGATAACCTTCATTATTTATGTTTCTGTTGGGCTCCCTTGGAGCCGTGAGGCTGATTTTTCATTATTCTTGGTTTTGAGGCTAGAAGTTTTTCCAGAGTAGGTTGGCTTCCCTGTAGCTTGTCCTTGTAAGTTTCCTGCTCTCTTTTTTCCCTGTCAGATTTGCGACCTCTTGTGGATCTCCTTACCGAAGTTTGAGACTCTCCTATTTCTCCTTCCTCCTCTGACTCTTCCGAATCCGGTTCTCCTTCCGCATCTTCAGTAAGCATTCCTTTGGGGTCTGCAGCACTTGTGTCTTTCTGGGAAGGAGAAGGAGTGCTTTTGCTTGGAGGGTCCGGGTTTTGAATCTCGATCTCCTGAGTTGCTTCGATTTGCTGGCTTAGTGCATCAAACTTATTTTCATTTGCCTTTTTGGGGGGGGGGGTGGGGTGCTGAGCATTGGCCTGAAGGGGGCCTTTTCCGTTGTTGCCTCCCGATTTCTAGCCTTTATGATTGATCTTTGTGCGCTTAACTTGATTCCAAACTTCTTCATTAACTTTCTCTGGCTCAACATTGGAGGGACAATTCCTGGCAAAGTGTCCATGAATATGGCATTTTCTGCATTTGAAAGGCAGTTGTTCATAGTCCAAAATCTGCACATGAGACCAGCTGCCAACGTTGATTTTGATTGCCTCTGGGAGACCCACCTCTAGGTCAACTTCGACACAGATTCTAGCGCAGTTGTACTGATCCTTATTGTTTGCTCGATCAATGAACTTCCCAAGAGCATTGCCGATGTGTTTCAGGGAGTCCCAGTTCCAGCAGTGGACTGGAAGGTTCGGGAGGCGAACCCACACCGGGACAGCCTTAGGAACATCAACAGCCGGATCAAAGTCCGGAGTCCATTTTTTCAAATAAAGACCCTGAGGACCCATGAAATAGGGCCCATTTTGGAAGATCATGTCTTTGTCTTCTTTGGAAGAGAATTCGAAGAGGAAGTATCCGCGCCCCAGAAAATAAGAAGTGACACTGTGTTTAATCAGGGGAGCCCAGTTTCTGTTAACCCATTGCTCAGTGGTTTTCGGAGACGGCCAAAGCCCCGTAAACTGACCAATGAGACCCCGGTCAGCCAAAGACAAAGCTACTTGAATGGGGGTCTCAGGAGGAAAAGAGATTTCCGGAATATCTTCAAGTTTCTTAACGAATTTAGAGGCTTCACATTTCTTCTTCTGGGGCAAACCAGCCAGAAGTTGATTGAAAGCTTCGATCTCCGGGGAAGAAGGCATCAGAGGAGGCTCCTTGGGAGAGCCCTGCGTCTCCATGAGCAGACCTTAGGCAGGCTGCCCCAGAGGCAAGCCACTCTGCATAATCAGCACAGCACTCCGAAGAGCACCCCTTCAAGAGAGGGAAGGCGAGTGCGACGTGCCTCCCAGAAACGCGTCGCGCAGATAAAATCAGCCCAAAACTGGAAAACCTGCACACCTGACAGAGGAACAGGGCGCGCTGGAACAACCACCAGAGGGCCGGGCCAGGCCTGCAGCCATAGGAACAACAGAGGACGGCTAGGGTTCACGCTCCGCGTCAAGTTGGAATCGATTATTCAGCTCTGAAACCATGTTGATAATTTGGTAGGGCATAATTTAATTCAAATTTCTCTTCTTGATAATTACTTGTGAACTTGTTATGCTTCTATTAATTAGATCTTGTCTTCATTAACTTATTATGTCTTTCATCAAGTTAATTATCAAAACACAAGAGACACAAAATTTTAGCTCTTCAAGCCAGGGCCAAATCCTCTCCCTCTTGGAGGAAAACTCAAAAGTAATTTATCTTCTAGATCTTCAATTGACAAGTACCATTACAATGATCTAGACCCTTGACCTTAGTATGCCTCCAAGACCTTCTCACCTTTTTTTGCTCTCCTCGACCTTCACACTTCTGTCCTTTCTTCCTTGCAATGTCTAGCATTGTTACTTAAAGAATCTTGGTCTCTAAATTCCTTAGCTCTTGACACATTCTTTTCAATCCCCAATAGTCTCCTATTCTTTGGTCCAAGAGTCTTCTTCCTTCGGCCTCCTTCCAACACCCTCTTGCTCTTAATGATAGCCTTAGACTGATCTGTTACACTCTTGAAACATACTTCGACCTCCTTTATGATTACAAAGATAAGAGTACAAACATAGTCCGAATATGAGAGATCCTCAAGCATTGTTATGTAGTCTTCCTCTTCGCTGTGTGACCCTTAACACTTCGTTGTATTACCTTTAAACTTACACACTATGACCCGTACCTTTTATTGCATAGGTGTCCTTCCTTTTTGCTAACTTCAAATATTGTCTCGCATTACATATCCTTCATTGAGATTAGTAGATCCAAGACCGAAATATATTATCCCTTCCTCTTCGTTGCACTGTCCTTACTTTTTGCACCCAAAACCAGACCTCAATCTCGCACTGCAATCTCAGAGTATGACGAAACTCTTTTTTTGTGTCTAAATGAGGCTATGACCCCTCCTATATATAGGGAATGTCTCCCTCTCCCATGCCAACATGACAATCTGCTAGGAAGCTGACTTCACCAAGGAGAATATGTATCTTCTTTAAACAGATTTGTGGAGCACATTTGACAAGGTCTTGAAGGCATACATTTACATAAATAAATGATCCTTTACAAGTGTAACAACACTTCATATACATGACTCTAAATTATACATTTATGACAAGATGAAAAATCCCTAAAGACATTGTTGAAGTTCAACAAGAAATTTCAGCACCTACACTAGTGTGGGACAAGGAGGTCCAAGCAACGCCTACACTAGTGTGGGACCACAGGTCTTAGTAGCACCTACACTCGTGTGGGCTAAATTTGGTGCATGTATATTTTAGTTATCCCTTAATTAATATGGACAATAAAATGCAATCTAATCCCAAAATAACTTGTAATAGTTAACTGAGTGTGATAAACTCAGTTAGCTCATGAATTTCGATTGAGGGTAGTTGATGAGGCATGCAAAGTAATTCTAGTTGTAACAGAGTTCGAAGTGCAATGGTGCATTAGTTAATGCAGGTTGTAATCATTTTAACTTAGTTGTGCTAGTTGTAACTGTTTGATACACTAGTGACAGATCAAGTGAATTAATATTATTTAATTCACAATCAGTGATTTCACATGCAACTGAGGATTTACTATTATTAGCTACATGCATGTCAGTTCCAGTGGAGACCCAGTTGAGATCTAGGTGAAAGGAAAGTTGACTATCAATTGTAGGATTAGTGGGTTGCACCCATGCAACCAAACACCCATTGGATTGCCCATGATCCTTGCGCAGTCAAGGAAGGCCAAAATTCCTATGGAATAAGGATTGCATTCCACACGAATTGTACAAGCAAGGCAAGCTGTTAGGAGCCTCAGAATTGACTAAGTATTGGTCAGTTTTGTCTAGGACAGTGTAAGACAATTAGCTGAGTACAAGAGGGCTTTTGTGAGAAGAGTTGTACGTAATTATTTCATGTATCCATGCTGAATATACAATAGAAGATAGTGGGGATTTGAGCAGCAAGCTTTCCCCGGGAAATTATTTGTGTTGTGGTTTGATTGATTCTTATTTGCTTCATGTGATTGGCGATTGTGTTTTTAATTCCGAAATTGATTTGTAGAAGTGATTCAGTATCTAGCTTTAGAAAATTGTTAGATCGGATTGAATCCATGATACACATGCTTGTTGTATAATTTCTATATGGTATAAGAGCATAGAAAATCACAATAGTGAAGGAGGATTTGAGTTTGTGACTAAATAGAATTTGAATTTGTGGAAATACTTTCTTGGTGCTACAGGTGATTCAAGATCGAAATGGATTTTAATGGATTGAGATTAGAGTATGCACTCGAGGGAAACTCTAACTATATTGGTTGGAAAGACGGGATGGAAGAAGTACTTAAAGACAATGGCTTGAAGGAATTCATTGACAATGATGTTCCTAAACCCGCTGTGACAGACGCTGAAAATCTTGATGCATGGCAAAAGAAAGTGGCAGAGGCGAGGAGGATCTTACTGGAGGGAGTACGAGACCACATTGTCTCAAGTCTCCATGGGAAAGCCACACCATATGCAATGTGGAAGGCTTTGACAGATCTGTTTCAGAGCAGCAGTGACCATAGGAAATTGGCACTAAAAGATAAACTCAGGAAGATCAAGATGGAGAAAGGCGACTCCATGCCAAATTATTTAACAAAGTTTGTCCAATGTCGGGATGAGCTGGGGAGCATTGGAATTACTGTCGATGATGATGATTTGGTGAGTATAGCTCTCTTAGGACTTCCCAAGAGTTGGTATAGTTATGAAAACTCTGTCAATGGAAGGGAAAAGCTTGCAGATTGGGAATGATTGTGGTCGGATTTGGTGTAGGAGGAGTTCAGACGAAATACCAGAGATGGATCTTCATCTAAGAATGAAGATGAAGAAGATTGTGCTTTGGCTGCCAAGGCGAAGAAGGGGAAAGGAAAGAAGTTCCATTCCAAATCCGAGTCCAAAGATGGCAAGAAGCGCGACATGTCCGGAGTGAAGTGTTTTCACTATCACGAGCATGGGCATATGATGATACTAACAGTTCACAAAAGAAGAAGAATAAGAAGGCTTTAGGATCTACAACTGGTGAGGCTTTGGCCTCACAATTTGAGCTTGACTTCTCATTGATCGCATGCATGGTGTCAAGTACATTGGGATCGGTGTGGTATTTGGATAGTGGTGCATCCTTTCACATGACGGGAGACAAGGAATTTTTCAGTAGCTTGGAGGAGAAGGACCTCTAGATGCATATCGAAATGGATGATGACGGGTGGTACAATGCTACCGGGATTGGTACCATTATCTTCCAAAGACAGTCAGGTAAACCCCTTCTATTAAAAGATGTAATGCATGTACCAGGCTTGAAGAAAAATTTGGTCTCATTTGCAATGTTAGAGGATAGAGGCTATGTTGTTGTTTTCAGTGAAGGAAAACATTTCCTGCAACACAAAACAATATGAGAAGCCAAGAAGATAGGGATTTGAGTTAAGAATCTCTATAAGCTGGATGTAGATCGCTGCACAACATTGATGGGAAAGGCGTACAAAGTGGTGAGCTGGGATGAGGGCGAGTTATGGCATAGGAGATTGGGCCATCTTCAGTAGAGAGCCTTGACAGTCATGCATCAGATTTCTACAAGTCTTCCCAAGGGTACACTTGCGCAGTCAGACACATGTAAGGGATGTACTATGGGAAAATATGTAAAGGCCACCTTTCATGAGAAGGAGAACCGAGCTTTGGGGATCCTTGAGAGAGTTCAGACAAACGTGTGTGGACATTCTTTGTTGCTTCGACAACAAAGCATAAGTACTATGTGATATTTGTTGATGACTTTTCTCGTAAGTGTTGGATCTACTTCATGCAGAAGAAAGATCAGACATTCTCAAAGTTTTTTGGGTTTAAAGCACTGGTGGAGAAAAACATGGGGAAGCAAGTGAAGGCTCTTAGGAGTGACAATGGTGGTGAGTACATCTCTAACGAATTCAATAACTTCTGCAACAAAGAAGGAATTCGAGAGAACTGATAGTGCCTCATAACCCACAACAGAATGGGGTCGCTAAAAGAAAGAACAAAACGATTGTGGGGGCAGCAAGAGCGATGTTGCATGATCAGGGCCTACCGATGCATCTGTGGGCGGAGGCATGCAACACAACAATACTTGTGCAGAACCGTTGTCCTCATAGGATACTTGGCATGAGTACACCAGAAGAGGCTTTCACTGGTAAGAAACCTGATGTTTCACATTTTAAGATTTTTGGCTGATCTATTTATGTGCATGTGACCAAAGATGCCAGGAAGAAGCTAGAACCAACAACTGAGATTAGGATTTTTGTGGGGTACACTGAAACTCCCCACAACTATCGAGAGTATTAACAAAATGACTGTTGTGCGACAGGATATAAAATTTGATGAGGAGAAAGCCATGCGCTTGTCCCTTGAGAGGAAGATGGATTTTCATGCAGAGGAGGAACTCTTGGTTCCCAAGGATGAGCCTCAAGATGTGGATCGGCCACATGCGGAAGATCATGGAGTGGCATAAAACACTCATGCAGAGCCATCCATCAGAAATGGTAAAAGGAGCACCACAAAAGATGATAGATTGAGACTTGATGCTGCAGAGAATGCAGGAGCCCCTACTTCACAGCACAAACAGAGACAGTCTCGAGACAGGTTTACTAGATACATGGCTCTTATGAGCAAATGTATTGTGATTGAACCATCTTCCTTTCAGGAGGCAGTGCAACAACCAATTTGGGTTGATGCAATGGTGGAGGAGTATGACTCCATTGTCAAGAACAGTGCATGGGAGATTGTCCCAAGACCGATCGGTAAATCAATGGTTGGATCTAGATGGATCTACAAGGAAAAGCAAGTTGTTGATGGGAGTGTGGAGAAATACAAGGCCAATTTTGGATTTGTGTCCCAGGGATTCTCACAGATTGAGGGGATCAATTATGATGAGACTTTTGCACCAATTGCAAGGTACTCTTCCATTAGATCCATCCTTGCAGTCTTAGCACAGATGGGCTGGCGCATTCATCAGATGGATGTGAAAAATACGTTTCTCAATGGAGTCATTAAGAAAGAAGTGTACATAGAGCATCCAGAAGGTTTCAAGATCTTCAACAGTGAGTCGCACGTGTCGACTGAAGAGAGCATTGTATGGGCTGAAGCAAGCACCTCGTGCTTGGTACACTTGGATTGACAACTATTTCATCAGACTGGGCTTCACCAAAAGTGAAGCTGATGAAAACCTGTACCAGATTGTGGTTGAGGGTAAGCTATTGTTTATTGTACTTTATGTTTATGATCTAATTTTGACTGGTGATGAGCAGCTGATACACTCATGCAAGGAGGATCTTGCAAGGGAGTTTGAAATGAAGGACATGGGACTCCTTCATTATTTCCTTGGTTTGAAAATATGGCAACGGGATGGTTAACTTTTTGTTTCTCAAGGCAAGTATGCCAAAGAGACACTGGGTAAGTTTCACATGGAGAGCTGCAAACCCATGGACACTCATCTTCCAGGAAATTGGAGGAAAGAGGATGCTACTTCAGGAGAGGTAGTTGATGCTACTGTCTACAGGCAGTTAGTTGGTTCACTAATGTACTTAGTGAACACCAGACCAGACATTTGCTACGCAGTTAACCAGCTGCGTCAAGCTATGGTTAAGCCTACCAAGCTCTTTTGGAAGGCGGGGAAGCATGTCTTGAGATACTTAAGGGGCACATCAGAGTATGGATTATGGTACATACAGACGGAGGGAATGAAGCTTCGAGGATTCACGAATGCAGATTGGACAGGCATTCCATCAGACAGAAAGAGCACATTAGGAGGGATCTTCAACATATGATCGGCAGCAGTTTCTTGGTACAACAAGTAGCAACGATCTATGGCACTCAGTTTAGCGGAAGCAGAGTACATGGCAACAAGACAAGCTGCATGTGAGGCTATCTGGATGAGAAAGATCTTGGTTGGTTTGTTTGGTTCTCAGATGGATCCGATAGTGATACATTGTGATCATCAGAGTTGCATTAAACTCTCGATTAATCATGTGTTTCGTGATAGGTCCAAGCAGATAGATATCCGATACCAACATCTCAAAGATTGTGTGCAGAGGCGAATAAAGTTACTTCGGTACATTCCCATGGAAGATCAGGATGTAGATACTCTGACAAAGGCGCTCACCATGAGAAAATTCGAATACCATAGAGGTAGGATCGGGGTGAAGGATAATCTCTTTCTTGTTGAGAGAGAGTGTTGAAGTTCAACAAGAAATTTCAGCACCTACACTAGTATGGGACCAGGAGGTCCAAGAATCACCTACACTAGTGTGGGACCACAGGTCTTAGCAACACCTACACTCGTGTGGGCTAAATTTGGTGCATGCCTATTTTAGTTATCCCTTAATTAAGATGGAAAATAAAATGTAATCTAATCTCAAAATAACTTGTAACAGTTAACTGAGTGTGATAAATGCAGTTAGCTCATGAATTTCGAGTTGAGAGTAGTTGGTGAGGTATGCAGAGTAATTCTAGTTGTAACAGAGTTTGAAGTGCAGTGGTGCATTAGTTAATGCAGGTTGTAATAAGTTTAACTCAGTTAAGTGAGTTAAACTCAGTTGTGCTAGTTGTAACTGTTTGATACACTAGTGAGAGATCAAGTGAATTAAATATTATTTAATTCACAATTAGTGATCTCACATGCAACTGATGATTTACTATTATTAGCTGCATGCATGTCAGTTCCAGTGGAGACCCAGTTGAGATCTATGTGAAAGGGAAGTTGACTATCAGTTGTAGGATTAGTGGGTTGCACCCATGCAACCAAACACCCATTGGATTGCCCATGATCCTTGTGTAGTCAAGGAAGGCCAAAATTCCTATGGAATAAGGATTGCATTCCACATGAATTGCACAAGAAAGGCAGGCTGTTAGGAGGCTAAGAATTGACCAAGTATTGGTCAGTTTTGTCCAAGACAATGTGAGACAGTTAGCTGAGTACAAGGGGGCTCTTGTGAGAAGAGTTGTATGTAATTATTTCATGTATCCATGCTGAATATACAATAGAAGATAGTGGGGTTTTGAGCAACAAGCTTTCCCCGAGAAATTATGTGTTGTGGCTTGATTGATTATTCCTTACTTCATGTGATTGTCGATTGTGTTTTTAATTCCGAAATTGATTTGTAGAAGTGATTCAACATCTAGTTTTAGCACATTGTTAGATCAGATTGAATCCATAATATACATGCTTCTTGTATAATTTCTACAGACATCAAAAGTCTTTGACCTATAATAGAAACTTTGTACTCATGAAACCCATGAAGTAAGTATTTACAAAATACATTTTATTATCTATCTTTTTCATTACATGTATTCATAATTACTAGTCGTTATGAAGACCAAACCTAGTTACACTTTTCAACACATACAATGTGGGAGAACCAAACAGTCTCCTATAAAGATACAATGCAGGAACATAGAAGCTACAATGTATGGAATGCCCTGGTGGAGAAGATCCAAGAGCTAATGGGTCTGAGGATCAGATTCATCTCTCCTAACATCCGAGGTTGGATGAAGAACACTGAAAAAACTCCACAAAGTTTGTTAGCCCAATGAAGGGCTGGTGGCAAGTGCTTGGGGAGCTCGTGCTCTACTGAGGTCAAGAGGACCTAGTCAGTCTCCCAAGAATGGATCTGAGGGAAGCCAACTTAGCTTTTTGAATAAATTGAATTTTAAAACTTCAATTTAATTTTGGGGCCCACTTTGCCACAAATTCAAACTAATTTGAATTTTAATCGACTAAAAAATTTTGGGGGCCGCTTTATGTATTTTCTTTTGGGCCATAAATAATTACTGTTAAGGACTTTATATTCTTCGCATTTTTCATTATATTTAATATTAATATAAAATATCAATATGTTGGGACCCTTGATTTTTCTAGGCAATATTATTAAAATAATGTAATGCCACACAAACCAATTAATCATAGAGTGCCACATCATCACCTACATCGTCAGCCCTTGGGCATTTAGGACCATAGACCAGGGCTCAACTTTGATTGGTTGTTTCTCCCAAACCGTGAAGGCCTACAGGATGCTCCACATACCACCCGAATCAGCAAGACAAGTAGAATCTGATGGTGAATGTCTCTGAAACAAGCACATTGATCTGCTGCTCCCAAAACGTTGACAAAAGACAGGGTGTCTTCATCGTCTAAGGAACTCAAACCCTAGGGCTAGGGTTTTGTTCCTGCAATCTCTCATCTACCTGATACATGAACCTGCTCTTGCTTTGACATCAATGACCTATTGCACACCTGCTCAATCACCCTGTGACTACTCCCGCTTTGACATCAATGACAACCTGTGCAACGGCACAAACTTGGTCCCTCGTCCCAAAACATAGCTTCTTTACTTAATTAGGCCTCTACTACCATGCCAATTTAAACTTCCATACCATACACAGATCAAAAATTTTTAAACACTTTTAAATTACTTACAGCAAAGGTAGTTATGAAAAGTTTCTTAAAGACATTTCGGCATTTCATTATCCTGAAATTCTAGATGTTGGAAATACTGAGAGGGGGGTGAATCAATATTTCTTTCAATTGTTAATTTTACCAGTTAGATCACCTATATTTAGAACATAAAATGAATAATAAGAATAAATGCTTTTATTAATTTCTTCTTTACAATAAATCAAGTACAATATATGTAGCGCTCCAACCCTAGATGAAGACACCAATCTTCAATTTCCCATGCTCCAACCTGTGTTTTCCAAGCACTGACTTGGACTTCCAAGGCTCCAACCTTGTCAATTCTAATGCACCAACCTCAAGGGCTCCAACCCTATATCTGGTACAGGCTCCAACCTGGTCTCTTGAGGACTCCTATCCTCTAGGGCTCCAACCCTATCTTCCAAGGCACCAACCTCAAGGGCTGTTGAGATTTTTCTGTTTTGAATAGAATAGGCAAAAATCTCAGTAGGTGACAAAAATTAGGAATTAGTTCCTAGATTAGCTCCAGTTTGTTTGGGAGGGAGTTAATGCATGCTAAATTTGAGTTGAGAGGATTTATGAGGCTGTTAGATTCTCCTGCTATATATAACAAGGTATCCATACGTTTGTTTTGGAGAGTGTGTGTGGGTGTGTGAATTATGTAATCTCCTGTTTTGATTAATAAAGACTGCCGATGCCTGTTGTGTGGACGTAGCCCAGGAGGTTTGGGTGAACCACGTTAATGACTGTGTCTTTATGTGCTTGATTAAATCTATTGTGTGTTAATTGTTTAATGAATTCCGCTGTGATTTCTCCAACAAGTGGTATCGAGGCTCTAAGTAAGAGGTCGCAGATTTTGTTTCTTAACTGCATACGAATTGTGTTAGCTCAGTCCGTGCAGAGGTCGGATTTCTGTGCGTCGGATGTATGGTTTGTTGTTAAACCTGTGCGTGGAGGTGCTGGATCGGGCAGTGTTAATGTGTTGATCTGCGTGCTGCTGGAGGTAGCCGTGGACTGGGAAGTGTCAGCGCAGAAGCTGAGTTTGAAAAAATTGCTGAGCGCCGGTGAAGATTCGGTGCAGCGTTGGTGCATTTAAATAACAGAGCGGCGGTTTGTTTTTTGCGTTGGTGCTGCATGGAGGTGGAGCTGCGCACTGTCCACTGTCATAATGTTGAAGCTGTATACCTGGTGCGCATTAGAAATGCGTGAGCTGAAGACTGCGTGCGTGGCCATCGTTGTGCTGATACGTTGAATTGGCACGGAACCAATGGTATCGATTGGTATCAATACATTTTTTTTTAAATCGATTTTTTGAAATGGGTTGATGTCCAGTTTTATAAAGTCGATTTTGGAGTTGAGTAAAGTGCCATATATATATATATTAAGTGCAAATCGATATACATTAAAATCGATATGTAAAATCGAATGGTAATGGCATATGTTAAATCGATATGATTTAAAAGAGGGGTGTTTTTAAAAGTGTAATATTAAAACAAAAGGGAAATCGATTTGGAGTTTTTTTTTTTTTTTAAAAAGGGGTCACATATCACATATGGTATGTGTTTGTTTTTACATAAATCGATTTTACTAAAAGGTCCCTTTTATAATATTTAAAAATGTAAATGCCATTTATATTTGGTTTGTTAAGTGAAAGGCCTTTTTTTTTTTTTTTATAAGGTGTAGAGCATTTTTTTTTAAAGGCAAAGGTCAAAGATAATTTTTTTTTTTTTAAAAGGGCAGTTAGAGGCACTTAAAAGGAGGCAAGGGCAATTTTTTAAAAGGGCATTCTTTATTTTAAAATTGGTTCTGGAGATTACTGTGTTTTTTGCTGAAACAAGATGGCGAAAACTCAAAATGCCCGGTTTGAAATTGAGAAGTTCAATGGCAAAAACAACTTCGAGATCTGGAAGGTAAAGATGCATGATCTCTTGGTACAACAAGGCGTGGCGAAAGCGCTATTGGGGAGGAGCAAAAGGCCTTCTTCCATGATGGAGGATGAATGGGTTGAGTTGGATGACAGAGCTCTGAGCGCAATTCGGTTATGCCTGGCAGATGACGTTCTGTTCAACATTGTGTCAGAGAAGACCGCCGCAGGCTTGTGGATAAAGCTCGAGAAGCTCTACATGACGAAGTCCTTAACAAATCGGATTCTCCTGAAACGGCAGCTGTACAGTTTGCGGATGAAGGAAGGTACCTCGGTTACTGACCATCTGAATGTTTTCAATACTCTATTGGTACAATTACAAAGTCTAGATGTAAAATTTGATTCAGAGGATAAGGCAATAACTCTATTGTGTTCATTGCCCGAATCGTGGGATCACTTTGTTACTTCCATAAGCTTTAGTACTGCAGCCGTCCTTGAGTTTGACGATGTGGTTGGAGCCATGTTGTCCGAGGAGACCAGGAAGCGGTCGAATGCTGACACCTCTACATCAGAGGCAATGATGGCTAGAGGTCGTTCTAGAGAAAGACGCTCTGGTAAGCGCAGCGATTCGCGTTCAAAGTCGAAAGGGAAGAAGAGCAAAGTAAAGTGCTGGTTTTGTGGCAAATCAGGGCATTTGAAGAAAGACTGCTGGAAGAGACAGCAAACAGAGAAGAAAGCAGATTCTTCGACAGAGAAGAAGGAGGCAAATGCGACAGATACAGGTTCGGCATCTGGTTCAGGTATGAGCGACGAAGTGTTGTTTGTTAATATGTCAAATCATGATCAACATTGGTTGTTAGATTCCGGTGCATCAAACCACATGTGTATTCATAGAGAATGGTTTAAGACATATAGATCAGTTAATGATGGATTCGTGTACATGGGTAATGATGTCACATCTAATATTGTTGGGATAGGAAGTATACAACTGCAAATGTTTGATGGCACAACTAGAATATTAACAGATGTGAGACATGTTCCAGACTTAAGGAAAAATCTAATTTCTTTAGGAGCATTGGATATGAATGGATATAAAACTGTAATTCAAGGTGGAGTTATGAAAATCTATAAAGGTATTTTACTAGTAATGAAAGCTAAGAAAGTAGGAAATCTGTTTCAGTTAGAAGGAAGAACAGGGTCAGTTCATGTGTCTACGGTGTCTGAACATGACAGTAGTTCCATTCGCCCATGGCATCAAAGGTTGGGCCATATGAGCGAAAGAGGGTTGAAAATTTTGGCTGATCGAACGTTACTTCCTAATCTAAGGTCTGGAAAGTTAGATTTCTGTAAGCATTGCTTGTTTGGAAAACAAAGTAAACAAAAATTTAAAACAGGCAAACATACTAGTAAAGGCATACTTGATTATATTCATTCAGATGTTTGGGGTCCGCCCCACAGTCATTGTTATGTGTTCGTATTTTTGTATTATTTATTGATGACTTTTCTAGGAAGGTGTGGGTCTACATGTTGAAAAGGAAGTCCGATGTTTTTTCACGCCACCAGCTTAGAGCTACTGGTAGAAATGACTGTAGAAGAACCATTAAATGTTTAAGAACTGACAATGGTGGTGAGTTTACTTAAAAGGAATTTGATAATTATTGCAAGGAAGTTGGGATCGAAAGACATAGAACTACTGTATATACTCCTCGGCAAAATGGAGTTGCCGAACGCATGAACAAGACTCTCTTAGAAAGAGCAAGAAGTAAGGCGAGTAACGCCCGGTTGCAAAAGGAGTTGTGGACGGAAAATCAAGTGGGGCCACTTTGTTATGTGATAAACCGATCTCCATCGACGGCAATAGACTCAAGATTCCGCAAGAGGTATGGAAAGGACACTCCTCAGGACGTTCTAAACTCGTAGTGTTTGGTTGTGATGCATATGCTCTAGTGCCTAAACATCGCCGAACTAAGTTAGATCCAAAGTCTAAAAGGTATATCTTTGTTGGGTATGGTGTTGGAACAAAGGGATATAGATTGTGGGATCCTACTACCCGCAAAATCATCATCAACAGAGAGCTAAAGTTTTATTGAATCCTCTCAGGCGTTTAGATGTAGATAATAAAATTGAAACAGATGATGTATTTGATTTTCAGCACATTCAGTTTGACAGCACTTCTAATGATAGTCATGATGACCATAGTTCAGATACTAGTCATGAACAGGTTTCAGAACATGAACAGGGTTCCGGTTTAGATCATGAATAGGTCTCAGATATCGATCGGCAAGAAGTTCCTACAGATGGTAGTCAACCAGAAACAGCTTTAAGGAGGTCTACAAGGATAAAACGTGTTCCGAAAAGGTATGATGATTATGTTACTTCAGTTGCTTTGACCGCTAACGATGATGAACCTCTGTGCTATCAGGAAGCAATAGAAGGTTCGAAAAGTGACAAGTGGAAAGCAACCATGAAGGAAGAAATGATGGCCTTAAGTAAGAATGGCACATGGGATCTGGTTGAGCTTCCGAAAGACAGGAAAACTGTGGGATGCAAACGGGTTTTCAAGGTGAAACGGGGTGTGAATGATACGGAGGACAGGTACAAAGCGTGACTGGTTGCAAAAGGGTTTTCTCAGAAAGAAGGCATTGACTTTCATGAGATTTTTTCACCAGTTGTTAAAATAGTTTCAATTTGAATTGTTTTAGCTTTAGTTGCTTTGTTTGATTTAGAGTTACAGCAACTAGATGTTAAGACTGCTTTTCTACATGGAGATTTAGATGAGGAAATATATATGGAACAACCGGAAGGGTTTGTTCAGCATCGCAATAAGAAATTTTCTGCAGGCTGAAGAAGTCATTATATGGCCTGAAGCAGTCGCCTCGGCAGTGGTATAAGAAGTTTGATTCTTTCATGTTGAGTCAGAAATATGTTAGAAGTGAATATGATCATTGTGTGTATTTCAAGCAATTGAAAAATGGCATGTTCATTATCTTAGTGCTGTATGTTGACGATATGCTTTTAGCAAGCAAAAGCATTGATGAAATCAACAGGTTGAAGACTCAGATGGCAAGGACATTCGATATGAAAGATCTAGGAGCAGCAAGACAGATTTTGGGCATGGAGATTTTCAGAGACAGGAGCAATGGTAAGTTGTGGCTATCACAACAGAATTATGTTGAGAAGATACTTTTGAGGTTTGGTATGAATAATGTGAAGCCTGTGTCAGTCCCTTTCGCTTCCCATTTCAAGCTTTCTTCGGGTTTATGTCCTAATACAGATGAAGAAAAGGATTATATGTCTCAAATTCCATATGCTAATGTAGTAGGATGTTTGATGTATGCGATGGTTTGTACTCGACCAGATATTTCACATGCAGTTGGGGTTGTCAGCAGGTACATGGAAAATCCGGGTAAAGAACATTGGTCAGCAGTGAAATGGGTGCTTCGATATCTGAGAGGCACAAGTAGTTATTGTATCACTTACAATAAGAGTAGTGAATTTGTTTGCGGATATGTTGATTCCGATTTTGCAGGTGATTTGGATAAGAGAAGGTCGACTTCAGGGTACGTCTTTACTCTTGCAGGTGGAGCTATCAGCTGGATGTCAAAGCTACATAACATTGTTGCTTTATCCACTACTGAAGCAGAATACATTGCTGCTTCTCATGCTTGCAAAGAGGCGGTTTGGTTGAAAGGTTTGCTTGGTGAATTTGGTAGGTTGCAGGACAACATCAGGTTACTTTGTGATAGTCAAAGTGTAATACATTTGGCTAAGAATCCGGCCTATCATAGTAAATCAAATCATATTCCAATAAAGTATCATTTTGTAAGACAGGTTATTACTGAAAGGGGAGTCTCTCTTGAAAAGGTGCATACAAAGGAAAACTGTGCAGACATGTTCACGAAACCAGTTTTGTTGGAGAAGCTGCGCTGGTGTTTGGCTTCTCTTGGCTTGCAGAAAAGATAAAATAATAAAGAACAGGGCATCAGGCTAATTTTTGTCAAGGTGGAGATTGTTGAGATTTTCTGTTTTGAATAGAATAGGCAAAAATCTCAGTAGGTGACAAAAATTAGGAATTAGTTCCTAGATTAGCTCCAGTTTGTTTGGGAGGGAGTTAATGCATGCTAAATTTGAGTTGAGAGGATTTATGAGGCTGTTAGATTCTCCTGCTATATAAAAGGTATCCATACGTTTGTTTTGGAGAGAGTGTGTGTGAATTGTAATCTCCTGTTTGAATTAATAAGATTGCCAATGCCCTGTTGTGTGGACGTAGCCCAGGAGGTTTGGGTGAACCACGGTAAAAACACTGTGTCTTTATGTGCTTGATTAAATCTGCTGTGTGTTAATTGTTTAAGGTTTCCGCTGTGATTTCTCTGACAAGTGGTATCGGAGCTCTAAGTAAGAGGTCGCAGATTTTGTTTCTTAACTGCATACGAATTGTGTTAGCTCAGTCCGTGCAGAGGTCGGATTTCTGTGCGTCGGATGTATGGTTTGCTGTTAAACCTGTGCGTGGAGGTGCTGGATCGGGCAGTGTTAATGGGTTGATCTACGTGCTGCTGGAGGTAGCCGTGGACTGGGAAGTGTCAGCGCAGAAGCCGAGTTTGAAAAAATTGCTGAGCGCCGGTGAAGATTCGCTGCAGCATTGGTGCGTTTAAATAACAGAGCGGCGGTTTGTTTTTTGCGTTGGTGCTGCGTGGAGGTGGAGCTGCGCACTGTCCACTGTCATAACGTTGAAGCTGTATACCTGGTGCGCATCAGAACTGCGTGAGCTGAAGACTGCGTGCGTGGCCATCGTTGTGTTGATACGTTGAATTGGCACGGAACCAATCGTATCGATTGGTATCAATACATTTTTTTTTAAATCGATTTGAATTTGACTTTTTTAAAATCGATATACATTAAAATCGATATGTAAAATCGAATGGTAATGGCATATGTTAAATCGATATGATTTAAAAGAGGGGTTTTTTAAAAGTGTAATATTAAAACAAAAGGGAAATCGATTTGGAGTTTTTTAAAAAAAAAAAAAAAAAAAAAAGGGTCACATATCACATATGGTATGTGTTTGTTTTTACATAAATCGATTTCATTAAAAGGTCCCTTTTATAATATTTAAAAATGTAAATTCCATTTACATTTGGTTTGTTAAGTGAAAGGCCTTTTTTTATAAAGTGAAGAGCATTTTTTAAAGGCAAAGGTCAAGGATATCACATCTCTTCATTATAAAATTTAATCATCCATAAATTTAATCAGTGGTGTTACATTTCACAGTGAAAATGGAGAACGCAATAGAATAAATTAAAGCATAATTTATTATATATATGAATAAGACAGTCTTTGTCATACAAAACGGACAGTTTTTGGTATCCATTTGTCTTTGAATTCGGACACTATGTCCATTACATTAAACAAAATTTCTGATTTCACAAACAAATATGTCAAAAAATACAACGCCTTGCTTTGATATCCAAACATAATGATCATCATCTTTTCTTGAACTATTGTCACTGCTTGAGCTACTTACATGACGGGTTATTTTGAGTAATGTTTTGTTCACGGTGTTAATTGTTTTCTTCTTCTTCACCTTCCATCTACAAACATAAAAATAAATTGTAATGAGTGTATATACATTGGTGATAATAATAAAATTTCAATATTAAATAATATACATCAATGTAAATCGAAAATAAATGACGTACCATAGCAACAATTGACTCATGAACTATACACATTCTTTCAAAACCAAATTTCATTCCATCTTTCAAGATTTCATCTATTGGCATGGTTCCCTACTTTATTTCCTGTAAGTTTTATAATCAGATATTTAATATAAAAGATTTGTTTCTCTATTAATTATAGACGGAGCCAAGTAAAAAAAGATCGATATATGCTTACAAATTCCACAATTAATTTCTGATATGCCAACATATACTCACAACCCATATTTAAACCAATGTCAATTGATTCGTCTAATGGTTCTTCTTTGTATGTTAGCACATGTATGAATACATTCAATGATGATTGTTGTAAAACAACTTAAAATATACAAAAATGAAATCTAGTTAAGTTGTTATAAGGAAGTAAAAATTACTCACAAACTTAGGTATCAACCCTTTTCTTCCTCGTCGTGTTGTTTTATGTGTTGAATGGGTTCCATTTTCTTTTCTTTTCTGCAAGAAAATACTTGAAAATTAATATTTAAAGCTAAATTGTTTATTTATTGTACCTAATGATCAAAAAATTCAATGATTACATATTACATTTGAAGCACGTTGTTGTTGAGATGGCTCCTCTTGTGATGCAATTTTGCCCATTTCTTTGACCATCTCCTTGTACACATTTTTGGACATTCCTATTGGCATATTTATGATATCAGCTGATTCATCTTTTGATATTTTCATAATCTTCCTGAAAATGTAACATGACAATAAACTATTTAATTTTTTTATTGATATATGAAAAGTAAATATAACAAAAGTGATATTTATAAATGATATTTATAAATAATTCTAGAAAAACATTTAAAGTAATATTACTTTTTCATTCCTTATTTTTTGTTGTTGTACATTTTTTCTATTAAAAATTTGACATGTCTCATTGACCAATTCTCTGGAAACTCTTCCTATAGTTTAGATAAAATTTGGTTCTTGGAATCATTCGATTGATTTTTGAATTGTAAGTGGAAATAATGTCTATATATTCGTTCCAATAGATCCCTCAAAATTTTGTAAAATTTTTTCCCCCTTTTGTTAACCTCCAACACCACTCCAGATGAGCTAAGGAGAAATTCATTTTCATTTGTATGTTCAATTTTTTTTCTTTCCTTAGAACAACATTCATTTTCTAGGTTGTTGGTCCTTGTAGAACATTAAACATATGTGAATTAATAGATTGTTTAATACATGTTATCTAATAATTTTAAGTATATTATTAATGAAAATTAAAAAAAGAAACTGATATTGGATCGATAGTATTTTTTCATTCACCTTATTCATCCTTTTGCAATTTTTCCATCAATATTTTATGCTCTTCTGGTCCTAGATCATAAATAATGTTATCGAGCTTCATCGTTTTGTGGCTCTGCATGATACAGAGTAAATAATAGATATTATTTAAACTTACATATAGTTCAAAAATAATAATTTTTGTAAATAATTTACAAAGAACTTGCCTTTTTTTCTTTTCTTGATGTGCTATCATTATTTTTGTTACTTGATCTCTTGTCAGCCATTTATTTATCAATATGAAACCTGTACCATATCATTCTTTTATATATTTTATAAATAAATCATCAACATTTCAGGTAAAAAAAATATATCAAGAAACCGGTGCGCTTTTAAATGTTGTACGCACCGACGTCCCTATGTCATGTTCTTATAAACGCACTGCCAAAACAGTATAAAACACCGTACAGTGCTCTATGTCAACAAGGAGAACCGGTGCGTTATATGTTAACCATTGCACCAATTAACACAGACAAAATAATAAAAATCGTCTAGTGTTAGTTTTTGTAGCATATGGTGTCGTGGAGGGGGCAATGCAGCCTATTCTTATAAATGCCCCGCGCAAACAGGGGACCACCATATGATGATCCCTATCAACAAGGAGACCCCATGTGTTATATGTTACATGGTGCACTGATTAACACAAAATCAAATAAAAATTGCCAAACGGTATGTGCACGGTGCGCTATAATGAAATAGTGCACCGATGCCCTATTTTACATATGGCACACAGATTGAAAAAAAAAAAAATTAATAATTTTTTATCCAACAGTACGTGCTCGGTGCACTATGATAAGACAATGCATTGCTGTACTAGGTTACGCAGGGCACACCGATTAAAAAAAATTCAGTATTTTTAAAAATTCATGCAAGGGCCGACATGGATTAGGATCCGACTATGCAAGTTGTCCCATGGGTTACATGTCATAGGCCTATATATATAACAATAAAAACCCTATAAATCTAAAATGAAAAGCCCTAATTCTGAATCACAGAAATGGGAAGAAGCAAGGGCAGAAACAAAAATATTGAAGGGTTTAGGGCAAAATGGAATTTTCTTGTTTTTTCTTCTGAAAATGAACAGTAAATTTAAATTTTTTACTTACTGTGTAAAAAATACTCCAGAAAATGTAAAAAAAACAATAAAATTTAATCATGAGATCGTTTGAAATTCTATGCTACAGTGTTTGAATCACCAGAGGTTCAGAATTCTGATTGTCTGAATAGTTCTTTTCGAAAGTATTTTGTTGCTCCACAGTGCTCTCCTGCTCTCTTGCTCCATGTATGTCTCGTGAAAATATTTGGCTGAAATTTTTTGCAAAAATAGTGAAATAATGAAAATTTTTTAGTATTTAAATAATTGTTTTATGAAATTAGATTTTCGAAAATATTTTTCCACCCATTTTTCAATTTACCCCTTTTTCACTTAAAAAAAAAATTGTGTTTTTTTTATTTGTGGCTTTTCGTCACCAGTGCATCAATTAATAACACCACATCGATGCATCAGTTAATAACCCGAAACTGGTGCACAACAACTAAAATGCGTTGATGCGGTTATCTGTACATAAGCACCGATAACAATAAGTCCATTTTTAAGGCACCGAAAATAATTTTAGGTGTACACTAAAATTTGTTGTTGATTTTTCTCAAATTCAAGGATAAAATATCATAATTATATCGAATGGACAATTCTTCAAAATCCAACTCGTTCCATAATATTTCTCAAATTCCATCACGAAGTTCTCCCTATCCATATCGAGATGTAATATTTACTTCAGATTTTATTTATATTTTCATTATCTAATTGAATTTATGTTTTTTATCCATGTTGATCAGCTTAATCAAATTTATGATGTATACAAATTTGCAAGTTCATGCAAATTCAGAATCGAGTTCAAATGCACAAAATATTCAAATAGCTCCAAAACATTGGAAGCTCTTATCGGGAGCAGCATGCCACGAGGCACATTTGGTATATGAAAATGGACAGCCGCTTCACCCTACCAATTGTAACAATATTTTATGTTCTAGCCACAATCTCAGGACAATGATGGTAATAATAAGTTTTTGGTATATTGATTAATCATGCATTGTCAACGTTCTTACTAATTGATATCAGAGATTTTGTACTAATCATGTTCAAATACATTTTTTGAAATTATTAGGGTTCTAGTGATGATGAGCAACCTACCTACCATCTTGTTAAGATTCAAAAAGATGATGAGCTTAGTGAAAAGTGAGCACCTTCACTAAGTGGGGCCCATAGGCTATTTTTAGGTGTATGTCTATTTTTAAACATGGTGAGCATATTCTATAAGTTGTAGGATACTATTTGTAGATGGTTGGTCAAATGTGAAAAATAGATGAAATTATATTTTTAGAATACTGGGCGAAGTCCATTTATAGATCGTCAATATAAAAATAGATGGATGTCAATTATTATTATCTCTTAATAATAATCTGACAATAAACATCAAATTATTCTCTTGGAGCACTTTATTTCAGTGAATAGATTTGGAAAATCAGTGGGCTGAAGGAATTACGCAATTCCTAGGGTTTATTAGTGGCTCATGCATGGAGGACTGAGTTATAACTGAAGTGGAAAAGTTATGACAGAGTTGGAAGAGTAGTTTATGGAGTTGTTATTCATTTTAACTTAGTTAAGTGAGTTAAACTCAGTTGAGCTAGTTGTATCTAATCTAACTGAAAGATACACTAGTGAGAGTTAAGTGAATTAATTAATTAATTAATTCACATCTAATAACTCACTAACAACTGTACAAAAATGACAGTTAACTACAGTGCATGTCAGTTCCAGTGGAGACTTAATGGAGAGATAGGTGAAAGGGTGAGATGGATTATCCGTTGTGACTATAGTGATGCATTAAATGCATCTGACACACATTGGAGTTTTCAATGAGGATTGCACAGTCAAGGCAAGGCCAATTCGAATTCATTCAGGGGTCTTCTTCAGCAGGGATTTCACAGTGGAGGCAGACTGACAGGAGGCAAGAAATTGGTGCATAGATATGCAAATTTCTGCATGACAATGTGTAATGAATATACATTGTACTGAGAGCTTGATATACTAAGATTTTTATGAGATTATTACATTATTCCATTGATATAAATAATATATGATAGATGGGGTTTTTAGCTTTAAGCTTTCCCATTAAACAACTGTGTTATGTGCAATTGAATTTATTCACATGTGTTTGCAATTGATTTTAAAATTTCCACAAGTTTAACAGTGGAAGGATTCTGTATTTAGCAAGAATATAAATATTTTTAGATCAAGAGAATACAGTAATACTTCAATATTAATAAATTTCTACATGGTATCAGAGAAGTATTGATTACTAGAGATTGCAATTGTGAATAATTGTTGAGTTTTGTGCTGGTGGACAATTCGAATTTGCTGCAGAAATTTCTTAGTGTGACAGTTGAGTATTCATTGAAATGTCTTTCAATGGGTTGCGATTAGAGTATGCCCTTGATAGTAGCTTGAATTACATAGCCTGTAAGGATAGGATGGAGGCAGTGCTTGAATACAATGGCCCAAAGGAGTTCATCGATAGCGATGTTCCTAAGCCTGCTTCTAGTGATGTTGTAGGACTTGACGCATGGAAAAATAAGGTAGCAAAGACAAGAAGAATTCTATTTAAATTTGTGAAGGAAAATATTATGTCAAGCCTTCATAGGAAAGCCACTCCATTTGCAATGTGGAAGGCTTTGACAGATATTTTCCAAAGCAGCAGCGAACAGAGGAAGTTAGCGCTGAAAGATAAGCTTAGAAGGATAAAAATGGAGAAGGGTGACAGTATTCCAAAATATCTCATGAATTTTGTCCATTGTAGGGATGAACTGAGAAGTGTGGGGATTACTATTGATGATGATGACTTGGTGAGCTTGGCTCTCCTTGGGCTTCTAAAGAGTTGGCATAGCTACGAAGACTCTATCAATGGACGGGAGAAACTGCCGAGTTGGGAGCGACTTTGGTCAGATCTTGTGCAGGAGGAGATAAGGCGAATTACCAGGGATGGCTCTTCATCGAAGAATAACGATGAAGATAATTTTGCTTTGGCTTCCAAAGCAAGGAAAAGGAAGGGGAAGAAATCCCATCCAAAATCTAAGGCTAAAGGCAAGAAGCTGGATTTGTCCAAAGTGAAGTGTTTTCACTGTCACGAACATGGGCATCTCGCCACTAACTGCCCACAGAAAAAGAAGAACAAGAAGGCTACTGGAGCTGCAGCTGGACAGGCTCGCAATTTATTTCTCTTTGATTGCATGCTTGGTTTCAACCTCAATGGGATCGGTGTGGTATCTTGATAGTGGTGCGTCTTTCCATATGATGGGAGACAAGGAGTTGTTTAGTGACTTGGAGGAGAAGGATCTCCAAAAGCATATAGATATGTGCGACGATGGTAGATATAGTGTGACTGGAATTGGAACCATTACCTTTGAGAGGGAGTCAGGTAAACCATTTCTGTTGAAAGATGTTATGCATGTTCTAGGTCTGAAGAAGAACTTGGTCTCAGTCACAATGTTGGAAGACAGAGGTTATGACGTTGTTTTCAGCGAGGGAAAATCTTTCCTGCGACATAAAAAAATGGGTCAAACCAAGAGGATAGGGATTCGAGTTAATAATATATACAAGCTGGAAGTAGATGGATACACTGCAAATATGGGCAAAGCAGAAGAAGTCGTGAGCCGGGATGAGGGTGAATTATGGCATAGGAGGTTGGGCCATCTTCACCATGGCGCCTTGAAGATTTTTCAGCATATTTCCACTGGACTTCCCAAGGGTACTCTTGCGCAGTCAGATCAATGCAAGGGATGTACTACGAGAAATTTTGTGAATACCACCTTTCATGAGAAGGAGAACCATGCTTCGGTGATCCTAGAGAAAATTCACACAGACGTGTGTGGACCTTTTTCAGTTGCTTCAACAACAAAACATAGGTATTATGTTATAATTATTGATTACTATTCTCGAAGATGTTGGATCTTCTTCATGCAAAAAAATAGTGAAATATTCTCAAAGTTTTGTGAGTTTAAAGCATTGGTGGAGAAGGAGTCGGGGAAGCAAGTGAAGGCTCTATGGAGCGATAATGGTGGCGAATATATCTCGAATGAACTCAAATACTTCTGTAGCAAAGAAGGAATTCATAGAGAAGTCATAGTGCCTCATAACCCACAGCATAATGGGGTCATGGAGAGGAAGAATAGAATGATCGTGGGTGTTGCACGAGCTATGCTGCATGACCAGGGCCTACCGATGCACTTGTGGGTGGAAGCATGCAACACTATGGTTTATGTGCAAAACCGTTGTCCTCATAGAGTACTTGGCATGAGTACACCTGAAGAAGATTTTACTGGTAAGAAGCCTGATATTTCTCATTTGAAGATTTTTGGCTCATCTGTTTACATTCATGTGACAAAGGATGCCAGGAAGAAGCTGGAGCCAATTGCAGAATTTAGGATATTTTTGGGGTACACAGAAACATCACATAATTATTGTGTGTATTTTCCAAACAGTCGAATGATTGTGGTGCGACGGGATATAAAATTCAATAAGGTGAAAGCCATGAAGTTGTCTCTTGAGAGGGAGCTACACTTGCATGCAGAGGAGGAGCTTCTTGTTCCCAGAGATGAGCCTCTCGATGTGGATCAGCCACAGGAGGAGATTTATGGAGTGGAGGAGTCCACTCATGCAGAACCAAACATTAGATCTGGCAGAAGGCATACCATAGAAGCTAAGAGACTGAAGCTTGATGTGGCAGAGAATGTAGGAGCCCCTACATCACAATGCAAAAAGAGATAGAAACCTGACCAATTTACTAGATACATGGATCTTATGAGAAAATATGTTGTGACAGAGCCATATTATTTTGAAGAAGTAGCGCAGGAGCCCACATGGGTAGATGCCATGCTGGAGGAGTATGACTCCATTGTCAGAAACAGTGCTTGGGAGATTGTTCCAAGACCGATGGATAAATCAGTGGTAGATTTGAAATGGATCTACAAGGTAAAGCAAGCTACTTATGGGAGTGTCGAGAAAAATAAGGCAAGATTTGTTGCAGGGGGCTTCTCACAGATCGAGGCGATTGATTTTGAAGAAACCTTTGCACCTGTCGCATGGTATTCTTCCATAAGTACCATCCTTTCTCTCTCAGCGCGGATGGGTTGCCACATTCATCAGATGGATGTGAAGACTATGTTCCTTAATGGGATCATTGAGGAAGAGGTGTACATTGAGCAACCTGAAGGATTTGAGATCTTTAGCAGTGAGTCGCATGTGTGCAGACTCAAAAGAGTGTTGTATGGGCTGAAGCAAGCACCATGTGCTTGGTACCCACGGATCGACAACTATTTCACTGGACTTGGCTTCACCAAGAGTGAGGCAGATGAAAACCTATACCAAATTGTGGTGGAGGGTAAGATTTCAATCATTTTTCTTTATGTTGATGATTTAATACTAACGGGTGATGAGCAGTTGATACCCCCATGCAAGGTAGATCTTGCAAAGGAGTTTGAGATGAAGGATTTGGGCCTCCTTCATTATTTCCTTGGATTGGAAATATGGCAGCGAAAAGGTGAAATGTTTGTGTCTCAAGGAAAGTATGCCCGAGAGATACTTGGTAAGTTTCACATTGAGGACTACAAGCCCATGGATACTCCTCTTCCAGGAAATTGGAGGAAAGAGGATGCTACATCGATAGAGGTAGTGGATGCCACTGTTTATTGACAGTTGGTGGGTTCTCTCATGTATTTATTTAATACAAGACCAAACATATGCTATGCTGTGAACCAACTTTCACAAGCGATGGTTAAGCCTACCAAGCTCTTTTGGAAGGCAGGCAAGCATGTCCTGAGGTATCTCAGGAGCACACCTAAGTATGGCTTATGGTACATACAGATGGATGAGGTGAAGTTGCATGGCTTCACGGATGCAGACTGGGCAGGTACCCCAATGGACAAAAAGAGCACATCAAGAGGGGTTTTCAGTATCAGATCTACTGCATTTTCTTGGTACAACAGGAAACAAATATCCGTGGCACTCAGTTCAGCGGAAGTAGAATACATGGTAGCAATTCAATCTGCATGTCAAGCTATCTAGATGGGGAAGATCCTGGTCGGTTTGTTCGGTTCACATTTAGATCCTACAGTGATACATTGTGATAATCAGAGTTACATTAAACTCTCTATTAATCCTATGTTTCATGATAGATCTAAACATATTGATATCTGGTATCATCATATTAGAGATTGTGTGCAGTGGAAGATCATGTTGCTTCAGTACATTCCTACGGAAGATCAGGATGCAGACATTCAGATGAAGGCGCTCAGAAGGAGAAAATTTGAATACCATAGATGTAGGATCAGGGTGAAGGATAATCCATATCTTGTTGAGAGGAAGCATTGAGATTCAACAAGATGATGAGCTAAGTGAAAATTAAGCACCTTCACTAAGTGGGGCCCGTAGGCTATTTTTAGATGTATGTCTATTTTTAGACATGGTGAGCATATTCTATAAGTTGCAGGATTCTATTTGTATATGGTTGGTCAAATGTGAAAAACAGATGATTTATATTTTTAGAATATTGGGCGAAGTTTATTTATAGATCGTCGATCTATAAATAGATGCATGTCGATTATTATTAGCTCTTAATAATAATCCAACAATAAACATCAACTTATTCTCTTGGAGCACTTTATTTTAGTGAATAGATTTGGAAAATCAGTGGGCTTAAGAAACTACGCAATTCCTAGGGTTTATTGGTGGCTCATGCCTGGAGGACTCAGTTAGAACTAAAGTGGAAAAGTTATGACATAGTTGGAAGAGTAGTTTATGGAGTTGTTATTCAGTTTAACTTAGTTAAGTGAGTTAAACTTAGTTGAGCTATTTGCATCTAGTCTAACTGAAAGATACACTAGTGAGAGTTAAGTGAATTAATTAGTTAATTAATTCACATCTAATAACTCACTAACAACTAAAAAGAAATATCAGTTAACTACAATGCATTTTAGTTCCAGTGGAGACCCAGTGGAGAGATAGGTGAAAGGGTGAGATGAACTATCCGTTGTGACTATAGTGATGCATTCAATGCATATGACACACATTGGAGTTTCCAATGAGTATTGTGCAGTCAAGGCAAGGCCAATTCGAATTCATTCAAGGGTCTTCTTTAGCAGGGATTGTGCAGTGGATGCAGGCTATCAGGAGGCAAGAAATTGGTTCATAGATATGCAAATTTCTGCATGACAGTGTGTAATGAATCTACATTGTACTGAGAGCTTGATGTACTAAGCTTTATATGAGATTATTAAATGATTCCATTGATATAATTACTATATGATAGTTGGGGTTTTTAGCTTTAATCTTTCCCATTAAACAACTATGTTATGTGCGATTGAATTTATTCACGTGTTTGCAATTGAGTTTTAAATTTCCGCAAGTTTAGCAGTGGAAGGATTCTGTATTTAGAAAGAAGATAAATATTGTTAGATCAGGAGAATTTGGTTATACATTAGTGTTAATAAATTTCTACAAATCTTCCGTTTCACCCCACGACAATGTCAAATCGAGAGAAGGATGAATTAAGAGAAAAAATCAAAGAGGAACGATACCAAGAATGGTTGAATCAACCACCGATTCAATTCCCACTATGTCCAGATTCACCAATTAGGAATGACTACAACAATAGTATCTCTTCAAAAGCTGGCAATGGATCCAATCAAATAGAGGTTAGTATGGATGATTACTTAAGGGATACGACTACCATGGAGATAATGTTGTTAGATGCATTCCAAAACAATGATCAGCGATGGGATGATGCTCATATTGATGGCACCTTTTTCGAAAGCCTTAAATTTTCTTCCACCACCCCTCTCTTTGGACCTGGAAGTCAATCAAATTCTACCCAGTTGGGCACAACAATGTTACTATACAACTTGAAAGAAAATTTTGGCTTGTCGAATGCATGTTTCTCAGAAATTTTGAGGTAAGTTACCATAAATCCCTCCCTTATATAAATTTCAGAAATATAATGACACAATGAAAATTTCAAATGGTCAATTTTATGAATGTTCATAATTATATCAACATTATGTACATTTAATATTTTCCATGATCACCAACTACAAGTTATTCAAAGATAAGGTTCTTTTGAGTGATAATGTCTTGCACGGTAGCTGCGAAGAGGCAAAGAAATTGTTGAAAATGTTGGGCATTGAGTACATATCATATCATGCATTTCAAAATGATTGTATTCTATATATAGGAGAATATGCAGACAAAGAGATATGTCTAAAATTTGGGCATGACAGGTATGATAAATCAAAAAAGAAGGGTAAATCACGTGGTCCTCATTTTAAGATATTGAGGCATATGCCTATAATCCCAAGGATTCAAAGGCTCTTTTGTTGCAAAGAATTAGCTATGTTGCATGGATGGCATGCCTCACACAAAATTGAGTTGGGAGTTATGTGAATCCAAACTGATTCAATAGCCATGAAACATATCGACGATACATGGCCCGAAAAATTCAAGGATGAAGTATGAATTCTATGACTCAACATAGCCACGGATGGCATCAACCCATATTCCCTCCAAAACACCAACTATTCTATTTGGCCTGTAGTAGTGATCAATGACAATATCCCCCCATGGTTTTCTGTGAAGAATGAACATCTTATGTTGCCTCTCATAGTCCCTGGTAGAAGACAAGTGAATAATATGGATGTCTACTTACAACGACTGGTAGATGAATTGAAGGAATTATCGGATGGGATAAATGTATACGATGTATCAAGACCCATCACAGTAGAGAGGGGTTTTACATTGTATGGCATATGTGCTTACACAACACATGATTATCTAGGCTTAGGAGTTTTCTATCGTAAATTACATGTTTATTCATTTGTTTATATACGTAAAAATATTCCTTCACATATTAGTTATTTAATTCATTGTAATTGTTCTGATATTCATGATATTATTTAACGTGCCATGCATATAAATTGTATACAATAATCTCGCGGGTCTTGTAACAAAAGGGTATTTTGGATGAAAATGTTGTGGACCTTCTTTGAAATCTAGATGGTCCAACGACCTACGAAATCGAATGTATGACTGCTCCAGGGTATTCCTCCCAGAAGAACACCCATATAGAAGAGCAGCATCTGCTTTCAATGGTAAATGAGAGAGAGACGAAAGTCCTCCAATAATGACACCAGTTGAATGTCTTAGAGCATATGAGAGAGATAAGGAGAAGGAGTTCATAGAAATGTTCGATTCAAATGGGGAGCCTATGTTCGATGATCCTGAATTCTTCGACACCTATGTTGAGAAATTTCCCATTGGGATGAAAAGGAAATCTATCTTTTATAACCTCCCATACTGGGAGCATCTTAATATTACCCACTTATTAGATCCCATGCATATATTTAAAAATGTTTCATCTTCTTTATGGAGGCACATATCATGAAAACAAAGTGACACATTGGATGTTAAGAAAGATCCTACTACATCAAAAACTAAAAAGAAACATTGGCCAAGATGGTTAGAAAGTACAGGATCAAAGGCAGGCGCTGGTCCCTCTAATTCATGGTATTTTAAAGAAGGTGATGTCACATGGATTTTTTAAAAATATGATCTTTCTTTGCCAAAGGAAGTTATAATGGGTGTGAGGGTGTCATCTTCATATGGGTCTTCACTACCATGCTGCTTCACCGTGGATGAACATTTTTCGGGGTTGAAATCGCATGACCATTTGAATCTTCTAAGAGTACGTATAGTGTCAAAAGAGTGATTTTATTATTTTTTATATTAATAAATTTTATCCCATGCAAGGATCATAAAACATAACTAATTTTGTATATTACTACACGTGTTTATACCTTTGCAGTGTCATTATCCTTTGTTCATGCATGGGTGTGTGAAACATGAATTCCCTCAAGACCTAGGACATGCCATATCTAAATCATCTGCATTTGTATGTTGGATCATGCCAAAGGAGATTCATGTGGCTAGAATTCCACGGGGGTGTCAAGAGATAGTTGATAATTTTTGTATGTGTGAAAAGGAACTGCCCACGAGTTTCATGGACTTGCAGGTTCATCTTCTAATCCACCTAGTAGATGAGGTTGAATTAGCTGGGGTGGTTTCTTGTCGTTTGATTTTCTTCTTAGATAGGTACATGAAGAGTTGAAAGGTTTTGTTCGAAAAATGGAAAAACCCAAGGGGTATATGACAAAGGGGTACATATCGTATGAGTCTTTCTATTATGCTAGTGAGTACATCAAGAAGATCGACAACAGACTAGGTGCAGTGATTTGGGATGATGAAACGGATGAAGACAAAAGAGAAGGGGAGTTGCTCCAAACGAATGGAAAAAAGCGCTTGATAAAGAGTAAGAGATTCATAATTTTTCAAATTTACACAAAGTAAATATTCATGTTGAACTTCGATATAATGTATATTTTGATCTCTATGTACTATACAATGTCAGTTTGATTTCATCAGCGAATGCAAAAATTGAAGCAATCAATAAATTCGTTCTTTACAATTCTGAAGCGACACAACCGTGGGTTGCATTGTACGAACAAAAGAGGATGAAATGGGATAGTGGCAGGAAATAATTCAAATGGTTGAATGGTAAAAGTGTGCCTTATCTCAATCATTTAAAAGAAAAAAGGCCAAAAATATGCCCCAACAGTTGGGTTGTTGACCAAGTCAGAGAGAAATACAGTGCACCCAGTCGTTACCCGCGTTCTGAAGAGGATGCACTAAACATAGGGATTGGGTGCACCAACTCAAAAATGATATATTTAATTTATATGTACATTTGAAACTTAATAATGCACCTTTCAAATGTATTTACATCTTTATTTCATATTTTAACTGTTCGGTTATTATAAGACACATGACACTATGATTTTTAGTTTTTTTATAGGTTCATTTGTTCTCATCTATGTGGGAATATGGACACCATTTTCGCACAAAAAATTCCGATGATGGACACATGACACAAGACTATGGAGTGGAAGTCGAGTTCAATCAATCTAGTCAATCTACCCACTGTGATCAAAACCTAGTACAGGTACGTTAGGTTGCGTCGAAAAGATACAAGATATCAATGAAGTGGATTTCTCTTTTTTCCAACATGTTATTTTTAGGTGCAAGTGGTGGGACACCTTTGATCGGAATAATGTAAAGGAAGATCACGATAGTAGGATGATATGTATCAACTCTAGAAATATGTGGGATGAAACTAAGGAGCCCTATGTTTTCCCCAAACAATGCAACTAGGTGTTTTTTTACCGAGATGTATTGGATAGGGATTGGTGGTTCGTATTGAGGCATGACCTTAGATCAAAACATATTTTTGAGAACAATAGTGTTATCATGCCAAGCGAGCTGGAAGATAATGAGGGTGATCATGAGAACAGAGAGTGATATGGTACATGTGTTATTTCATCAATATTTATACTTTTCAGATGGGTTTTTATAAAGAAGAGGACTTAATTCCCTTATAACTTATAAGACTCCATTTTTCGAAACATTATAATATGTATTTTTAATTAATTGGTAATTTGCATTGTGTTAATGTTAAAGTCAATATTTCACTTGATAATTTTCAATTATGTTGATCTAAAAAATAATGGCGTATTGTATAAAGTTCTTTTTTTTGGTATGTAAGATCATAATAAAATAATGATAATTCTAAAGTACATGAATTTATTTGCATTATTTTTCTAAACTTTATTATGTTACAAAAAATCATATTATTCTAGATTTATTATTTTACAATTATTTACAATTTTATAAATTTACACATTTAAAAATTTTAATAAAATCATCTCGCATTAATATAATTAAAATTTTACAAATATTTACATATAATTACAATTAGAATTTCAATTACAATTACAATTTTACAATTTCACATACAATTACAATTACAATTTTAGAATTTTACATATAATTAGAATTACAATCATTTCACAGTAATACAATTAAAATTTTACAAATATTTTACATACAATTAGAATTACAATTACAATTTTAGAATTTCACATACAATTACAATTACAATTTTAGAATTTTACATACAATTACAATTACAATTTTACATATCTACCATTACAATTAAAATTTTAGAATTTTACATACAATTACAATTACAATTACAATTACAATTATTTCACATTAATACAATTAAAATTTTACAAATACTTTACATACAATACAAATAGAATTACAATTACAATTTTACAATTTTACATACAATTAAAATTAAAATTTCAATTACAATCACGACATAATATTTAATAAATATCATGATTTAATATTAAATTAAATGAACATCATGATCATGATAACTGTTACACAGTAATTTGTCACCGTCCCTGCAATCCCCATCGCGCCAATGGGGGAAAATTAACACTGAGCCTGCGCCAACTGGCGCTCTGTCCCAGTTAAGCACCCACGCAAATCCTCTTTTGGAAAGTTTTTTAAAAAAGAGGTGAAGTTTCGATTACAACAACTTCGTGGATGAGTCATCAGGAGTGGTTTCGCCTAAATAACCACGACCTTCCTCCTTTGGCCTCTTGTTTCCACCTTATGGGGAACCCCCAAGGGATAAGACCTCCCTTCCACTATTGTAGGTATCCCAACCTCCTCCTCTCCTCTATAAATATAGCCTTCATCCATTGATGAAGGGGCTGAAAGGCTGAATAGTTGAATGGCTGAAGGGCTGAATGGCTGAATAATCTCCAAGTTCCCAAGAGCCTAATGCTGCAAGAGCTTTGATCCATTCCCTTAAGGCCAAATCCAAGCAAGGAGATCATTGTCGACACATCCGAAGAGAGAGGTTTGTCTTATCCCCTACAGGATTTTTCGAGACGTGTTCCACTGGCGACCCTCCGAAGGAGAATTCAGCATCAGAGCTATGGTTGTATTCTTCTTTGATTGATTAATGATAAGCGACTATTGGTTATGGTTCCACTCTTGTTATTTATTATGATGATGAGTTATGTCTTCTCTGACTGACATATAGTTTCATGTACTAGACTTTACGCTTGCGTTTGTTTTGTTTCTTGCGTGTGCAGGTGTCCAATCACGGAGATCGTGAGGATTGTGATCTGCCGGAGCTAAGGAACGGGAGTGCTACTTTCGCTACAAGCGACAGCGTTAAATTCCAGGTAAGCCTTCATCGCTAGTTGGTTTATTTGCAATTAGGAACCTGCACTATAGCATGAACGATTGTTGCTAGACCCGGTCTCAGCTAGTAGGGATCGCCTCTGTCCGCAGAGGGGATTTACCTCCACAACAATAACCATCGTACAAACATCATATTAGACTGAAAAACACATTCAAATTCGCTAACATCATCTAATCATCGTGATTATGATCATCTAACAAAACACAATTAGCATTGTATCACATCATCACAACACAAACATCAAATATACATCTCATGTCGAATAACTGCTATCACATACACATCTATCTGCAAGTTGCACATTAAATGAACATATCTAACATGACCTAAAAATATACACATCATGATGATCACCAACATGTAAATTAAGTACAACTGCAACATGAACATAAAATACATGGACCATATATATATATATATAATGTCAAAAATATATAATTGTAGTATAAATGTCAAATATCAGCCAGTGCTACATCATCAATAGTAGTACTAGTCGAGGCATGCTTAGTCAATGGTGCAGCCTCGACAATCTCAGATAGATGTTGATCATCACATGCCTGCTGATCTGGTGGTGCCTCAGGTTGATCAAGATCAACTGTTGGCTGCTCATGATGAATCGACACAGATGGTCCAGCTCGCTCATGATCATGAGTACTGCTGGATGTTGCAGGCTGCTGATCATGATGACTCGACGTGGATGGTCCAACCTGCTCATGATCATGACTGTTGGTCGATGTTGCAGGCTGATCATCCGCGGCGTGAGGCGAAAAATCATCACTTCCCTGATCATGATCATCATATGATGCATCGTTGCTCAATTGTCGATGTACTTCGTCTCAACCATGCCTACGTTGAAGTGCCCTCCTCAACCGCGTCACTAAGCTGATAGCTCCTACAACATGTTGCATCAAGGTGAAAATGTCATGTGGCATGCCTCTCCACATATCTACCAACCTAGCGTCAGCATGTATCTCTCTCATAGTGGCAGGCCTGACTCCACCCTCCACAAGCAGTGCATAGAGTTGGTCACCCAACTCTATCCTAAATCTAGTGCCAGGCCTACACCTCACAACATTTGGTACCGACGCAACATGAGGACCAGGTCTGTCTACACCAGGCACCTAATCCTCGACATTTGCCATCTCTTGATCATCATCGGGATCTACACCTGGATCATTTGGTGGTGGTGAAATCTCATCACCATCAAATGACCCAATATCTGCAAAATATATATAAGTACAAACCAATAATTAGACAATTTCATTAAATAGTTTAATAAAAACAAGCTAAAGAACATGTTTACAGAATAAATTTAAATAAAAAAATAATATTACCTCTATCATCCAGCAGCTCATCATCTGTGAAGAGGATGTTGGCACACCCTTGCCAATCCAAACCAGCATACGGACAGGGGACCGAAAAGAAGTGATGTTCATCAGCACCGGTTAGCAACTTTAGTGCATCATGCGATATTCTCGCGGAAAAATCTGACTCGCCTCTCTTGGGCATCATCTGTCCCCTACATCTATACATGCAGCATCAGCCTGCGAGGTTACCGAACAAGATTAGGCCTCATCCCTGGAAACCTCTCAAAAATAATAAAAAAATAGCTCTGAATCAAAAGGGAAGTTCACCCTTCCTTGTGCTTCAGCACGACATCTATATAAAGTTGTATAGAACTATCGCAAAAAAATGGCAGACCACCTCACAAGTCATGACGTATCAAATAAAGAATCAACATAAAATATAATAAGGAAACTAATGCATTTCCCATCACTGGTATGGTGTGAAATGGTCGAAATCAGTAGTGAGAGGCACCTCACCTCCTCTCCACCAAATGAATAAATATGTATCTGACCTCTTGAGACCTGAAAATTTGCAGGAGACAGTATATCCATGCTAATTTATCTCTCGGAGTACACCAACTGACTCACTACTACATATCCAACGGGGACCTCTGGGAACAAGGGAAAATCCACTCCTCTCCTCGATAGTCCAGTAATGAAATAGATTTCCTCCTCAATGGGTGCACACCACTGGTTAGGACCAACCCGAAAAGCCTGTCGGTGGGCATTCCACTTGTGGATAAGTTGTCGCAAAAACCCACTATGGCCCTTTATGGATGTAGCCTCCTCATAGAACTTTAGGAGGCCTATCTCCCTTAGGAGCCTTTGGGTGGTTGTTGTAATAGGTTGAGGGTACGTATCTCTCTCCCTCTCTCGTGCCTCCCATAAATGAACCATGTTATATTGATCTGCCTGCCTGTTGTTGTTGTTCCCTCCCTTCTCTCCTTTGATGTCGTTGAATGATTGACATATTAAATACAATTTTTTTAATATACATATATAATTTTTTTGCAAAAAAAAAAATAGTCGATGCACCACGAAAAACAGGCATGCACCAGTGTAATATTCTAGATAGAAATAAACAGTAATAAAAAGAAACACAAACAAGAAACTACAACAAATAGAGAGACATCATAAAATAATGCAAATATGGAGAAACACTGAGCCATTTTATCATATAACTGAAAGATAATAATGAGTACAAAGGTGATCAGAATGATGGCACCTTGGCTTGCTCAAGGCAAGCTAGAAATACTCTCAGAAATGCTCAAGGAATGGTTGCTCTGTCATGGACTACGTAATCTCCAGATGTTGCTTCTGTTGTTGCCAGACTGCTACTACTGCTAGAATGGAATAACTCTTTGGGGTTTTTCCCCTACTCATAAAAATGTGAAACTCTAGAAATGAGCTCTCCTCCAATAACCCGGAAAAACCTAGGAAGGAACCTCGGAATGGTTGACCCCAGAATTTGACCTCCCTTGGAAAAATGACTCACTCCCAGTGAGTACGCTGGCCCTGAATGGTAAATATACAAATGATGGCCTCCTCCTGCTCAAAAATGATGATTAGTGAAGGGTTGATCCCTTCACACTATCCTCAGTCTGAAATCACTGATATCTCCTCACTCTCAGAACTGCCTCTACCAAAAACTGCGTAATCCCTCCAAGAGACTGTGTTGTCTAATAAACTGCATGATCTTGGCTGAAGATGCTATGGCTCTCTCTTAAAAAATGATGGATAGATCTCCTCACCTGAGCAAGTACTCGAAATCCCCTGAGGCTGAGGTTGGGATCTCCGCTCGGAGACACCCAGTGTATTGAACAACACTTGTAGACTTCGTTCAATAGCAAAAGTGTTCTCAATGTCGAAAGACATAAATCAGAGATGCATAGTAGAATGAGAAAATGAGGAGACTCTTCCCCTTTTTATGCTTTGAGAGCCTTTCTCTCACCCAGGCCCCACCAAACTACGTTGTCCCTCTTGGCCCACGCTGTCCCCACTCAACTACGTTGTCATGGGCCCACGCTGCCTCTTCCCTCACGCTGCCACTTCACCCTCATGGACCCCACGCTGTCAAGTAATATTTTCTCAAGTGACTTTAGGGAATAATTATTTCCTAAGTGTGGATTATGTGTCTCATCACCTACTTTATTAACTGAGTTTAACATTAGAAAAGGAAAATTGGCCAAAGTTAATATTACTAATTAGTTGCTGCTAATTGGGAATATTACAACCGGTAACGATGCATCTTTTTTTGTCACGCACCAGAGGCGGTGCACCTGGAAATTATCAGCACACCTCCCTCCCAGTATCATTACAAGGTCAATGGTGCGGTGGTATAATAGACTACACCGTTGACTATGTACCGGTGTCGAGAGGGCAGTACACTGACCAAACTATATGCCCTAGGGCGTATAGTTTAGGAAGTGCATCGCCCTCCTGACATCCCTACATAGTCAACGGTGCGGTCATTTACATGACTGCACCATTGACTATGTCCAATTTTGGAGGGTGGTACGTTGAAAAAATTACCTGCCCTGGGGCAGATATTTCCATCAACGCACAACATTCCCAGAATTCGACATGGTCAACGGTGCGGTCAGGTAACCGATCACACCACAATTTTTTAATTTTAAAAAAGCACGGTGTGTCATTTTGGTACATCCCTGGAACCAGTGCATATACTGTTAGCATCGGTCGCGTTACGGCCTGTAAATTTACAGGCAGCACCGTGAACCAGTGCGAGACGAATGGCTCAAGCGCACTGTGTGGGAAAAAAAAATTAAAATAAGGTGAATTTTAAGGTATTTTAGAAAACTAATATTCTAAAAGGATTAATTATGAAAAAAAAAAAAAAAAAATGTACATTTGGCCGTTGAGGAGGCATATTGGCTGTAGAATTTGCAAAAATAAATTTTCCCACGGTTTTGAAAAATTCAAAATGGATATTGTGGGCAATGGACAACAACAGTGCATGCAATGGGAGCACCGATATTAGGGTGCCTCACACAAGGTAAGTTTTCACCAGTGCTTGAGAGCTCTGGAGCACTGAAAAAGTGAAAAATATGGATTTTTGGCCGTAATTATTTTTCTATTTAACCATGTTCTGGTGTGCAGGTTTTATAAGCACACTAGGCGGTTTCTTAAAACCGTACCAGGCTGTTTCAGTTTTGGCGCGGGGTTTTAGGACGCACAGGTGCGGATGATTTGTAGAGCACCGGTGCACTATAGTAATGAGATGCACTGGGTGGGTTTGTACCGAGCGCACGATGTCCCAGTGTGCCAAATTTTTGTACGCATCATTGCTTTCTTTATTGGAATGCATCGGTGCAGTTTAGGATGATAAACGCACCGGAAAAAGAAAAAAAATACATCCACAAAAACCTCCACCCGCAAACCTTCTCTAGTAACCTCCGCTACAAACGGATGTCTAGGCTATTTTTATAAGGGGTTCCTCAAAAACATCCGCTAGAGGGTCTTTTCCTTGTAGTGAGATAATTAGAAACAAACATACATAAGAACATCTCTTTCCTTAAGTTATTAGCATTTGGAATATCAAACCTAGAAAAGAGAGGATAATGCTCTTACCTTTCAACTAGTTGTTTGTTGAATACTTTCTCTTTGTCCCGAAGAATTCCTTCAATACTAATAAGAAACCTGCAATCAGAAACATGCAAAGAATCAAAAGCATTTACAATATGTAATAATCCAAATACTAGCTTAACTTAATGATCAAGGAGATTAAGTATTGTAATTTTTTTAATGAATCTAGAAACAACACAATGAGAAAAAGAATCCAAATGTATTATTCAGGAATATAAAGAGAAATATTACAACCAAGCCTTGATGTTGTACAGATTCCTCTCGTATGCCTTCCCAATCTTCCTCCTTGGTTTAACAAGATTTCCACTCTAGAATGACCAGCATAATATTATCGTAAGTGAACCCCCTAACCCTGAAGTTAGAGCTCAATTTATAGGAGAAACTGAGGAGGTTTCATATCCACCAATAGAGGGGTGTGATCCACAAATGAGGCGATTAGGGTTCCTCGATCCAAGGGGATAAGCTCCATTATTGGAGGGATTTAGCTTGAACTGGCGCGATTCAGAGGCTTTCAGTTGGAATAATATATACCCAACTATGTTTCTCGAAGTTACTTTTCACCTTTACTTTACTTTAAATGGGATGTGCAAGTTTTAACGGGAAAAAGAGTGCAGAATTCCATAGGTAAGTTTAGTAATATCCGTGCATGTGCAGGAAGTGACCACAAAAAGTGCATATGCCATATTTAAGAGTATTTAAGAGCTATTTTCCCAGTTTCCAATACTTGGTTAAGGAATATAAATGTTTGACTTCTCAGGAAGCATGAGTATGGATGGTGATAGATCCATATTGACCTTGAGATGTCATGGCTACAAAATGACATGTAACAGATTACCCCCTAAAGTGAAAAGTATGAGAAAATATTTCAAAAGATTGAAGTGATTTATCATACCAAGGATTAGATTGGAGACATTTATCAAAAACTTGTAATAAAAATTCAATTCAAATATATAATAATCACTGAGGTAGGCATTCACATACTCAAAGAAAAAATAACTATATGTTCTAGTACATAAGTGACCTAGAATTACATCAACAGTCGACATAGTATGGACGCAACCATCTATTAATAATTAAGTTACTGAAACATGAATACATAACTCCTCGCAACCTAGTTGGTTGAAACTAGATCAAGGGTCTTAATCTCTGTTTCTAGAACTAGTACGAATCTAACCACACAATTGATTATTTCTAAGTCAAACATGGTAAAAACCACTCGATTACCAGTCGATGATGAAAATCATTAACAAGTGTGAGAGAAACCACCAATAATGACAATGGCTCTCAAAGTACGTCAGTAAAATATATGAAATGTGAATGAATGATTTGTAGTCAAACACTCATAGAGTCATTCGATCGAAGGTCAATAGTGAAAAAATGTCATCGAAGGTGAGAAAAATGTTATTAAGGCATGAAGATTTCAATGTATTGATAATATTTCTAGATCAACTTCCTAGATAATGAGCTGCAGTCATTAAGAAGTGATCTGTCGCAGGAGGGCTTATGACAAAAAACCATTACGTAAATTTTTGAAGAAATATTTTGCAAGAATTAACTCAAGGATGGTCAATGCAAATGGAGACAAATATTTGCAATGAAAAATGAATTGAATTTGAACTTTTAATTGAAAACATAACGACATTGTAAATGACTTCGAAGAATTTGACTTAAATATAATACCCAAAACTAGTTGAAGACTTTCAATGAGGTTTGATTAACTATAAGACAATAGGATTACCCAACCCAGACACGAGTGTGAAAAAGTGTCATGTTCAAGAGTGACATGCTCCTTCTAAAACAAGTATAAAAAATGGATTATTTTTCTCAATTTCCGCCCCACCATTACCGAAAAGTACCTCTTTATTTTTGTCAAGCTTGAGGAGGATAAAATTTTCTTTTTGTGTAAGCTCTTCCTTTGGATGAGTCCATATTAGTAATTTTAACAAAACCTAGGAACTTGGAGTGGTTCGGTCACGTTGTGATCGACTGGTCCTGTACTGTTTAATTTTAATGAGTCCAGCATACGATTAACTCGGTGTTTTTCAGTTTTAGGGAGTCAAAATAAAAACATAAGTAAATTCCATAGTGTTCTTTTTCATAAATTTATTCTCTCAAACCTAAAAAAAGGATAAAATATTGTAGGAGAGAACAATATTGACCACGCTTAGTCAACGTATACCTTTTTAGTAATTTGTCTAGTTCAGTCCAAAAAAGGGGTAACTTATACTAAGTAGACGATTGTGCATTTATTTTAACGAGTTCGAACATTCAAGTGCTCGACAATATTTTCATGTTTAGAGAGTCTGAAATGGGCTTAAAGAGAATTCAATGGTTTCACTTTTTCATGTTTTTCGAGAGTTCGAAAAAGTGATAAAATTTTGCTCCATGGATGACTTTCAATTATATTTATGAGTAGGAAAAGACAGAAAGAACTCAGAATTTTCATGTGTTTTACAAGAAATAAAATAATAGAAAAAGAAGCTCGAGACTTTCATGAGTTTAATGATTCTTGAAAATAATAACCTAAATGGACTCAAGATAGTTTTCATTTTTATAAAAGCTTGAAAATAGATAAAAGCTATGATTGAGAATGGTTTCATTTTTAAACAAGCTTGAACCGTAGAAAATTGTGATTGAGAATGGTTTCATTTTTACACAATCTTGAAACTTATAAAATTGTGCTTGAGACAATTTTTAATGCCCCCCAAGCATAACCTATAGGGGAACATGCCCCCAAAGCTTCATTTCATTCACCTAAATAGACTACTAGTTACTAATAGTTGGATGGAATGAAGGTTCATTTATGAGACCAGATGAAAGACTCATCTTGACATTTACGAGATACATTCAAATATTCGACTCAATTAGGAGAGGATTTGTTTCATTTTTTTACGATCTTGACACAGGACAATAACTATCTCATGGAACCTTGTTTAATTTTTTAATGAGCTTATTAAGCTCATTAACACAAGGAAAGGAACTATGCTCATAAGGACCTGATTCATTTTTTAATGAGGTTGACACAATAAAAGAACTATTATCATGGGAACCTGTTTCATTTTTTAACAAGGTTGACACGATAAAAGAACCATCCTCATGGGAACTTGTTTCATTTTTTAACCAGGTTGACACAGTAAAAAAATCATCCTCATGGGAACCTGTTTCATTTTTTAACGAGGTTGACACAGTAAAATAACCATCCTCTTAATGACATGTTTCATTTTTCAATGAGGTTTACACAGTAAAAGGAACTATCCTCATGGGATATGTTTCATTTTTTAACGAGGTTGACATGGTAAAAGGAACTATCCTCATATGTCTCTATTCATGATTTCCAAATGGAAGAAACACATGCCAAGGGACACACCTTGATCATGGATTCCAAGAGGTCTTCATCAGAAGGAAGAACAATTCTTTGGAAGGAACACATGTCAAGGGACTCAATAGGGATAATAACATCGTGTTCAAATACCCCCATAAGGTTTACCATATCAATTACCGGATCTAATTCAAAATAATTTGAATGAACAGAAGGAGGCTTGCTTGCATCGGTAGCTCAAAACATGGGACTGGTTGCCTCATAATTAACTCGTGGCAGGGTGGATACCACTTCCATATAAGGAACATTCAGGGATGTTGGATGGTTGGTATTCTAATCAAGACTAATGAATGAAATCCAGTCAACATTCACAATTTTTCCATTGTGAGGGAAATACATCACGCGAAAGAGTGTCAATACGACAGATTTAATTGCATAGACATAGTATCTCCCAAGGAAAAAATTGAAATAAAAGGCGCCTTGAACTATTATAAGATCAATATAGAAATTTTTATCTTCCAAGGTAATAGGAAACTAAGGAAGGATCCCTAAAGGTTCACTAATGGTTCTCTTAAAAGAAGACATATTATATGTAATAGGCACAAGCTGAGGGGAACCCAAAGCTTGCCAAGCAGTTGAGGATAAAATACTAACGGAATCACCTTCATCTACATTTGTGCAACACACATTCTTACCACATGCCTTCACAATGATTTGGAAATGGATAGAGGAAGGAAGATGAGGTTTTGTCAGTTTACTCCAATCAAAGGAAAAGACCTCAGTACTTAGAGGGAGTTCTATAGAAACAGGTGAAATGCCCCCTTGTGTAGAATAATTTGAAGTAACAAGAAGAACCTGAGCGGTATCAATTTCACTCTCTATATGGAGTGTGGGATCGACCGAATTTCAAATCGAGTCGACCACTTGATCAGCCAGTGGATCATCAACCTGAGTGATATGAGTTTCAATATCCAGTGAAAGAGTGAGATTGATTGTACTTGGTATTATATAAATCACATTGTCAACTGACACCAGGTTGGGAGAAAGTTTATGGTAACTAGTTGGAAGTTGGAAGTTGTGGACCAGTAAATTTTTCCAACAATTTTGAGGCTTCATCCATACGAGGGAAAAGGTGAGTTTGGTGACTCCCTTTGCATAACCTACAAGGAAACCTAAATCTACCTTTTTTCTCCGAAACCTGACAATCATAGGCTGATGGATCAACAGTAAGTTGATAGGGTTTTTCAGACCATACTTCCAAGACCTTGGGAATACTAGGACAATTGATAAGGAAGTGGCCACCCTTACAAAGCTTGCAAGGATATTTTTTCTTATTATGCATTTCCTTTTCAACCTCGAAGTATAGGCTAGTATATTTGAGTGACGATGATCCTAACCTATACTTCAAGGTTGAAAAGGAAATGCCTCTCATTTTGGTACTTTATAGAGATGATCTCTTTCTCATAAGTGAAAACCCTCACATTTTTAAATGCAAGAGGGAATTTCTTTCTATGTTCGAGATGAAGGACCTAAGACTGATGCAATACTTCCTAATTTTGGAGTTTTGAAAAAATCCAGGTGATATTTTCCTTTCTCAAGGAAAATACATTGTGAAGCTGCTTAAGAGATGTGGGATGGTGGATTGCAAATTTTTGTCTACTCTGACGGAACTCAACTTCAAGAAGTTATATGGAAGTGTTGTTGGGCCTGAATTAGAAAAACCTTATGAATATAGACAACTTGTGGGGGGCCTGATGTTCTTGGTAAAAACCCGTCCATATATGAAAAATCCTAACTCTCAGAATCCTATTAAAGAAAACTGATATTACTACAACTACTTGATAAATTATACAAGTTATTTAATGTTTTCTATAAGTAAATACTGAAGAAAATACACTACAGGCTTCACTAAATAAATGTGGAAATAAAATGCAGAAACAAGATCTGAGCAAGAAAAATAGACACACATTACACCGTTACTTTTGGACTAAGTCCCCGGAAAAACCCAATGCGGGAAAACTAGTATAGTAACTCAGGTTTTATATTATTAAGAAAAAAAAATTGAATACAACTGGATGCCCAAATATGGCTATCCACATAGAATCTAAATGATAAATAATTAGTGAGGATTACCTCACACTAACACTAGAGATCCGAAACTAACCCAAGAATGAACTAGATAGCCTCACGATGCCTCTGCATTGCCTCTATGCATACTTTGCACAGATTTGTGTCACTCTCACTGGAGACTATGTCAACACCTTCTTTTGGTCATTATGTTGGTTGTATATTGATATTTTTCCCCTTTGGTTTCACACACCAGCACTCCGACACTGGATCTGATTGATCCTCAAAAAAAATTCAGATCTCCCCAAGGATTTAGTGCTACCTCTACGTGGCACTACGCTGCCCATTGTAGATCCTACCTTGCCTCTTACTCTTCCTCTTCTCTTCCCTCTCTGTGATGTATTCTCGGCTTAAGAAAATATCTTCCAACCGGAACTATCACTTCCCCTCACTACATTCGAATCAACTCAATCAAAACATCGTGTTGCCCTATGCTTCTCACTTGAGAAATTTTACCTTTAAACTCACTCGGTGTGTTTTCCAAATGCCCATCGAAGTCCTTATAATCTTCTCATTGGGTAATCAATGACCCATATTAAAACACAATCAATGGCTTAGATCATATTTAATCAATATTTATCTTTTTATAGAATTTTCACACCCATTTCTATTAATATACTTTAATTATTTTAATTCCCTAAGTTTAGACTTAGGCTCCCATTAAAGGGAATTAATTATCTTAATAAGACCCCATCTGGGTGTAATTTCCAAAAATCCTTTCTATGAATTCTGAAATACATGTGTCTAAGCCTTCCTGCAAAATTTGAGACTTAGAGCACATCCAATGCTGCTAGAAATAAACACTCCCTATTAGCGAGGAATGCGCTATAGTAATGCATCTTGCTGAAGCAATACACTGAATCTTTAACATCTCCCTCTGCCCTGCTGATGCCTAACACTACTTCCCATCAACTACTGCATTGCTACATCTATGATGTTGTTGACCCTGCAAATTGTTTCCAAATGCATCTGCACTGCAACTCTGTTGCTACTGCTACAACCAAAAAACATCCAAAATTATTGAACCAAGTGTTCAACATGACGCATCTGATGCTGAAGATATGACTACTTCTAGACTCTTTGATGACCCTCTGAAGTTGTTGCATTTTTTCTGACTCTGTGTTGTGTCTTCCTGCACTTATTCCAGCTTTTCTCTGAGCTGCGTAGACTCTGGCGCTCTCTAGCCACTACGATGTCACTTCGGCACTCCTTTGCACCAACTCGCACTGGTCCATCCTACTACTTTATTTTGGATATCGTAGTAAGGTATTGATCCATGACGTGGACTCCACAAGGATCCTTCCCAACTACAATTATTTTGAAATACAGCTCTAGATCTCCCCAAATCTCCCCTTCATAAATGCAGGAAATCATGGTGAACTCTTCCTCCTCGATCCTTGCAGTTTCAGTGTTTGGATCATGTTTCTTGTCCTTGTCCTTCTTATTGAGAGGAAATTGTGTAGCGTAGTGACCCATATCATCACACCAGAAAAACATTATCTTTGATACTTCCTTCTTCCACCTCTGCTGCTCATGCTGCCCCTTAGATGCAAGGGTTGCATTCTCTTCCTTCTCCTTGGGCTTCAACCTAGTGTTGCTCTTGCCATCAAGTTTGAATTTGATCATATCTCGTTTCATCTATTCCTGCTGAAGAGAGGCCCACATATGTTCCCAATAAGGCAACCTTTCTCTACCCAAGATGCTCTGGATAAAAGCTTACCATTCATATGATACAAAGTTTATATCTAATCTGACCATCTCGATGGCCTGATGTGTTGATTCGATAGCTGCCAACTGATCCCTGGTTTCCTGAACTTCGCAAGGAATGGATCAATGTGTTATCCCTTTTGCATCCTTATAAATCACATCTTCTACTGCAAGTACATATTTTTCTGCTCAAAATATTCCTGATACAACGTAGCTAAGGCATCCCACATCTCTTGGGTCGTCCCTTTTCCAGCAATGTGACATACTACATGATCCATCACTCAGTCGAGGATCAAATTCTTAGCCTTCGCCATATTATTCTTATAGGCCTTCAACATATCTGCATCTATGGGGACAACTACAACATTATTGATAAAGGCCTTCAAATCATGCTCATCTAATTGACAAGTGATCCTTTCCTTCTAAATCACATAGTTGGAGGAAACTTCCAATTGATCTTGATCTCTTAGCCCATTTTCTTCCATATTTGTTGTCTCAATAATCTTGAACTTCTCCCTCTCTCTCATCTTTGAATTTTCTAGGCCAGCCTACACACCTCCTGTTGGAGTTAGTAGATATGCTCCTCACTACTGCTGCTCAGCAAGTGAGAATTAGAATTCCTTGGCTTGGAATTCACTTGGGAAGAAAATTCCCTCAAAAAGTGTCTTCTTCTTTTGGTTGTTTTCTTCCCATGAAAAATGCTGCAGAAAATTGAGGCCCGCAGAAAACTGCTATATGTTGAAGCCTCTGTTGCGCTGCTCCATCTACCACTAAAAAATCACAAATTGGAAATCTTACCTCTCTATCGACTCACTAAGAGAGAGATTTTCCTTGAGAATATTTCCCTCCTAGCCTGGACTGCACAATCCCCTAGGGATTCAATCTCCCTCTTCCAATTCAACGTTGAATTCTTCCGATCAGCTCTCTTGCTTCACCTGCATTTCTCTGATACCATGTGAAAAATCCTAACTCTAAGAATCTTATTGCAACAAACTATTATTACTTCTCCTACTTGATAAATTATACAAGTTATTTATTGTGTTCTACAAGTAAATATTCAAGAAAATACATTCCAACCCTCACTAAATAAACTTTGGAAATTAAATGTGGAAAGAAGATATGAGAAAGAAAATTAGACACACATTACACTATTGTTTTTGGACTAATTCCCTGGAAAAACCCAATGCAGGAAAAATAGTACAGTAATTGAGAATTTATACTATTAAGCAGAATATTCTGAATACAACTGGATGCCCAAATATGGTTATCCACAGAGAATTAGTGAGGACTACCTCATACTAACACTGGAGATTTGACACCGATCCAACACTGAATTGTACATCCCCACGCTTCCTCTACATAGCCTCTACACAGATCCGTGTCACTCTGGCTGGGGACTGTGTCACCTCATTCTGTTGGTCATTCTGTTGGCTAGATTTTGATCTTCTTCCCCTCCGGTCTCACACCCTAGTCTCACACTCCAGAACGTCGACACTGCATCTCACTGATCCTCAACAAAACTTCAAATCTCCTTAAGGCTTCATTGCTACCTTTGCATGGCACTACGCTACCCAAATTAGCTCCTATCCTGCCTCTTCTACGTCCTCTTCTCTTCCTTCTCTACAATGTATTATTGAATTCGGAAAGAGCTTCCAACCAGAACTATCACTGCAACTGAATCAACTCGATCAAATGATTCATTTGATCTGTGCTACTCACTTGAGAAATTTTATCTCTAGACTCACTTGATGTGTTTTCCAAATTCCCAATGAAGCCCTTCTTATAATATTCTCATTGGATAACCAAAGGCCCAGATTAAAACATAATCAACGATTAATATCATATTGACTTGATATTTGTCTTTTTCTATTAGTTTCACTCCCAGTTCTATTAATATACTTTAATTATTTTAATTCCCTAAGTTTAGACTTAGGATCCCATTAAAAATAATTAATTATTTTAATAAAACCCCAGCCATGTGGAATTTCCCAGAACACTTTTTGGGTATTTTGGAATACATGTGTCTAAGCCTCCCTATAAAAATTGAGACTTAGAGAACATCCAATGCTACTATAAATCAACACCATACATATGCTTCACTATGAATACATTGAGTCAAATTATGGTCGAGCCTCATCACATACATTGGATTGATACTAAGAATTTCTTGATATATCTTTCTGGCACAATCAACTATGGTCTGAGATACACTACCGAGAATTTGAGGCTACTTTAATATTATTATGATGAATAGGTTGGTTGTGTAGTGGATCATAAAATCACATCTAGATGTTCCTTCTCATTGGGGTCTCCTTCAATTTCATGGAAGAGCAAGAAGAAAAAATCACTTGTTTTAAGAACCTTCGAGACCAAATAAACTACTTCTAGTATGGCCTATTATGAAGCTATTTGGTTGAGGAAGATCATTAGTGAGTTATTTGAGAATGTGTTGGATACCATCATGATCTACTGTAACAACCAAAGTGGGATTTTCCTTTCAGAGAATCATGTGTTCCACAACCTCTCCAAGCACATTGATATCAGGTACCAATTTATCTGGGATATGGTACAATGGGGAGAAATAAGGCTCCAGCACATCAAGACTGATGATCAGGTCACATAAATCCTCACGTATCCCTTAGGGAAGGTCAAATTCTTACCCTTCCGAGAGAGAGTTGGAGTCATGGAAAGACCCCCCTATGAGGTCCTGTGAGGGTCTTGCTTTAGTTGGACACTGAGCTCTGGGAGCTCCTTGGGGCTTGGGGCACTTCTTAAAGCTATGAGCGACCATAGGGTGAGTGATTCACTTTCCCCTATGTTATCCCATGATGGTTGACATGTGTGTAGGGTGAGTGGTTCACCTTCCCCTATAATTGAGGACCCATGTGTGTAGGGTGAGTGGTTCACCTTCCCCTACGATTGGAATATGCATAGGATGAGTGGTTCACCTTCTCCTGCTAATGCCCCAACATACATCCTACCCTTTTAATTCGAGACTCATCATGGGGAGTACCTCTCATCTATACAATGAGTTGGGAAAAGTGGATAGGTACCATAGCACTATTGATGGATGCATTTTTGTTTGTCATACTCCGTAAGTATATAATTCATGGTGTTCAAGAACTTGATATGGGATCAAGTCTCATTAAGGTTATAACTTGTTGGGTATGTGTTATATTTTTTCCATGATTAGTTGCACGCACAGGGGGGTCACATGGAGTGGAAATATACACCACTGTACATTGCGTCAGGCACAGCAGGGGGGTCAGAGGGGGGGCAGCAGCCCCCCATATTCAAGGTCCAGGGTAGCGCCCCAAGAAAAAAAATTTGGACACTATTTTTTAGTGGGCGGACCCACCCATGGTTTTGGGGTATGTTGGTTTTCAGCCCCTAGTATTTTGCAGATCCAGTCAAGGGAACTACAATTATGTTCTAATTTAGGGTTAATGTATTGGGGTTTATGAATGCTTCGGCATGTATATATATGTGTGTTGTAACACTAAAATGAATATAATGAAAAATAAATATGGTAGTCCCGATTTGGGATCCAGGGGAAAATATTTGTGTATGTTTGTTTTATGCTCTCGCTATTGTTTATTTTATGTTTTTAAGATTCATTTGGAGATAATTTCTGTAAAGGGTTAAAACTTACATTTCATATCAGAGTTGTTTCGGCTTCAAGGGGTCGTCTTTCCTACTGAGGGGTTTTTTCTCAGACCTGTGGTAGACCCTATTCATTGGGAGATCCATGGGATCGATTATTACGGTGAAATAAGATGGAGAGCAGTGGAAAGATAGAGATCAAGAAATTTAATGGTCAAAGTTCTGAGTTGTAGAAGTTCAAGATGGAGGATCTGCTGGTGGATAAAGGTCAATGGATCATGGTAGATCCGGGTACTAAACCAATGGAAATGTCATATGAAGACTGGAAGAAGTTGGATCGGAAGCCAAAGATCACTATATGGTTGTGTGCCTTAGATTCAGTATTGTAGAATGTATCTGGGGAAGCTACGACAAATACTTTGTGGGACAAGCTAGGGACTTTGTACCAATCTAACTCTCTAGTGAATAAATTGTTCCTGCGGAAAAAGTTGTATAACCTGAGGATGAAGGATGGAGACTCGGTGATAGAGCATCTTAATGCCTTCAATATTGTGGTAAGTCAGATTTTATCTGTTGATATTAAAAACTCAGATGAAGGTAAGTGCATTAGTTTTTTTTTTTCTCTACCAGATTTGTGGGACAATCTGGTTATTGCAATAGGTAGCAAGATGGAGGGTTGGAATGGATATGCCTTATTTGTATGAGGAAGGTCCCAAAACAGAAACAAGAATAAGGTTTCGAGTGGGAGATTTAAATCTATAGGGAGATATAAATCTCCAGGAAAGTTTGTAAAGGTGTGCAGGAAATGCAGAAAGGAAGGGCACTACAAAAAGGACTGTAGATCTAAATCTCTTGAGAAAGGAAAGGGATTTGATGATGCTCCTTCTGCAGAGGAAAAAACCCCCTCGGATGAAGGTGGGGATGTGTATTTTTCTTCTTCTTCAAATACACATGTAGATCATGAGGCATGGTTGTTTGACTCAGGTGCATCCTTTCACCTCACTCCCCATAAGGAGTGGTTCTACGAGTATGAGAAGTATGGTGGTGGTGATGCCTTCTTAGGGGATGAAAGGAAGGCCAAAATCATCGGGTCTGTAAAATTCAAGCTGAAGCTTTAAGGTGGAAGGATTATAACACTTCATGGTGTTCTGCATATTCCTGCATTGGCCAAAAATATAATTTTTGTAAGCAAGATGGATGATGCAGCTGTAAAAATAGTGTTTAAGAAAGATACATGCAAGATGGTTCAGGGAGCACTGGTATTAATGCGAGGAGTTGAGATTGGAACTCTGTACAAGCTTTATGGTAGCACTGTTATTGATGGGTGCAACATTTCTGTGGTTCCTGAAAGTGGAATGGAAAGCCTAGTGGTCTCTGGAGAAAAGACCATGCTATGGCATCAAAGGCTTGGAAATATTGGAGAGAAGGGCCTTCAGATACTGCATGGAAATGGTTTCGTAGAAGGTAAGTCAAATTTCTCTCTGGATCTCGGTTTTTGTGAACATTTTGTATATGCGAAGCAGAATCAGGTGAGTTTTCCTTCTGGTGCTAAGAGGGCAAACAAGATATTAGAGCTTATGCACAGTGATATGTTTGGACCTGTGTCAGTTCCATCACTGGGAAAATGTGTGTACTATGTCTCACTCATAGATGAATTCTCAAGGAATACATGGATATATTTCTTAAGGAAGATCTGAAGTCTTTGACATATTTAAAGAACTTAAGGCTTTGGTGGAAAACCAGACAAAGAAGAAGATAAAGGTGTGGAGGACAGATAATGGTGGAGAGTTTTGCAAGAAGCAATTTGAAGAATTTTTCAAGAAGTGTGGTATAGCACGGGAAAATACTAATCCATACACACCTCAGCAAAATGGAGTTGCAGAAATAATGAACAGAACACTGATGGAAAAGGAAAGAAGCATGCTTAGTGGTACCAGGTTAGGACAGGAATTCTAGGAAGAAGCAATGGAGACTGCATATTACCTGGTTAACAGATCACCTTCATCAGCATTGGAGGATAAGACTCCACATGAGGTATGGACTGGTAATAAACCCTCTCTTTCACATCTGAGGGTATTTGGATGTGATGCATATGTACATGTTCCAAAGGAGAAAAGGACCGAGTTGGATAATAAATTTGAAAGGTGCATCTTTATTGGGTATAAGGATGGTTTAAAAGGTTACAAGCTTTGGAACCCAGAAACAAGGAAGGTTTTTCACAATAGAGATGTGGTGTTTAGAGAGGTGAAAGATGTTGTTAAACATGAATTCCTACCAAAGGAACCTGAGAAGATAGATTTTGAGCTAAAGGAGGATGAATCAAACTCTACAACAGAAGAATTTTCCGAAGAGGAAGAGCCACAAACTCCAGCTATGAGAAGATCAGTTCAGGAAATAAGGCAACCAGAAAGGTATAGTCCATCTACTTTATGTTGAAATTTTTCTTTAACTATAACTGATGATGATCCTAGAACTATCAGGGAGACAGTAGATTCAGAGGATGGAAAATTCTGGAAGGAATCTAGGGTTGATGAAATGGGATCCTTGCACAAAAATGAGGCATGGGATCTGGTGGAGTTGTTACCTGGAAGGAAGCCCATTAGGAGAAAATGGGTGTTTAACAAGAAGATGAATGTATAAGACAAGGTGGGGAAATACAAAGCTCGATTGGTAGAAAAATTTTATTCCCAGGTGTCGAGAATCGATTTTGGTGATATTTTTTCTCCTGTTGCCAAGGTTACTTCTATTAGATTACTTTTATCTATTGCTCCTGCATTTGATCTTGAGGTAGAACATATGGATGTGAAGACAACATTTCTTCATGGGGATATGGAAGAGGAGATCTACATGAAGCAACCTGAAGATTTTATGGTGAAGGGTAAGAAAGAACTGGTATGCAGGTTAAAAAAGTCTCTATATGGGTTAAAACTGTCACCAAGGATGTGGTATTAGAAATTTGACACCTATATACGGGGACTTGGATTCACCAGAAGAAAAGAGGATCATTGTGTATATTTTAAATTAATTGGTGACTGTGTTATTTATTTGGTCTTGTATGTGGATGATATGTTGTTGATTGTAAATGACAAAGAAATTATCCAGGATTTTAAGACCCAATTATTCTCCAAATTCCACATGAAGGACCTTGGTGCTGAAAACTATATTTTGGGCATGGAAATTAAGAGAGATATGGCAAAGAGGAAGCTCTATTTAAACCAAAGGAAGTGTGTCGAGACAATATTGTAGAGGTTCAATATGTAGGATAGTAAACCGGTGAAGGTTTCTATTCCTGTAGGTGTAAATTTATCTACTGAACAGTGTCCCAAGACACAAGAATAAGAGGAGGATATGTCTTGTGTTCCATGTGCAAGTGTAGTGGGTAGCCCAATGTATGAAATGGTCTTTACTCGAGCAGAAATTGCACTTGCAGTGGGAGTATTCAGCAGATTTATGTCAAAACCAGGGAAGGAGCATTGGATAGTGGTGAAGTGGGTTTTCAGATATTTTGGTGGCACTAGTGATTATGGTTTGTGCTACCAAGGAAGACCAGGATTCGATAGATTTTTGGACATCAGTGGTTTTTTTTATGCAGACTGGGCTAAATATTTGGAAAAAAGAAGATCTACAAGTGGGTATGTGTTTAGCCTATTTGGAGGTGCAGTTAGTTGGATGAGTAAAAGAAAGTCTGTTGTGGCTCTTTCAAATACAAAGGCAGAATACATGGCAGCCACTCATGCAAGCAAGGAAGCAGTTTGGTTGTAGAGATTTTTTTCAAGTATGGGTTTGGTGCAGCAAGCTATAAGGATAGACTATGATAGCCAAAGTGAAATTTTCTTAGCTAAGAACCCTGGTTATCATTCAAAGACAAAGTGCATTGATGTTCAATATCACTTTGTGAGAGATATGGTAGAGGATAAAAGGGTGTTGTTGGTAAAGTTGGAAACTTTGAAGAATGTTGCAGATGCATTGATGAAGTCTATGAGCACTCAGAAATTCTCCTGGTGTATAAAAACAATGGGTTTTGTAGAGCTGGAGTAATGACTAAGTTTTGCTATGGCCCCCTGTGGAAAGAAAACAAGAAGTGGGAGAATGTTGGCTATGTGTTATATTATTTCCATGATTAGTCGCACCCGCAGGGAGGTCACACGAGGGGGAGATAGTCCCCCCTATATGTTGCATCGGGCATAGTAGGGGGGGTCACAGGGGGGGCAGAAGTCCCCCCTATTCAGGGTCTGGGGAAGTGCCCTAGGAAAAAAAAATTCGACCCTATTTTTTGGTGGGCGGACCCATCCATGGTTTTGTGCATGGGTTTGCACATGGTTTTGGGGCATGATGGTTTTCGACCCCTGGTATTTTGTAGATCTGGTCAAGCAAACTACGATTATGTTTTAATCTAGGGTTAATGGATTGGGGTTTATGAATGATTCAGCATGTATATATATGTGTTGTAACACTAAAAGGAATATAATTAAAAATCAAGATGGTAGTCCTGATTTGGGATCGAGTTGAAAATCTCTCTGTATATATGTTTTATGTTTTATGCTCTCTCTATTGTTTATTTTATGTTTTTAAGATTTGTTTGTAGATAATTTCTGTAAAAGGTTAAAACCTACATACCTCTGGACTGACTTTTGTCAGTGGATATTGGTCAGGACTTGTGAATCACTCTCGGTCAATTCTTCTTTATTATTCATATCAGTGTTCAGTAGAGTGGAGATGAGATGAGATACAAATATGGTACATGATGACATGATAACATTATTATTCATGATGATGGATGGATTGGAAAATGGAATTATCTCTCATTGAGAGGGAGTATTAAAATTGGAAACTAGGGCCAAATTCCACCTTGGGATAGCTCATTTGATGGAGATGATTATTGCATTCAATTACTCTTTTCGAGGGGACCAAAATAAATATAAATTTCATCTGATTTGGACAAGTAGAAGTGTGTTTTTGAATTCGTTCCCACACTGTAAATTTTTCAAGTCATCCACATCATCATATAGGCTCATGAGGCCTAATGTACATGACTCTTGACCCTCAATGACTTGTATAAATAAAAGTGACCTCTCACCTCATTTGCCATCATCATCACTGACACATTACTCTCTCCTTCTCTCATTGGTTCGTACAGCATTAGGCATTCTCTCTCTCACGTGTGGCACAAGAAGGAGGAATTTCTGGACAGAATTGCAGAACCAAAATTTTCAAGAGTTGACCAAGTTTGACCAACATTGACCAGGGGTTGTTTGACCAATTTTGACTATGGATTTTGAAGGAATATTTCTATTTTACCAAGCCACATTGACTGGCATAAAAATTGATGTTTTCTAGGTTGTTTGACCTCTGTTGATTGTAGGGTTAACTTCAGGTTGACCAAGTTTGACCGCAAATGTTTTGATTGTTTTGGGCTGACTTTAACCGCTGATGGGGGCCAATTTCGATTACCTTTGACTGAGATTCAAAGGAGGAATTTGAATGTTGTGTTGACCATCTTTAACTTTCTTGTTAGGGCTGAAGGTTGACTGTAGTTGACTGCAGAAATTGACAGGGATGTTTTGACTTTGAATTTGGCAAGTCAATTTGACTTTTGTACTCTCTTTATTTGCTAAAAATTTTGATATAATAATAATAATAATTGATCAAAGTGTTTTCCCCACATTGATTTTTTTCTCTAGCATCCACCAAATCTGATGTCCTCTAGTCTTGGCTTGTCCTCCACATTTTTGTTTCATATTCTATCTACTTTTACTATCAATGTGACTAATGGTTAATGTGATTGCTATAGGAAATATAAATTGGAAATTATCATTGTGATGTTAATGAAACATTGAAGTAATTTTTCTAAACATAGAACATGCCATTGTTATATAAAATTAACAAGTAGAAGTGCATTTTTGAATTTGTGCCTACACATGTAAATTTTTCAAGTCATCCACATCATTATGTAAGCTCATGAGGCCTAATGTACATGACTCTTCACCCTCAATGCCTTGTATAAATAAAAGTGACCTCTCACCTCATTTGGCATCATCATCACTCACACATTACTCTCTCCTTCTCTCATTGGTTCGTACAACATTGGGCATTCTCTCTCTCACATGTGTGGCACAAGAAGGATGAATTTCTGGACAGAATTGCAAAGACAAAAATTTCAGGAGTTGACCAAGTTTGACTAACATTGACCAGGGGTTGTTTGACCAATTTTGACTATGTATTTTGGAGGAATATTTCTATTTTACCAGGCCGCATTGACTGGCACAAAAATTGATATTTTCTAGTTTGTTTGACCTTTGTTGATCGCAGGGTTAACTTCAAGTTGACAAATTTTGACCACAGATTTTGTGATTGTTTTTGGCTGACTTTGATTGCTGATGGAGGCCAATTTTTACTACCTTTGACTGAGATTCAAAGAAGGAATTTGAATGTTGTGTTGACCATATTTAACTTTCCTATTAGGGCTGAAGGTTGACTTTAGTTGACTACAGAAATTGACAGGGATGTTTTGACTTTGAATTTGGCAAGTCAATTTGACTTTTGTACTCTCTGTCTTTGCTAAAATTTTTGATATAATAATAATAATAATAATTGATCAAATGGTTTTCCCCACATTGATTTTTTTCTCTAGCATCCGCCAAATCTGATGTCCTCTAGCCTTTTCTTGTCCTCTACATTTTGTTTCATATTCTATCTACTTTTACTATCAATGTGACTAATGGTTAATGTGATTGCTATTAGAAATTGGAAATTGTTAAAGAAACATTGAATTAATTTTTCTAAACATAGAACATGCCATTGTTATATAAAATTAACTAGGTCATTCTTGGGATTTAAAAGAAAAGGAAAATAAAACATAAAGAGCAACCAGTTTTAAACCCATATACCATGCAAAATATTGTACCACAAGAAGTACCTAAGTGTACATATTAAATATAGAATAAATTAAACTAGAACCTAGTTTGGTTCAAGAAGTTTACAACTAAGGGGTATTTTCCTCTGAAATCTGCCAACAATCTACTAGTTTGCTGGCACATGATAATAATAACAAGAGTTATAAAAATAGAGAATTATAAAATTTATGAGATAAATTCTAAAACACTAGACAAGAGAAATGATAAATTAACACCTTGAATTTAGGAAATATTTCCAACAAGAATCTAGTACTATTAGCTTAGAAATCTATAAAAGAAAACAAAATACAAAGTACTTGTAAACTTTTTGATTATTATAATAAAAAAAATATAACCCAAAATGAAGATTTGTAAATATATACATACCATAAGTATTATCCACACAACATACTATATATATATATATATATATATATATATATATATATATAGATATATAATTCAGGTGTCTATTTTAACACGGAAATTATTAAAATGAATATACAAATTTAATAAGTACCAACATCTAACAAAATTTTGTAGATAAATTATTTTGTTAAGAATACCTATTAATAAAAATATGGAATTCAGGAGCACTGAATATAGTTCCATCTGATATGAGAGTTCAAACTACTACAATAAAATCCAATGGCCTCCAACTCAAACAGAAATTGTGATGCAAGACTTTATAGCTTTATTTGACATAAGCAAAAGCCATAGACCATACTAAACAAAATATGTATAATAGTTCCATGATTTCTAAGAGTCTATATTGGCCTTTTGTTTCATTCATCATTTGATTATTGACCTTTTCTAACTTATTGTTTAAGAATATATTCTGAGCTTCTAAGAGTTCAAGATGATATTATTTATTTTATTTTACTTTTCCACATTTCTTCTATCCTTCTTATTATTTCTACATAGGGCTCCAAAGTATAAAAATTATGGTCCCAATTCTTCTAGAGTTCATTTTTTCATTTATAATCTTGGGGCTTCTCTCCTAATAGACTAGCCCATCTTCCTGACACTTTTAGCTCTTTTAAGGCACTCTTCAGTCCTCCTTCATAATCTATTTCTACTTCAACTTCATATTTTGCTTCCTCTTCAATTAGTTGAGGAATTTCATCTTCATCATTTGCAACAAGATATGGACATATATATTTCTAGTGACCTTCTTTACCGCAATTGAAACAAAATGAAATTTTGATTCTTCAACATCGATGAGTATGTAGAAGGGATAGTTCCTTGTGACCACATACATTTATCACATGATTGCAGTCGTTATTTTTCTTAGATATATTCTTCATATTCTTCCATTTATTTTCCATATCCCATTTTATCTACCTTCCAGTAGTTAATTTTTCTAAAGGAATTCGCTTTGATATCACTTTTTAGACCAAACATCACATAGAGAAGCAGGGGCATGAATCAATGTGGTGGAAATTTTATCATTTCAACACATTTTATCAATCAGTAATTGTGTACAAATGTACCATAACCATCAACAACATATCAATAAAAATAACATTACATCATAAATTCATCATCACATCAAGAAGCCATTACATCAACACAAGATGACACAAGTTTTTACATGGAAACCCTAACGGGAGAAAAACACAAACTATTATTATTCTTCATCTTATTCAATTCATTACATATATTTTTAGGCACTGGCCTATTGGAGGCACCCACCCCTAATATATGCAAGAAAATACTTGCATAATCTACAACCTTATGGAGGCACCAACCTAAAAAATGTACAAGAACCTACTCATTGTAGGTTACAACCCGATTGAGGCACCAACCTCAAAGATATGAAAGCTTCTACTTACCATAGGCTCTCTCATGATTTATGTATGAACCTTAGAGATATGCAGGCTTCGAATTATTGTAGGCTCCAACCTGATTGAGGAACCAACCTCACTAGAGGAATCCACCTCCTTCCATTTCTTATGGACCTTTTCATAATATTTCAAACTGGATCCATTTGCTCTTTAATTAATATAACTATTCAAACTAGACAAATTGCTATTGTAATATTCTTGTCAACAACCTATCATACCATGTCCATACTTTTTTCCAACCTGTTCTTTAATTTATTCCCATAAAATTCACCTCGAAACGTATTCTTGCTACACACACAATGGTTAATTCAACCTACACATACCACTAATTTTGAACATAAAAAAAATCATCTACGATTTTCATGCCTTTTTAATTGTTCACCATTGAATCTTGATCACCATACTTCTTCAAGAATCTGATTTGGATTAGAAGTGAGTCTGAAAACCTCCAATAATAATATAGTACTATATAAAACTTTAAAAAATTAATCATTCTACAAAAGGACTTAATTTGGGTGCATTCTACAAAAAGGAACTTTATAGTTGCTACAAAATTGACTAAATGGTTAAATCTAGTGCACCAATATCTACTCATCTAACCATACTCAAGCCCACAACCTACATCTAACAAACCATATCACATAACTAATTAACCTGATCACGGATTCGTGACCTATGGGTGAGGCACTATTACATATTCAGATCTTGAAGCCTAAAATGAAAACTTGCTTCAACCATTTGCAGGAACTGTCACTGAATTCCATATACATATATGCAGAACATCAACCAAAGGGCTCAAACCATTCAACAATCACACAAATAATTAATCGTACTACCACTTCAACCTCTCCACAAACCATATATATTTTTCAATTCATTTTTATTTATATTTGAATGGAGTCTCACCATAGTGTATATATACACATATGCGGTCTCTATTATTTTAGGGCCAACCTCAAGGTCGACCATAGTTCTATATAACCTTCATTTGAAAACATTGAGGATCATATAGCCGAGCGCTTATCCCCCCAACGATAAAACCATGATCATGTGACCTCATTAAATTTTTCACTCAACCTCTTTTGAGCATATGAGCTATCCATGTGACCCTAACCTAGGGGTCCATGGTTATCTACATGATGATGTAATTACACCATGTGGCACCCCATTTTACCATTTGGGTAACCAAAATATTCCATTTGGACCTATCACATGGCAGTCCCTAGAGGTTCCACGTAATCCTACTGACAACACCTCATCCAACAAAAAATTTCCACATCATTGATGTTGCCATAGAATTATTGATTATGTAGTGAGGCCACGTCACTTCTAAACCATCCAACCAAACACAACCACATGTAATTCTCCCTGCTACATCATGGGTGACTCTATATTGGGGCCACATTGCTACTAAATCATCAAAACAAACACGAACACATGTCATCCTTGTTGCAATGTCATGGGTGATTGTGTAGGTAGGCCACGTCATTCCCAAATACTCCAAATAAACACTAGCACATGTCATCACAATATTGGCCATTGTAGAGGTGTTTCTCCTAGTTAGCTAGTGCACATGTTGGCATATATCCATTTCCATATATGATCAAGGTGCGTGATATTTAACTACATTAAATTTCATGCATGTCTAGTTTCCATCCATTATAGATTTAATTAATGGGCCAGGGATCCACCCAAATTTGTGCACTATTTAACAAATTTATGTTGGTGGGTTTTTTCCCTATAGCATTGGTATTTTACAAGTGTTGATTTTCAAATGGTCATAAATTCTCATCTAAGAGTTTTTTGAAGTGGGGTATACCATTGGAAAGGTATCGACGAGTACTACCCAACCATTATATTTGTAGGATCATTAGGGCTTCATAACCTACTTCATACATCTTTTGACTTAACCTTATGAATGCATGGAAGAAACCTAGATGTCATATTTCTTTCTTTGATTCCTGAATGGCATTGTTACCGTCTTGTACATCCCCTTTGACATCAATGAAAAAACTGTGTGCAACAAGGATTCCATGTATATCTAGTGTACATGTATATTAATGTGGTGGTTGGTTGTATTGATGCACTATTATTATTTCATTTATAATGAATTGTGAGATTGGTTAAATTGGATAAATTCACCATTACACTAATTCACCCCCCCTTAGTGTAATCATAATTACAACAAGCTTATCATCTCTCACTCTTCTACCCAACCATGTACAGTCTTTACAATTATGTTCCAATTACCCATTTCTTTTAACATTTTTATTACTAGTGTTTATGGTAGGTAGGCCTTGGTATATCTTGAATCCAAATTTCCTTAGGACTTCATAATCAAATACACCAATAGAACCACTAAAAAAACTAGCATAGACAAGTATATTGTCACATGAAAATGTGGCACACAAAATATGTTCAAGAATAGGTTCCTAAGGTGTCCACTGCAATAAAAATATTTGTTAACTAATCCTTCCTAAGACGATATACCTCCATAACTTCAAAGGTTAAAAAATCTAACAAGACAAAAGAATATATAAGCATGGCATCCATTTATATCAAATCAAACCACACCATAACTTCAAAGGTTAAAAAATATAACATTAGAAAAGCGTATATAAGCATGGCATCTTACATGGCCTAAACATTATGTTGTAGCCACTACAACACCCTCCAAATTTTGGTCCCATTCTGAAAATTTCGGAGCCCCTGGTCTTAGTAAGGAAAAATCTGATGCAGCCTAAACCTAGAGCGTCAGGAGAAGTTTTTCCCATGCTTTTATCTCTTCAAAATATAACCCAGGGTTTAAATCTAGTCACATAGTTGCGAAGTCACAAATGACATGAAACTAAGAAATTTGCGACTATGCGACCCTACGACCCAGCGACCCAGCAACCCCTAGGTCGCATTATGACCTAAAACCTAAGTTCCGCGACCACGTGACTTGTGACCTTGCGACCTCCAGGTCATGAAGTCACAAGGTCCCAAGGTCACACATTCCTTAACCAGATTTGATCCACGACCTTGCGACCCACATTAAATGTCAGCATGTGCGACCCCTTTATAAATAAAAGGGTCACGTAGGTCGCATTAGACCTGCGCAATGGATCGATTAATACCTCTGAAAAGCTAGCTGGAGCGCGCTTTTCCTGGGTAAGTTGCCTAATCCTCCTATTTTTTCCTTTTTGATTAATTATTTTCAATCCTGCCCTTGCCCCTACCCAATTTATCCCTACCTTGGCCTCATTCAAGCTCCCCGATAGCCCTGTGTAAAATCTACCTTTCTCCCTCATGACATATACTTTTTTTTTTCTTTCCTCTTTTCTTTTTCTTTGAAGCCTCTCTTCTCCAATATCTGTCTCAAACACCTTTCCTAACTCACCTAGGGAAAGCCTCAAGACCCAAATGTGTTCTTTAAGGTTTATATTTTCCATTATTTCACCTTTTATTCCCCCCCGTGGGCCTTAATCACCACATAACCCATAAGGAGGCCCTAGCGCGACCACGTGACTCTACGACTCGGGGACCCCACGACCTGGTCGTTGAGTCGCAAAGTTGCTAAGTCGCTCACCACCTACCATTAGCCCACCCCACCACCCAGTGACTTAGCAACCTTGCGACCTAGTCGCAAGTCACCAAGTTGCCAAGTCGCGTTTCTTTGAGAGTTTGAACCGACGCGACCCAGTGACCCAGCGACATAATCAGAAGTTTCCAAGTCGCGTAGTCCCTGTTCCTTGAGAGTTCGAACCAACATGACCTAGCGATCCACCGACCTAGTCGTAAGCTCTCCAAGTCATAGGACTAGCCTTTTCTTCAGATAATGGTTGGCAGGGGTCATAGCGACCTAGACAAAGGAGTCATTTGCAATTTTATTGGTCTCAACATAGTTATAATCATGTCATCTTCCTTATCGTGGGATTTTTTTATGAGCATGACAAGGAACATTGAAGCTGAGCTCGAGTGTGTGTCCATCTCTCCAGCCTCAAGCGATATAGGGCCCTTCGCAGTGCGAAAGAGAAACAATAATCTGGAGGTGGAAAAGGGGACAAGATGAGTTAGTACCAGGTATATCAGGAGTTCACAAAATCTAAGTTCCCAGAAGATCTTCGTGACTGACAGGTGTATGCCCAAGTCAAAAGGTCCAAACTCCACAATGCAGGCACCCATCCACATATATTTCTATGTGCAGAGATCATTTAATGGATCCTCCAAAAGGTTGACTCTAGGATTTTGGTCATCTGCGATCACTCGAGGAAAAAATTTGCTAACCTAAAGGGTCAGGATGTGGAAGTATAATATGCACTCCCCATGCGAGAACAAACCTTCAACACTGATTAGGCAGCCACTCATGCAGTACCCGTAGTAGAAAATTTGAAGGGATGATGGGAGGACCCTAAGAAGATCAAGTTTAAGAAAGATCATGAATATAAATAAGAGGGCCTAAGGAAATTTCACAAGCTGGTGGTAGCAATGATGTGTAGGATGTACGGACGACCAGAAGCCACTATGTTCAATGGTACTTGGGTCCCCCTCATTTACACTGTCACAACATATGGTACCCATTTCAACTAGGCCAACCTGATAATAACGGCCCTCAGGTCAAACATTGATGCAGCAAAAGCACCTGATGAAGGATGTGCATCTGAGTTTTATATGGCTTCTTACCTTTTGGATGCAGTATGCGCAAGGTGTCATTTTGAAGGATGGGCACACAACTGGGATGCGAAGCGTGGAGGACCAATCCATAAAGAGTTAAAGGTGTTATGGGATTCTAAATACAAACAAGATATAGCGTCAATCTAGCACAAATTCATTCTCACGCTCTACGAAAAGCTGTTTGGAAAGGATGCCCCGTGCATGTCTAGGCAAGCCATGGAGACAATAACCCAAGTGGCCAACTAGTTTCCCATTATAGATAGCACTTTCATCAGGGTCTTCAGAACATACAAGGCACCCCACACGTTGCCTCAGTTCATCACTTATAAATTTCTCTTGCAAGAAGTGTGCTACCATATGACGAGCAGGTTTTCCAAAGTTCTCACCAAGGGCGAGAAAAAATGATGGCCTACCCTTCCACTCACTATAGACGCCTACACGGTTATATATTTTAGAGAATTAGAAGCATAGGCTGAGGAAACCAAGGGCTTTCATTTGCCGCCTGTATCACATAGATCATATGACCCTGAAAGAATCATCCCCGCGCACTACAAACGAGCCAAATTCAAATGGAATTACCAACACACAGAATGCCCTGTGAAATATTGAATCAATAATTGGTACAAAAAGGATAGGGAGCCTGCACCATAAGAATCAACCAATCAAGGGGAACAGGGTGATCAAAATACAAAGGAAAGAATCGACACACTAGGAGGAGCCTCATCTTCAAAAGCAAAGAAACCAAGGACTTATACGAGAAGTAGTCTCTCTAAACAGCAACAAGAAAAAGACACAAATAGGCTAAGGCACAACAAGAACCTGAGGTGAAGGTAAAAGAAGAGGAACTCAAAAGGACCCAAGATGCAAGAGGAGGATAAGTGAAAGAAACAACTAAGGAAAGAATAGAAGAAGCCCGCAGTAAAATGGAGGAAGAGGAACAAAAGAGGAAAGAAGAGGAAGAAAGGATTGAGGTTGAGCACAAGTTAAAGGAAGAATAGGATAAAGAAGAAGTTGAGAAGAGGAGGAAGGAAGAAGAAAGCCATAAATCTCGAGAAGATTCTTCCAAGGAAGTAGAGGGTAGCAAGACACCTCCTCCAGAAACAAGGAAACAGATGGAGCTGCCACACATTGAGGTGCCTCACACAACCCCTACGACGAGTTACTCTCTCAGAACTTTGCACCTTGTAAGAACAAGAAGATGAAGTCTTGGATCTGATAAGGCTGACCTACAGTCAATTTAAACACAAGATCTGTAATATTCCAAAAATTTATCCTTCAGCTAAATGGAATATTATAGTTTTTTTTATCACTAGGTAGGTCAATAAGTGGGTGGGGAGGCCCATAAGTCTCCTAAGCAGCAATAAAAACACTTCAAGTGTGAAAGGAGACCCTTTTAGCAGCTAAATAAAGCACCTCCAAGTGTGAACAGGGGTTGGATCATATTGATTCAGTCAACTTCGCTGTTATGGAGGAGTGGAGACTAATTGAGGAATAACGTAGTTTTGGAGGGAGATTGATTTGATGAAGGAAATGACCTAATTGAGTGGGGCCAAGGGCAAGGAAGCTCATAATCTATATAAGGAAGAGGATGGCAGCCATATGGGGTTATTTTTTGGATTATTATTTGCTTATGGTTTGTTTAGACTTTGCATCCTCTTGCTGTTTAGCAGGGTTGTTGTGTTGTTTAGCACCTGGTGTTCTCGAGTGGGAATCCCACCTCTTTCCTTGAGGGGTCTCTTGGAAGAGCAATGCATTAATTTCCACATTCAGGGTTTTGGTCCAAGCTATAGCTTTCTTCATCAGAGCATTTTCTGTAGGTTATTGTGTTGTGTTGTAGGGTGTTGCAGTGGAGGGTTTAGAAACCCACTTTTTGAGCTAGTTTCTCATTGGAGGAAGGATTCCCTCTCTTGGGAGATCAGTTTGGAGGGCTCTTGGACTTATTTCAGATATTTTTCACCAAGCCATCTATTTCCCATCATTCCCAGCACTGTTCCAGCTGGGAATTGCGTTATTTTGAGGGAAGTTTTCAGTGAGGGGTCTTGTGGCTCCTTTATAGTATTTTCTTGTGATTGAAGGGTTCAGCCTTTCATGGGAGGATACCTTTTAGGAGATATACATAATATCTTCTATATTTTAGCCTTCTACACTCATGTTCTTTAGTTTGTAGTGAATATTTAACCCTAGGGCTTTAGATCCCATCTTGTGTAGGGTGTATTTCTGAAAACCCTTTCCGGGTTCTTTGTAGGAGTTTGTATTAAGCCTAGATCTGTATTGGGCATATATTTTGAGGCAAATAACAGCCCTACATATTTTGTACATTTTTTTTCTGTAGCAGTGTGTTTATAACTGCGTTGTAGTAGTCTTCCGGCATTTTGTATTGTAGCAGCAATTTATTTTTAGGAGTGATTGCTTATGGGAGGCTTGTTCCCTCATTGTACATGTTTCATGCCTCACTATTATGTATGGATTTTCTGATATATAACATGATGATCTATCTCCATATTTGTCTACAATGTTCATGAGTTAATTTACACTTTTATTTCCAGTTTTATGTTCACATATTGTTGCTTCCCCATTTTCGAATATTACAATGGTATTGAAGCATAATCTTGGCTCAACCTGTGCATTCAGCCAACATGTCACCATAAGGAGAATATTCTCTCAAAAAAGAGGAGATGTACAGAGAAAACAAAGACATGAATCCATTTTTTGGAGGAAAGAAGGAAGAGAGGCTCTCAAAGCTTTTACTTCAAACTATGCAGAGCATTCATGGAGATATCAAGAAGATGAGAAGGGAGATGTGTAAGGAATCTCCAAGTGAGTTTGAATCTAAAGAAAACTCTAGATTTTCACATGATGAGTGTGAGCATGCAGCCACACATGATGATTCACAGTGCAGTCATATGCCCACGTTGACTATGAGAGAGAAGAAGGGAAAAGAAATTCCAAAGATTGAGACTCTTAGATATTATTTGCAAGAATATGAATCTCAGACTAAGAGGTTCAAATATCACATCAACTTCCAAAAGCTTTGCAAGATCAAGGTGGAGAGGAGCAATCATCATGATATGGGTAGATTTTTTCTATCTACTTTTGATGGTTCATCGAAATTTTTAGCTAGAGCTTGGGTGGAGGAGCTAGACACCTATTTTCAGCAACACCAAAGTTCCTGAAGATGAAGCCATCAAAGTTGCAATGCTACATCTTGGAGGTAATGCCTATGCTTGGTTAATATTTGAGTCCTTCTCATTAAAAAATGCAAATACTTCTTCTTATGCAAAGTTCACTAGGATATTAGTGGAAAGATTTGATGGAAAACATTCTAAAACATCTTTGGTGGAGCCAAACAAACCAAAACAAACAAAACCTTTGCATGTGTTGGAGAAATCTATAAAGCCAACTCCAATTCAAAAAAATATTGAAGAGGTTAACACCTTGCTAGAGGCATGATCTGTATCTCATACTCCTAAAAAAGAGGGCAGGGAAATCTTCTTTTCAAAAGAGGATCCTCTTATTGGAAATTTTCCCATTCATATTAAGGAGGAAGATAAGGTTGGGGGCAACGTGATATCATATATAGAGCATATATAGCACCTCATGCAGAGATATATGGAGCACTTGATCCAACAAGAGGGATTATTGTATCATTGCAAGAAATTCCCAAGGATATCATATGTGGAGATCAAGGCCCAATCAATGAACAACATGTGCCACTATTGATCGATGATGAAACCTTGTAGATGAAAGGAGAAGGTAGGGAGGATGACCAGCATCATATGATGAGGAGCACACACCCCTATTTATTTCAGAGGGTTGATACACAGAATAGGCAGACTGATTTGCACAGTGAGGGCAGGGACAAAGTTGTCCATCCATATGTGCAGTCTACTCTTGACATTGATGTCTCACTACATGGAGGCATTCCACCGGGTAGACCACCAGATCAGGAGATGATGAGAGATGATTCACATGGGGTTGCACCACTCTTAGATCCTGGAGGGGTGGATAATTTGGAGGGGTCTATTATAGCACAGAGATTTTGGGGTAGACTCAAGTATGAGGAAGGCATTCTCCCATTTTCAGCATTACCCACTCTCACTACATATTCTGTGCTGACAGAAGTTGCTACAGTGATGGGGGATGGCACCACTATGGTGCAAGGGAGCTGCTCCATGGGTTTGGAGAAATAGAGGGTACTTCCCTTGATGAAGGAATCCTCTATACATTGGAGTATATGGAGGCCACTCATGCTTACATGGGCCAAGATTCAGAGGTTCTTTTTGGATGGTAGCTTCTCATGGGAGGCCAACTTCCAAAGGCCACCTCTTCTATTTGAGCATGAGCAGCTACATGATAAGCATGGAAGCACTTTGGAGGATTACTTTGGCATGGGGGATTTCAAAGGAGAAGACAAGAGCATGTGGGGAGCTTCACATTTCAAATCTTTAGCGTTGTCTCTTAGAAGGGTTGATCCATATTGGAGGTCTCAACTTTTGGTAGAGAACTCCAAGGATCTTAGTGCTTGCATGATTCTTGATGACCTAGAGGGAGATGATAGATACATGGTGGATGATGAGGTCATCTATTATTATGGCAGATTCTTCTTGACTAGAGTTTATGAGCTCAAGAGGAAGCTACTACATGCAGCACATGTGGACTTTCTTTCCATGCACTTTGATGCATTTCGTTCCTTGATGGAGGAGTTCACTTGGGAGGGCATCCAGCAGGATATATATCAGCATATGGAGAGATGCATAGCCCATATGGTGATGGAGAGGTTGTCACAACCACTTCCCTACTCATTGAGAGTGAGGGAGAGCTTTCAGTTGAGCCATTTCAGCTCAATGACTGGAGTACATAGTAGAGAAGGTACATTTTTGCATTGTGGTTTATACTTCTTTAATTTATATGAGAAGCATGTTGTACCAAGGACGATTATCCCTTCTTTTATATTATATTATGATGTACTTGAGGCCAATTGTAGCGTTGATTTTGGCTATTCTATTGGTGGTTTGTGGGGGAAGCCACAGGATTCTGGGTGTGCACCATTGACACCACATTGCACCTTCATGATCCTATCTTGTAGGATAATTGTGGCAGCAAACAAGTGGCTGGAAAAGCACTTATTATTCTTTTATTTGAGGTAGGAAGGGGATACACTACGTTGGTTCCATAAGTGGAACTATGATCCACCTCCCGGTTGTCATATGGAAACTTGTTTTCATTGGTTTTTTCTTCCATATACCGATGATGATCTTATGTTTATGGGAAGCTTTTTTGGGAGGGTGGCACAAGAGTTGGAGGTTCCCATTGGGAGTATGATTCTCCCTATTTTATATGTTGCATTTTTCAGGAGGAACAATGGGAAAGCCATGATTTCCACACTATGTCTCTTTTCTTCATGTGGGAGGAGCCATTTGGAGAACTTGAGTTCTTGGGGGAGGCACTTCATGGATGTTTTGTTTGATGCGGTAACTTGGTCTATTCTTGGAGGCCATGACATTTCATCCCAAGATCAGCAGTAGCCCCATACATACCATAAATGGAGAGAGAAATAACTTGGGTGGAAGAATTTAATCTCTTCATACAGCCCCAATACATTGCATGAACCGAGGGTTGAGGATCCTTTTGATGAGCTACCTAGAATGGCCCATTTCATTTCGATGATAGCATGGATATGGGAGTCTCTCATTGGGAATGAGGTTCCCCATGATTTTCATCACTCCTACCTTGAGGAGGCCATTGGATAGCAAGAAGGTTTCCACTTACATCTTCCACCTTTTCATGATGTGAACCATTGGGTTTTGCATACTTGGGAAGAGCCATTGGAGGGCAGATTTATTGCACATTATATTGAGCATTGGTGGGGACTATTGATGAGAAGGCCACAAGAGGAGGAGGGGAGGAATTTTTCTCTCCCTAGACATTTTATTGAGGACAAGAAACATTTTGGAGGGGAGGACTGTAATATTCCAAAAATTTAGCCTTCATCTAAATGGAATATTATAGTTTGTTTTATCACTAGGTAGGTGAATAAGTGGGTGGGGAGGCCCCTAAGTCTCCTAGGAAGCAATAAAAACACTTCAAGTGTGCAAGGAGAAATTTTTAGCAACTAAATAAAGCACCTCCAAGTGTGAACAGGGGTTGGATCATGTTGATTCAGTCAAATTTGACCAAGTCAATAGCGCTGTTATGGAGGAGTGGAGACTAATTGAGGAATAACACAGTTTTGGAGGGAGATTGGTTTCATGAAGGAAATTACCTAATTGAGTGGGGCCAAGGGCAAGGAAGCTCATAATATATATAAGGAAGAGGATGGCAACCATATGGGGTTATCTTTTGGATTATTATTTTCTTATGGTATATTTAGAGTTTGAATCCTCTTGTTGTTTAGCAGGGTTGTTGTGTTGTTTAACACTGGGTTTTCCTGAGCGGGAATCCCACCTATTTCCTTGAGGAGTCTCTTGGAAGAGCATTTCATTCATTTCCACATTCAGGTTTTCAGGCCAAGCTACAGCTTTCTTTATCAACGCATTTTTTGCAGGTTATTGTGCTGTGTTACAGGGTGTTGAAGTGGAGGGTTTAGAAACCTTCTTTCTGTGCTATTTTCTCATTGGAGGAAGGATTCCCTCTCTTGGGAGATTATTTTGGAGGGCTCTTGGACTTATTTCAGATCTTTAGCACCAGGCCATCTATTTTCCATCATTCCCATCGTTTTTCCATATGGGAATTGCGTTATTTTGAGGGCAGTTTTCAGTAAGGGATCTTATGGCTCCTTTAGAGTGCTTTCTTGTGATTGAAGGGTTCAGCCTTTCATGGGAGGAGACCTTTGTGGAGATCTACATCAGATCTGCTATATTTCAGACTTCTACACTCATGTGCTTCAGTTTGTAGTGAATCTTCGTCCCTAGGGCTTTAGATCCCATCTTGTGTAGAGTGTATTTCTGAAAACACTTTCTGGGTTCTTTGTAGGAGTTTGTATTAAGCCTAGATCTGTATTGGGCATATCTTTTGAGGCATATAAAAGCCCTAAATATTTTGTACATACTTTTTTTGTAGCAGTGTGTTTATAATTTCACTATAGCAGTCTTCCGAAATTTTTTATTGTAGCAGCAGTTCAGTTTTAGGAGTGATTGCTTATGGGAGGCTTGTTCCCTCATTGTACATGTTTCATGCCTCACTATTATGTATGGATTTTTTGATATAATACATGATGACCTATCTCCATATTGGTCTCCAATGTTCATGAGTTGATTTACACTATTATTTCTAGTTTTATGTTCATATATTGATGCTTCCCCATTCTGGGATATTACAAGATCAGGCAAGAGAAAAGAAAATGCTTCGCGTGGAACCCTGCTGCACCTCTCACAGTTATGACGGAGAAGGACATAGTCTTTGACACTAGGAATAATCCTATCATGATCGCATCAGCAGGTACTGCCTTCGCAACAACCACAGAAGAAAATTTTAGCAAGATGACCAGAGAGATTTTGTCTCTACAAAACATGCTACAGGTTTTTGAGTTGAAGGCAGCTCAGTCAGAACAAGATAAAAGGGTGCTAGAGGAAGAAATCCAAAGGCTTCATGGCACAACCACCCAGACTAATGAATTTCCGCTCACCATTCAAAGGTAGCAGGTCACTTTGGAAACCACTATGAATCAAGTGTATGAGGAGATGTTTGTAAAAAAGCAGACAGTCGCACCACTGCTAAAAGTGCAAGCAGAAACCAAAAGAAGGATTGCACAACTTAAGGAAGCCTCCACTGCTCTGGACCACACGGTAGAATGGTCAAGCGTATACCCGCAGGCTCCTGACACCCTGCCCAGGAAGGAGTGGATTTGTGCTCAGAATGACAAAGTCCAGATTCGGATGAAGATACAATCCAAGGACAAACTATTCAAGGATGTGGAAAAGGTGATGTTCGCGTATGAACACCTAATCAGTGGCATAAATTTAATGGCTGAAATACACCACATTCCTTCTCTGGGGGAATTGGACACAAAAAAAACAAGGGATGAAGTCACCTAAGACATTCAAACTTTCCTGCAACCCATGAGGCAAGAAGCTGCTTCCCAAGACCTCTCAGCCTCACAGGAAAATCTCATTCAGTTCCTCATCATACCAGTCTAGATCTACACCAAAATGGCCTCCCTATCTAATAAAATATCAGTAAAGAGGCTCACTTTGGTCCCGGATGCCCTTGAATACTTTCATCAATTAAAGGAAGATACCCCTTCAGGTCACTCCAATAACTGCAGACTATCAAGCATGGAAAATATACCGCAAGGATCAGCTGTAGTTAAATTTACTAGAATTTTCAATCACACAACTACTTCCTTGACCAAGGACATAGAACAGGTCGCAGGTCACATTGGGCAATAGGTCGCAGGTCACATCTAGAGCTAGGTCGCAAGTCGCAAACATCTCCTAGGTCACCAAGCATGCCAACAGTTAGGAATGTGAAGGGTCAGAGACACCCGAGGGTCAATTTTGTTCTATAAGTCCCTCTGAGGAATTGTAGAAGACATTTTTTTTGGACTCCAAAAGGAGCAGAGAGAATTGTACAACATTGAAAGAATATTTCTGAGAATGAATAAAAACAAGTTTTTTGGTTCCACTATTGGATCTAATGAGGACTCGTGTGTTAACGTTATGAATATTTTGTCTCATGTATTGGCTATCTTTTATGATTAACTGATCTGTGTTTTCTGCTTATGTCATTTATACGTTTAAGCTCACTTGATGTGTTAATGATATGGGGGATATTAAATTGAGAGATGTTGGCAACTTCGTTATTTACATTATCTTATCTTTCAGAAAACGCTTAAGGAATTGAAGAGTGTTTTGACCATAGAGAACTATTTATTTTGTGGTTCGAACAACTTTTACAACCATGACCCTAATGATGAGCTGCTAACAGTATTTCCTTTGGCTTCATGCTTTAACCCGCTTTGCTATTTGCAGTGTTTTATGTTCATTAAGACTCATCAGCCATTTGTCTTGTATTGTTCAAGTAACTGTGTGTTCACAGGTTCGCAGGGCTTGTTCTTCGTCCGAGAAAAGGAATATTCAGTGGTATCTGGACCCACACCCTGGACGGGATCCCTATCACAAATGTTTTAGAGTCTAATTGGGACTTTATACCGGGGATATCCCCTATTGTTCGCCGAATATTTCTTCTCGTCAACAGATTTGGCACTAGAAGGAGGGCCTGAATGGTAGGCTCCCAACACACAAGTAACATCCCGTTGCAAACCCCACAAGTGGAGATCATGTATGGAAATATCGGTCCTCCACCCCTTGAAAATTCCCTGGAGGATGAACCCCCTTATTTTGAGATCACCTCAGACCAGTCGAGGGCCCTGCACCCAGTCACTCATGACCTCATCAGAGGCTTGAAAAATGTCTCGGCCACCGGTTCCCTAGCCAACCCTCGAACTCCCGTAGCTAATCAGACTCACCAGGGAACCCTAGTAAATTCCATACCTCAACTGATAGGTATTATGCTCGAAGATTATGCAGATGCAATTGAGCGTAATTCAGCAGAACCCCCTGACAGTTCCTGAGGGATTAAAGGAGGCAGCCTTGAAATTAATGAAACCCAACCTGATGCCAGCCTGCAACCTGACCAAACTTTGAATGATAACACTCAGGCCAATAAACCGCCTAGAGGGGCAGTCGAGAGTGGCCGGGGAAATAGAGGTCGGGGAGACAGAGGCCTTGGACAAGGTCGGAATACTAGCCACCACCACTACAACCGAAACCAAAATAGATTCCATATCTTTTATAACTAGATAAATATTAGGAATATGGGAAACCTAAGAGGAAATCACGACATGCACTCTCACCATGAGGGCGAAGCCTCCGAATCTGGCATGGGAAGTGAATCTAAGAGCGAAATGGGACATGTCTACATATCGTGCCACCAGCAGGCTAGGCATGTGAAATTGTTGGCTTGGATGGCACAATCCCCCCTAGGTCTCCATGGTCCCCTCCATGACATGCCCCGGCATCCTGAGAAACACCTCCCCAAGTTCGACCCTGAAAAGGGTACACTGGCTGAAGATCACATAAGCAATTTCTACTTGGCCTTACAAATGATGAGAGTACAGTCTGATGATGTAGCATGCCGGATTTTTCCTCATACCTTAGAAAATAAGGCTACTACATGGTACCGTTCCCTCCCCATTGCTTCCATTTCTTCCTGGGAGAAATTTCGTCGTACCTTCCTCCAAAAGATTTCGGAAGACAAGACCCCTTCCATGCTCCTTACAGAACTTAGTACTTTGAAATGCCAAAAGAAGGAGAAAGTCAAAGACTTTAGTCAACGCTTCGCTACTATATTGAAAAAAATCCCTCCAAACATGGCCTTGGATGATTCCATCACCATTGATTACTACACAAGGGCTCTCCCTCAGGATATCATCGTGTTCATAAAATGCGAAGCTAGAGCTACCCTAGCAATAAATTACACCACCGCCCTTCCTGTCAAAAAGGAAATGTTGTCCATAGGAGCCATTAACCATGATGGCCATGATAACCCAAAGCTGGCTACCAAAAGAACCCAATCCTCAACTCACAAGCCCAGAGACAAAGACAAATACCCCTTCGATTTTTAAAGTATCACAAAGTCTCTCAAGTTGTTAACAAATGAAGTCTCCGATCTCAAGAGAAAAAACAATGACTCCAAATCAGGTACCAAAATGTAGAAACTTTTATTTAGGAAAAATAACCTCGCTGTCAGTTAGCCTCCGTCAAACCCTAATGCTAGCCTCAACGTGGAAGAAATCGGAAAAGATAATTTCTACTCCTTCCATCAAGCCTCCCACTCAGAGAAAACTTGCCCCCAGTGGATCAACAACATGACCGTCGTAGTAAATCAACTCTTAGAAGATCAGACCATAGGGGGATTTAGAAGAGGAGGCTATTTCAAATAATAAGGAAACCTCTTCCCTAGATGAGGATATAGAATCCACTGTCCTCACCTTTGAGGTAGTCCACGGGGAAAGACCCCCTCCTACAATTGAAATAAACTTGGCCGACGACCCTCAGTCCAAACCCCCTTGGAATTATAGCTTGAGGAGCAAAGGCCCGGTCCTAGAGCAGTCCTTCGAGGAAAAGAGAAAAGCTTTCTTAAGGAAAATTCTGCCACCAAACAAAGAAAACCAAACTGCAACTCCCTAAAAATCTAGCCCAACCACTGCTCGAGTAAACCCAAACACTATATTGTCGTGAAGTTCCCTGAAGGCCTCTCTTGAACCTATCTCACACCCATATTCTGGGTATAACATCATTGAAGATATGAAGAAGACGCGAGCCAAAATTTCCCTCTACCAACTCAGACACATTGCTAATCAACAAGATCTTATTCCCAAAACATTTTCCAACCTACCAACATCCAAACTTGTGAGTACCATGTCTGCCCAAGCTGTTGCAAGTCCCTAGTCTATCGTGAATGTCGTTAATGCAAACTCCAGGGGATCCACACCCCCTTTCCTCATATCTTTCGAGATCTTCAACTTCAATGTTCATAACTGCGTCGTCAATTCTAGTGCATCCACAAATGTTATGCCCTTGTCTATTTGCAAAAATTTAAACATCTACTCTGAGAAAATTAACGCCAAGATCATTAAGCTTGATAGATCCCAAGTTCCCGCTGTGGGTGAGTTCAATAACGTCATCATCCATCTATCTTCTGACTCCAGGGTGCATTAGTGCATAGACATAGTGATCTTGGATATCTCCGAAGCCCATGGTCTTCTCTTGAGCCGAGATTGATCTAGCAAGCTGCAAGGATACTTTTCCACTGACTGTTCCCACCTGTGGCTCCCATACAAGGGTAGGAACAATCAAATCCAGGTCGAAAGCGAACCTTACATGAAACACATGGTGACCGACCTGGACGCAACAAATGAACTAGTCAGTTTCACATAAGAAGAACTCGACATGTGTTTCTTAGAATCCATTTTCAGGTGCTACCAAACCCCCCAGTCTCTGGTCACCCAAAACGTCTAGTCGAAACTTTTGTTGGCCACTGATGACTACTCTGTCTCAATGCAAGAACCGCTAGAAGCCACCACCCCAAGTACATCTCCTACATGCTCGGATAGTCTTGCAAAATCAGAAGATGAGATTTGGACCGTGTACTACGATGATTCCAAAACCCATGATGGGGCCAGCACAGGTTGTATCTTGTTAGACCCTCAGAAGTACAAATTTCTAATCTCTTGTCAGGTAGATTTCTAGTGCACCAATAATATGGTCGAGTATGAAGCATTGATCCTCGGGCTCAAGAAATTCATAGATCTCAAAGTCAATTTTTTAAAGGTAATTGGAGACTCCAAGATTATCACCCGTCAGGTACGTAACACCACCCATTGTTTATCTCTGCATTTGAAAGGGTACCAACAAGAGGTATGGCATTTGATCTCTTCTTTTGACACTTTTTGTATTAAATCCATACTTAGAATACAGAATGCAGCGACTTATACACTTGCCAATGTTGTTGCTAGGTTTACTCCACTAAGAGATGAATTTTATATTGAAATTGTTTACAAGCCATCCATGCCAAACAATGTCACTAATCTACGCATTTTTTATGATGATCAGAAAGTATTGGATTTCATGCTCAACACGAACATATTCAAGGATGCAGTTATCAAAGAAGAAGACCATGACCAGGCCTTGCAAAGGGAACAAGAGGATCGTAAGGGAAATCCCATACCCAAAGGGATCATGTTGCTTGACAAGTTTTTTGATTTACAGAACCGTGTTTGCGGACCTCCCAACACAAAGGTGTAGAGTTCCACTTTAGCGCACCAACAGCTAAACCTTGGGACGGAGAAGGAACCCAAATTCGTTAACCTCGATACTGAATGCACCCCTCAGGAAATACAATCCTTCACTGATTTATTCAAGAAGTACTGAGATGTTTTTTCCTGGACATATGATGAGCTGCGAACCTCTGACACGCGAATCATCCATCACATGATACCCATGAAAGAAGGAGTGAAACCGTTCCAGTAGAAGCTGAGAAAAGTACACCCTAATTTGGAGCTAATGATCCAAAAGGAACTGAAGAAACTCTTGGATGCGCATATAATCTTCAAAGTCCGAAATTCAACCTGGGTGTCAAATTTGGTTCTGTTTCGTAAAAAATCTGGTGAAATTCGTTTATGTGTGGACTTCCAAAATTTGAATAGAGCTTCGGACAAAGAAAACTACCCGGTGGCCCCTATGGAGCAAATACTTCAAGCAGGATCGGGGTCGGAAATGTTCCCGTTATTAAATGGTTTTTTAGGTTAAAACCAAGTACTAGTGGGTGAACCCAACCCGCTGAAGACCACATTCAGAAATAAATGGGGGATGTTCAGGTTCAGAAGCATGCCCTTTGGCCTGATCAATGCTAGGGCAACCTTCCAGAGAGCCATGGACATCACTTTCCGAGGGCTAATGGGGCAAAGCATGGTAGTATACCTTGACGATTGCACCATATTTTCAAAGCGTAGATGTGACCATTTACACCACCTCAAGCAGATTTTTGAAAGGTGCCGAAAATATGAGATCTCACTCAATCCAAAGAAAATCATTTTCGTCGTCTCCGAAGGAAATATGTTGGGACACATCATAACTTAGGATGGTATAGTGGTGGATCCAGAATGTGAAAAATTCATTTCCTACATTCCTCCCCCAAGCGGTAAGAAGGCCATGTAGTCTTTCCTCAGAAAAATAAACTTCGTGTAAAAATTTATATCAAAATTCGCCCAAATAGTGAAACCTCTGCAAGGTATGATCAATAAGGATGAAAGCTTCAAATGGAATTTTTCCGAGAAATAAGCGTTCAATAACATCAATCGGGCCATCGCAGAAGTACCTTCCCTTCGTAGTCTGGATTTCAGAAAATGCTTTATCTTGTACACCTTTTCCTCAGACTCATCTCTCGTAGCTGTCCTCACTTAGAAATATTTCAGCAATAATGAGTGGCCCATATCATTCATGAGCGCATGTTTGCAAGGTGCTGAGCTAAATTATCCAGAGATTGATAAGAAAGCCTACGCAGTGTACAAGGCAGTTAAACACTTCAGGCCATACGTTTTGAAGAATCATGTCACAGTGTTCGTACCTCACCTGGCGGTTCACTCACTTTTCGTGCAGCAGGAGCTAGGAGAGAGACGAGGAAACTCGATGACGTGCCTTCAAGAGTATGACCTGGAATTCAAGCCGACACACATTGTCAAGGGCTAAGGGCTATGTCAGATGGTTGCGGAAGCCACAGACCTGAGGGGCAGTGAAGAGGAGTGTTGGGACCACGAAATAGACGTGTATCAAACTGATAGTACACCTCGGCAGAATACCTCTTCATGGTATGTTGATCTTCAGCAATATCTCAAATGCGGTATCATGGACCCCACTTTAACCGCCCAGCAGAAATGTGCAATAAGACTAAAATTTGCATCCTACCAGCTGGTGCAGGATAAGTTGTTCCACAAGCACCATAGTGGAGTTCTACTACGTTGTTTGGAGCATGATGAGGCACCAAAAGTCTTGAAAGAACTACATGATGGTCTAGCTGGGGGGGCACTATGCAGGGGACACCATTGCTCACAAGATTATGCATGTTGGTTTCTATTGGCCCACTCTGTTCAAATATGCACATACTTATGTCCAGAAATGTCTGCCATGTCAAAAGTTCGCAAACAAGGAAACACGACCATCCACCCCGTTGCAGTCTGTCGCGGTGGAAGAGCCTTTTTAGCAGTGAGGACTTGACATGATCAGGGAAATATTGCCACACTCCTCCAAGAAACATAGATACATCCTCACAGATATGGACTACTTCACAAGGTCGGTTGAAGAAATACCGTTGCGTAAAAGCAATGATCAAGAGGTAATGGCTTTCATCACTCAGCACATCATGACCAGGTTTTTCATTCCAACCTCCCTTGTTTTTTATAACGCAACTTATTTTTTGTCGCTCAAATTATATGATTTTTCTCTAGAAAATGATATAGTGCTCAAACACTCTGCCAACTATTATCCCCAAGGAAATGGGCTAACCGAGTCAGCCAATAATAATCTCATCTGTATCATCAAAAGGACTCTATTTTCCCAACAATGAAACTGGCATAACACACTCCATAATGCCCTATGGGCCAATCAGGTCACACCCAAACCATCCTTAGGCACCTCCCCATTTTTTCTTGTGTACGACAAAGAAGCAATACTTCCTCCCAACTTGTCTCTCCCAGCCCTTCAATTATCAAAATAATCTCATGGCACCCCTTGCCCTGCCTTACAGGCTCGAATAGACACATTGTTGAAACTAAAGGAGGAAAGGCTAAAAGCCCAGGAAAAATTCACCATCCACTAGAGTTGGATAAAACAATGGATCGATAAGAAATCCACCAGAAACAAGGTTTTTGAAGTGGGTGACCTTGTACTCAAATGGGAAAAAGCTCACGAAGATAAAGGGAAACACTCCAAATTCCAAGCCCTATGGACAGGTCCCTTCCAAATCAAAGATAAGGTTGGCTCCCACACTTACAGGCTACAGACCCTTGAAGGGAGGATTGAGGTCCTCCCAGTAAATGAGCACGATCTTAAGCAATATTTCACCTAACAGCCCCAAGAGGCCATCACCATACCCTGTACCATAGTTTTGTTTTCTTTTCTCGTGTTTTTCACTGTTTTATGTTTTTCAATAAATGGCTTGTTTCGAGCAGGCTCTCAAAAACCCATTCCCTTTGGCACCTCAAGTTGAGGGGATACGGAGAAGTTACTCAAATTGGCATGTTGTGCCAGAATCTCTATTGTTGAAGAATCTCCCCTGGAACGCAAAAGTGGCACGAGATTGCCTATGATAGGCACCCCGTGGGGAAAACATGACCAGGTCCCAGAACTCAAGCGTAGGTAGCATACCTAGTATGCTGGCTCAAGGGGCTGTTGTACAAGAAAAAGCTTCAGTGAGTTCGGTCGCTAGACGATAAGGGAACAGAGAAAACCTTAGGTGACAAAAGGATATCCAGGAAAACCAAAAGGTCCTTATATAGACCAGAAACAACCTCTCTTTGAAGCAAAATAAGTTGGGATCCCTCATCTACCCAGGCAATACTTGCCAACTTCAAATAAGTGCCTCAAGCACATTTAAATAAGTTTTGTTAGCACATGAAATAAATGGTAAACGATTGAGAAAGGCTTCCTGCGCAGAGAGGCGACGTGATGACTCCACCGAGGTACTAATCAGGCTCGCTGGCAGTGGAGCAAGGTTTGTGACTCCTAGGCAGTGACTCTGTCAGGACCACCAGGTTCATTGGCAGTGGAGAAACACAATAAGGATGAAACAACTATACTGGATCCTGGAAATCCTTGAGGTTACTTCAACCCTTTCCATCCAGTCTCCAGAAATGAAAACACGGTGAACCATCACTCCTGAGCCATGCGAACTGGAGGAGAAAAAGCACAAGGTTCAAGGATGAAAGTAGTGGGACCCACCGGGGTGAAAGGAACAGCCTGCTAAGCCACCCCCCCCTTGCCCCCCGCAAGATGATGCATCGACAGAGATCCTGGGTTCTACCAGTGAATTTCCATTTGTTGTAGCCGCTACAACACCCTCCAAATTTTGGTCCCATTCTAAAAATTTCGGAGCCCCTGGTCTCAGTAAGGAGAAATCTGATGCGGCCTAAACCTAGAGTCTCAGGAGAAGTTCTTCCCATGCTTTTATCTCTTCAAAATCTAACCCAAGGTTTAAATCCAGTCACATAGTCACGAAGTTGCAAATCACATGAAACTAAGAACTTTACGACTATGCAACCCTATGACCCAGTAACTGAGCAACCCCTAGGTCGCGAAGTCGCAAGGTCGCATTATCACCTAAAACCTAAGTTCCGTGACCACACGACTATGCGACCTTGTGACCTCCAGGTTGCGAAGTCGCAAGGTCACAAGGTCGTGCATTCCTTAACCATATTTGATCCATGACGTTGTGACTCACATTAAATGTTAGCATGTGCAACCCCTTTATAAATAAAAGGGTTGCGTAGGTCACATTTGACCTGCACAACAGATCGAGTAATGCCTCTGATAAGCCAGCTGGAGCATGCGTTTTCTGGGTAAGTTGCCTAATCCTCCTGTTTTTTCCTTTTTGATTAATTGTTGCCAATCCTACCCTTGCCCCTAACCTATTTATCCCTACCTTGGCCTCATTCAAGCTCTCTGATAGCCCTGTGAAAAATCTACCTTTCTCCCTCATGACATATACCTTTTTTTTTTCTTTCCTCTTTTCTTTTTCTCTGAAGCCTCTCTTCTCCAATATCTATCTCAAACACCTTTCCTAACTCACCTAGGGAAAGCCTCAAGACCCAGATGTGTTCTTTATGATTTATATGTTGTTTTATTTCACCTTTTAGTCCCACCCGCGGGCCTTAATCATTGTGTAACCCATAAGGAGGCCCTAGCGCGACCCCGCAACTAGGCGGCCCCGCAACCCCATGACCTCATCACCTAGTCACAAAGTCGCCAAGTCATTCACCACCTAACATCAACCCACCCTATGACCCAATGATATAGCAACCTTGTGACCTAGTTGCAAGTCGCCAAGTTGTGTTTCTTTGAGAGTTCGAACCAACGTGACCCAGCAACCCAGTGACCTAGTCACAAGTCGCCAAGTCGCGTAGTCGTTTTTCCTTGAGAGTTTAAACCGACGTGACCCAGCGATCGAGCGACATGGTCGCAAGGTCACCGAGTCACAGGACTAGCCTTTTCTTCAGATAATGGTTGGCAGCGGTCCCAACGACCTAGCCTGAGGGGTCATTTACAAGTTTATTGGTCTCAACATAGTTATAATTATGTCATCTTCCTTATCATGGAATTATTTTATGAACATGCCAGGGAACATAAAAGCTGAGCTCGAGTGTGTGTCCATCTCATCGGCCTCAAGAGATATGGGGCCCCTGGTAGTGCAAAAGAGAAGTAAGAGTCTGGAGGTGGAAATCTCATAAGAAGGCATGCCCCCTTCCCTGCCCCCCATCTATGGAGACACCACTTGTGTGTTTGGAAAAGGGGACAAGATGAGTTGGTACCAGGTATATCAAGAGTTCACAAATTCTGAGTTCCCAGAAGATCTTCCAGACCGATAGGTGCATGCCCAAGTCAAAAGGTCCAAAATCCACTATGCAGGTGCCCATCCACCTATATTTCCATGTGCAAAGATCATTGAATGGATCCTCCAAAAGGTTGACTCTAGGATTTGGGTCATCTGCGATCACTCGGGGAAAAAATTTGCTAACCTAAAGGGTAGGATGAAAAAGTATACTATGCACTCCCCACGCGAGAACAAACCTTCAACACTGATTGGGCAGCCACTCATGCAGTACCCGTAGCAGAAACTTTGAAGGGATGGTGGGAGGACCCTGAGAATTTCATGTTGAATAAAGATTATGAATATAAGACAGAGGGCCTAAGTAAAGTTTACAAGATGGTGGCAGCAATGATGTGCAGGATGTACAGATGACTAAATGCCACTATGTTCAATGGTACTTGGGTCCCCCTCATGTACGTCATCACAACATATGGTACCCGTTTCAACTGGGCCAACCTAATAATAGCGGCCCTCAGGCAAACATTGATGCACCACAAGCACCTGATGAAGGATGTGCATCTGAGTTTTATATGGCTTCTTACCTAATGGATACAGTATGCGCAAGGTGTCATTTTGAAGGATGGGTGCACAACTGGGATGCGGAGCATGGCAGACCAATCCATAAAGAGTTAAAGGTGTTCTGGGCTTCTAAATACAAACAATATATAGAGTCAGCCTCGCACAAATTCATTCCCATGCTCTACGGAAAGCTGTTTGGAAAGGATGCCACGTGCATGTCCAGGCGAGCCGTGGAGACAATAACCCAAGTGGCCAACTGGTTTCCCATTACAGATAGCACTTTCATCGGGGTCTTCAATTCATACAAGGCACCCCACGTGCTGCCTCAGTTCATCACTGATAAATTTCTCTTGCAAGAAGTGCGCTACCAGATGACGAGCGGGTTTTCCAAATTTCTCACCAAGGGCAAGAAAAAACCACGGTCTAATCTTCTGCTCACTATCAGCGCCTACACGGTTAGATATTTCAGAGAAGTAGAAGCAGAGGCTGAGGAAACCAAGGGCTTTCATTTTCCGCCCATATCACACATATCATATGACCCTGAAAGAATCATCCCCACGCACTGCAAACGGTCCAAATTCAAATGGAATTACCAAAACACGGAATGCCCTATCGAAGATCGAATTAAGAACTGGTACAACAAGGATAGGGAGGCTGCGCCATAAGAATCAACTGATCAAGGGGAAAAAGGTGATCAAACTGCAGAGGAAAGAATCGAAACTCTAGGAGGAGCCTCATCTTCCAGAGCCAAGAAACCAAGCACTGATATGAGCAGTAGTCTCTCTAAACAACAACCGGAACAAAGAGACAAAAAGGCTAAGGCACAACAAGATGCCAAGGTGAAGGCAAAAGAAGAGGAACTCAAAAGGACCCAAGATGCCCTAGCACCACAGCAAGAGGAGGATAAGTGAAAGAAACAACTAAGGGAAGAACAAAAGAAGAAGCAGGCAGAAGAAGCCCGCAGGAAAAGGGAGGAAGAGGAACAAAAGAGGAAAGAAGAGGAAGAAAGGATTGAGGCTGAGCACAAGTTAAAGGAAGAACATGATAAAGCATAAGCTAAGAATAGGAGGAAGGAAGAAGAAATCTGGAAATCACAGGAAGATTCTTCCAAGGAAGTAGAGGGTAGCAAGACACCTCCTCTAGAAATAGGGAAACAGACGGAGCTACCACACATTGAGGTGCCTCAGACAACCCCTATGAAGAGTGTGTGCTTTACTCTCTCAGAACTTGGCACCTCGGAAGAACAAGAAGATGAAGTCTTGGATCTGACAAGGCTGACCTACGATCAGTTTACACACAAGATCAGGCAAGAGAAAATAAAATGCCTCGCGGGGAACCCTGCCGCACCTCTCACAGTTATGATGGAGAAGGACTAGTATTGGACACCATGACTAATCCTATCATGATAACATCAGTAAGTACCACCTTCGCAGCAGCCATAGAAGAAAATGTTAACAGGATGAGCAGAGAGATTATGTCTCTACAAAACAAGCTACAAGTTTCAAAGCAGAAGGAAACTCAGTCAAAATAAGATAAAAGGGTGCTAGAGGAAGAAATCCAAAGGCTTCATGGCATGACCACCCAGGAAAATGAATTGATGCTCACCATTCAAAGAGAGCTGGTAACTTTGGAAACCACCATGAAGCAAGTGTACGAGTAGATGTTTGTAATAAAGCAGACAGTTGCGCCACTACTGAAAGCGCAAGCAGAAACCAAAAGAAGGACTGCACAACTTAAGGAAGCCTCCACCACTCTGGACCACATGCTAGAATGGTAAAGCGTATACCCGCAGGCTCCCGACACCCTACCCATGAAGGAGTGGATTTGTGCTTAGAACGACAAAGTCTAGATCCGTATGAAGATACAATCCAAGGACAAACTGGTCAAGGATGTGGAAAAGGTGATGTCCGCATATGAACACCTGATCAGTGGCATCGATTCGATGGCTGAAATACACCACAATCCTTCTCTGGGGGCATTGGAAACAGAAGAAAAAAAGGGAAGAAGTCACCCAATACATTCAAACTTTCTTGAAACCCATGAGGCAAGCAGCTGCTTCCCAAGACCTCTCGGCCTCGCAGGAAATCTCATTCATTTCCTCATCATACCATTCTATATCTACACCAAACTAGCCTCCCTATCTAATCAAATATTAGTAAAGAGGCTCACTTTGGTCCCGGATGCCCTTGAATGCTTTCATCGATTAAAGGAAGATACCCCTTATGTCACTCCAATAGCCGCAGACTATCAATCATGGCAAAAGTACCTCAAGGATTAGCTGTAGATAAATGTACCGGACCTTTCAATCACATAATTTCTTCCTTGACCAAGGACATAGAACAGGTCATAGGTCGCATTGGGCAATAGGTCGCAGGTCACATCTAGAACTAGGTCGCAAGTCGCAAACATCTCCTAGGTCACCAAACATGCCAAAAGTCGAGAATGTGAAGGGTCAGGGACACCCAAGGGTCAATTTTTTTCTATAAGTACTCCCTCCAGGGAATTGTAGAAGACCTTTTTTTTTTATTCCAAAAGGAGCATAGAGAATTGTACAGCATTGAATTCATATTTCTGAGAATGAATGCAAACAAGTGTTTTGGTTCCACTATTGGATCTGATGAGGACTTGTGTGTTAACATTATGAATATTTTGTCTCATGTATTGGCTATCTTTTATGATTAACTAATCTGTGTTTTCTTCTTATGTCATTTATATGTTTAAGCTCACTTGATGTGTTAATGGTATGGGGGATATTAAATTGAGAGATGTTGGCAACTTTGTTATTTACATTATCTTATCTTTCAGAAAACACTTAAGGAATTGAAGGGTGTTTTGACCAGAGAGAACTATTTCTTTTGTGGTTCAAACAAATTTTAAAATCATGACCCTAATGATGTGCTGCTAACAGCATTTCCTTTGGTTACATGCTTAAAATTGCTTTTTTATTTGTAGTGTTCTATGTTCATTAAGACTCATCAGCCATTTATCTTGTATTGTTCAAGTAACTGTGTGTTCACAGGTTTGTAGGGCTCGTTCTTCATCTGAGAAAAGGAATATTCAGCGGTGGCTGGACCCACACCCCGGACGCGATCCCTATCACAAATGGTTTAGAGTATAATTGGGACTTTATACCAGGGAGATCTCCTACCGTTGGCCAGATATTTCTTCCCGTCAACACATTGCAATTCAGAAGCATCATAAATTTCAATTTGGCTCTCTTGCACAACTAGCAATTGAGCTTGATTAATATTATTAAACTGAATTGTCATAACTGCGAGTGGTGATGGAAATCTTCCTTCTTGTGAATTAGTGGATTTTCATTTATAATTTTCTCATCCATTAATTTTCCAGACACAGAGCTATCACCACAATATTGGTTTTAGTCAAAAGTTTTATTCCATATCTTAAATGGTGAAGGTAGATAATGTTGTTACCTCCAAATATATGAGCATATACCTGTCCATCAACTTCTGAGAATGCCAAAAAAAATTAATATTTGGAGAATTCCAACCAAATTATTCTCTTATCGTGCCCCTTGAGTTTCATGATTACCTGTAATCAAACTCATTCAATGGTATTCTTGTCACAGCATAAGAGAGAAAGTAACAATACTAGGCACTGCAAGGAAAACTATAAATGTGTGACACCATTATGAGTTGAATATTAAAAATGAGAATGGTCGAATCCTCCATTCTAGTAATAATGATGTTATTATCCAAAGGGTGGAAAGCTAGACATGTTGCTGCTGGGGGAGGGGACATGTAGCTTTCCATGACCCGCATCAATATAGGTATCACTACAAATTCAAAAATCATACATATAAATTATTAAGATACCATCAAATTCTCAGTAAACTTCCAATTCCAAGGTACATATGCTCTTTGGTGATCCTTCCTGCAGGTTGTTGGATCCTTCATTCAACAGGTGGGGAAGTGTGAGGTGTAAGGTTAAGCATGTGGACAAGTGGGATGGCATCGACAAGATTTTAAGGCTGATGAATAGATCAGGATTTTCTAGTACCATTGAAGAGGAAGGCTTATCTTGTTCGATCGTGTGTTTTTACAGCCTAGCCCAAGAAATAATGAAAATTTATTTTTTTTGCAGAGCAACAGAATGGGAGAGGCATTAAATATGAAGGGACTCCTCCCACTATCAATTTGGAGCCCAGCTTGGCTATAAAAGGATGGTTGTGTAGGCTTGAAGTGTAGTGACTCTCCATTCGACTCCTCTATGTTTAAGTTACTTCATCAGGAAATGGCATTGGTGGCCCTCCAAATAAGGTTGAGCAGGAATTCAAGCTGGAATTCAAGGAGATGATTTCCAAGATCGCTGGGAAGATTCTCACTGAGGCTCATTCCCATTTTTCTCTAGTCTTGAGCCAGCTTGAAAGCTTAAAAAATGATTTTTAAAATGTTCAAGTAGCCGTGGAAGTAATAGCAACAAAGATATAAAACTTGGATTTATAAGTTGTAGAAAACTTCAATTTCAAAGTGGACAACTTAGAGGTTAAGGTGGAGACTATAGTTATCAATGTTCTGAAGGATGCAATTGGCCTCAGTGATAATGTTGAGCAGGATTCTGGTGATGTTGGGCCTCTCGTTCCTTTTTCCCAGGACCAGTAGGAGTCTCAGGAGGTGTACGGTCAACAAGTGCCAATGGATTCGCCTCATCACAAGGAAACCGACAAGTTGGGCATGGAAGATTAGGATGAGAAAAATGGGGAGTGCACCGAGTAGTTAACTTCATAGATATAGGTATAATATTTTATTTAAATATGTTAGGATTAAGGGGTTTTTTTGATAAATTATACGAAGAATATTGTAGTAAATCTGGAAAATACATCTCTGAATATCAAAATACAATGGGAGAAATTTTGGAATATTGTGGAAATTCTGATGCTCTTGAATATAATGGCATTACATAATTCTAGTTTGATTAATAGAAACTTATCCATTCCTTTAAAAAAAATTAATATAAGTTTTTTTAAACTTAAAAATAATTTATTAATAAATGGGGTAGATTTGTGATTCATTCAATAAATACCTAATATGAAGTTGATATATGATAATAGAAAAATATAGATAGTAAATTAATATTTTAATGTTCACTTTTTATAAAATATTTTAATATCAACTTTAATTTTAGCTTTATATTAATAATTTAAGTTTAAGGTTATGACTAGACATCAAATTGGTGTATAAGACCCTTTTTCTTGTAAGAGAAAGAAACAACTTGTGCATAACAATTTGAATGATAAGAAAAGGTAAATTATCTACCCCTTTAGATTTGAACTTGTAACATATTACTAAAAAACACCTGTGAACTATTAAGACCACTCAAACTATATATATATATATATATATATCATTTAAAATATGTGTAATTATTTCACTACTTAATATGAAATAAATAGGTGTTATATGAAAAATATTGATAACGAGTAAAATATTAAAATATTCATTGTTTACCCTTACTATTATATAAAATTTATTATGAATGCTTTATTTAATACAATTAAAATGTGCAAATATTTTTATGCTTTATTTATAGAGATAATAAATATACATTTATCTTATTTTAAAATTTATTATAAATTGCAGTTTCTGAATAATCCTTACAAGTGTCTCTTCTCAAACCCTACGGTGTAGTCCTTTGCTGAAATTTTTACAAGGAGCATGAGCATGCAAGCTCGAAGGGGAGAGATCCCCTCCTATTGTATAATCATGACACTAGAATCGAGAATCCAAGGAAGGGTCACGGACTCAAACGAGATGGAATGAGGAGTTAAAGGTGACCCATTCTTGGGAGCACAGTGGCAGGAAAGAATATGGGGACAATGTTTTCCAAGAGCAGTGAATAAATCTCGATTTGTCATTCCTAGAAACAAACTAGAGAGTTATCGGAAATTTTTGAAATACCATGCACTGATCTACAAGTTTGTAGGAATTTGGCCCTCTAAATGAGATCTAGTCAGATGGATCCAACTCAAATTGAAGTCAAAAGGGCATATAGATTTGAAGTTGGGGCCTCGGGCTTCTTTACAGTGGTTTTTACCAGTCTTAAGGATAAAGAGAGGTTTTTTAAAATAGACCCTACTTCTTCTACAGTGTTGGACTCTTTATGCATCATTGGGAAGAATTTTATAACCGATATCAAGAGAAATTCATGGCTGCCCTAGTATGGGTCAGACTACCTTCCCTTCCTATGGATTTCTAGGATAAATACATAATGGAAGGAATAGGAAAATTTATTGGTAGTTTTGTTAAGGTATTTTATTCGACAAGGCGAGGAGGGCATGCTTCATATGCCTGGATCTGTGTGTATATCAATATAACTGAGCCCCTCCTGAAATTTATTGAGCTATAGTATCAAGATGATTTATGGAAGCAACAACTGGATTATGAGCATATTCCATTTCACTACATAAGATGCCATGAATACAACCATTTATACAGGGAATTCCCTCTCAATCAATATGAATCAGTGGAGTCCCAAAATGATAAAGATACAACCAAACCCTTGATAGATTCAGATGGATTCTAGGAATTCCTAAAAAAGAAGCATAATGCAAAAACCCCCGCTGTTACTGCTCAACAACAACCAAGAAATGCTCCAAACAACAAAAATCGCTATTAAATCTTGACAGAGGAAGGCGGGAACCTTGGTGAGGCTCGAGATTCAACTAGAAAATAAAACCCTAGCTAGAAAGTAATAAAATACATAAATAAACATAAACGCATAGATTCAGCAGGAATAAAACTTCATTTGATTAATATCAAATACTGAAAAATGCTTGCAGACAGAATGGAAAATAAACTAGCTCAGGTGATGGTAGCTTATCTATGAGAAGAGATGCGGCGGATAAATGTCTCTAAATTGTGTTACAATGAGGCTTGAAGTCCTATTTATTATTTAAAAACAATGGAAACCCCTAAATATCCAAAAAACTAACCCTATGAGATGAAGCGCCAAAATTGTGTGCCTCGTTTGGGTAAATTGGTACATCAACTTCCCGGGGGCGTAACTTTGGCATACGATATCCATTTGACGCGCACAATACCTCGTTAGAAATATATGTCTGAGGACTACAACATTTTAGTGACCAACGTTAACCAAAGGCCCATGTTAGTCCCAGTTTCCCCAAAAAACGTTATTTAGGGCCTCAAAATGGCTCCGAAAGTTCAAGACTCAAAAATCTGCCAAAAATAGTAAATTGCACTACAATTAAGGAAACTGAAAAGTTGAAATAAAAAATGGTGGGTGTCCAAGTGGAATAGGTGGGTGGCGACAAATATCCACCTAGATCATTCCTCACCCCTTAGGAAGAAATGGTCCCCATTACGTTGAGTTCCTCCATGAGATGAGGAAACTTATGTTGAACTTGGTCCCCGGTTAGCCACTTGCCCTTGTGTAGGAGTTGAACAGCTTTTACAACCTGATAAAACTGTATATTTTGTTTTCGGGTGTTATTGATCTTTGTATCCATGATCTGATAATTTGTGGCTTGTTCCATGTAGTCTGGGTTTAACTCTTTTAGTGTGAATTTTTCTGCAATGTCGGATGTGTCCAGCAATTGTGGAAATTAGGGCCAAAGGTGGTCCACATTGAACATTGGGTGCATACCAAGGAATGGTGGAATACTCAGCTCGAAGGCATTATCCCCTACTGCCTCGGTTATGGTGTATGGCCCATATCAAAGTGGGTGAAGCTTGCGATGGGGCCCAGCAAGGTGCTCCTTTCACAAATGTAGCCAAACTTTGTCACCCACCTAGAACTTGTGTGGCACTCGATGTTGATCATATCGTCTATTGTACTTAGCATTGGCTCTATCCAATACGTCATGGACCTATTGGCAGATGTGCTGAATGTGCTCAATGAAGTTGTTCGCCTTCTCAGCTTCGAACTAGACATGAGCTGAATCTACCTGAGTACCTGCAAATGGTATGGCCACATCAATGAGACATAGTGGTTGGAATCCCATGCCCGCCTGAAAGGGGATGTGGCCAACTGAGTTATGGAGAGACCGGCTATAGTTGTGTTGGACATAGGGGAGGCTTTCATCCCCTATGTGTGGATGCTTTGAGTTGTACATGCGCAGAATTTGTACAATAATCCTATTGATGACCTTTGTTTTCCCATCAGTTTGGGGGTGGAAAGATGTGGACTTAGTGAGCTTGGTGTCCAGTATCGACTAGAGACCTGACCAAAATGTACTGAGGAACCTGTTATCCCGATCTGAGATAATGGACTATGGGATCTCAAAGTCTACCCACACTCGTTCAAAGAACAGTTTAGTAGTGGCTTCTGCTTTGATATTTTTCTTGCAGACCACCATAATGGCCATTTTATCAAATATGTCGATGACCAAAAAAATGTAGTCATTTCCATGCTTGGTAGAATGAAGGCTTGACATGTAATCCATGGAGATGGATTCCCAAGAATGACTAGGGGTAGGAAACGAGGTATATATGCCTTGCTTCTTAATGGTCAATTTGGAAATGGCGCAAACAGTGCAGGATCTCATGTACTTCCCAACATCATGTCGAAGGTTTGGCCAATATAAATACTTTTGCAGTACTGCCACTATTTTCTCGACCTACGAAATGTCCAATGACCCGATTGTAGTGTGCTTCCAAAATCATCTTGGCGTGCTCACTTGAAGGAACATAGAGGTGTCCTAGGTGGCATAACAAAAATCCTCGAGGTGAAAATTTGGAACTTTCTTACACTCCAAGAGCGCCTGGTGTGTTTTTTCGAATTCTAGATCATTTTTGTAGCGATGCAGCCAACTTGAAGTCTCGTTCCCACAAGAGTCGAGCATAATGGTTAATGCCACGATCGGTGGTTGGCTAAAGCAATCTGCAACACTATTGGTGATTTCATTCTTGTACTTAATGTTCAAATCGAACTGTTGTAGGTATGTGGACCATTTCTGATGGCGATTATTTTACATCTTCCCTTATGTCTAGATGAATTGTAGGGGTCAGTGATCTTTGTGGATGATCGTTTCCTTCCTGAAAATGTAATGCTTCCATTTTCGGCAAGCCTACACAGTGTAATACATTTCTTTATCATAGGTGGGTTACTTTTAGACTATGTCTAAATGTGTCTCACTATGATATGCCACTAGATGACCCTATTGAGTAAGTACTGCCCCAATATCATAGTTAGAGGCATCTGTCTTGATCTCAAATGGTTGTTGCAAGTTTGTTAATGTGAGCAGTGGTGGAGAGCAAAGGCGATGCTTCAACTCTGAAAACTCCTTTTGCTGAGATTCAGAGAAAAATAATTCTTCTTTCGCTCCTCCCTTGGTGACTTAAATTAAAGGCTAAGTGATATGAAAGAACCCTAATACGAACCTGCGATAGAAATTGGCAAGACCCAAAAAGTTACGGAGCTTTGTTAGAGTTGTTAGGGTTGGCCAATCCTGAATGACCTGGATCTTGGATGGGTCCACATGCACCCCTAGTTCATCAATAATGTATCCTAGATATTGAACCTGGGTCATGCCAAAAGTGCATTTCTCCAAATTGGCACACAAATTGTGTTGCTACAGTGTTTGGAGGACCTATCGACTATGGTGGAGGTGCTTTTCCCAACTCCAGCCAAAGATTAGGATGTCATCCAAATACACCACCATGAATGAGTCCGTGAATGGTCGCAAGATGTCATCCATCAGCTTCATGAAGGTTGCGGGAGCATTCGTCAACCCGAAAGGCATGCTCATCCATTCAAAATGCCCTCCTTTTATTTGAAGGCAGTCTTCCACAGACCATAGGTTTCGATGGGTACCTAGTGATACCCAGAATTTAAGTCGATATTGCTGAAATATTTTCCCCCTTGAGTTGATCTAGAAGGTCATCAATTTGTGGCATCAGATACCTATTCCGGATAGTGATCTTGTTCAGCGCTCGATACTCAATATAGAGTCTCCAAGTCCCATCCTTATTCTGCACCAACATGATCGGGCTCCCATAGGACGATGAACTTGGTCAGACATGACTTTTATGCAGCAGCTCCTTAATCAACACTGTTACCGATGAAATAGGTAACCGCACTGTTACTTACTTTTTTTTGGTAGCATAAAAAGCACCCGATTTTGAAAAGTGGTGATGCAGAATCACCCCTTTTTTTTGTGCACATTTTTGACACTCTAATACTTTTATTTATGAAGTATGAATATTTCTTTTAAACTGTTAGTGATTTCCATGCTAATTTTGAAACGTATTGATGCAGCATCAATTTTTTTTTTTTTAGAGCGGTGATTTTCATGCTAATTTTGAAACGTATTGATGCGGCATCAACCTTTTTTTTTTTAGAGTGGTGATTTTCATGTTGGTAATAAAACACAAAAATTAGATAAAAAATATATATATCAAAACAATAAAAAAACCAATAAAAATGTAAAAAAAACAAAATTAACTCGTAAAAATAAAAAATTTAAACAAAAAATAAACAAATAAAAGCAAAAATATTCAAAAATTATATCAAAATAAATGACAAAATTTGAAAAAAAAAAACACATAATTTAAAGAAAAAAATAACCAAAAATAACAAAAAAAAAAATTAAATAGAAAATTTTAAAATAATTAAAATTTAGATTAAAAAAAAATACAAAAAAGAAAAAATTAAATTAAAAAAATACAAATTTTAAAATTAACAAAAAAACAAATTTAAAAAAAAAACAACAAAACAAAATTTAAAATTGAAAAAGAAAATTAAAATAAAAGAAATCAAAAAAAAAAAACTATCGTTAAAAAACAAAAAAAATGAAAAAAACCACATGCAAATAATTAAAAAACAAATATCCATAAATTTACTATTTTTTTTAAAATGAAAAAATTTATAAATTTTGAAAATGAAAAACTAAATAAACTAAAAGATTAAAAAAAAATTAAATTTAATTAAAATTTAATAAATAAATTTTAAATTAAAAAAAAAAAATAATCTGAAATATTAAATTTTAATATATATATATATATATATATATATATATATATATATATATATATATATATATATATATATATATATATATATATATATATATTAAAAAATTAAAAAAATTAAAAAAGAAAAGTCAAAATAGTTGTTATCCTAACGGCTAGTTGAGCCATTTCTACATCTATTTATACTTAATGTATGGATCTGATCTCTCACACAGTCCTGATGATGAACCACACTGGTTGGTTCGAAATGCGTCGACCACGTTCCTTTGCATGTGATTATTACCGAAAGAATTTCTACTAATTTATATTATGGATCACAGAAGCTTAGATTCCAAAAAAAAAAAAATCGAATTAAAAAAAAAATATTAAAAGTTAAAAACAAAACAAAAAAATAAAAAATAAAATATGTGTTACGAATTAAAAAATATTAAAAATTAAAAAAGAAAACTAAAAAAAATTAAAAAAAAAAATAAATCAAATTAAAATCAAATTAATATATATATATATATATATATATATATATATATATATATATATATATATATATATATATATATATTAAAAATTTAAAAAAAAAAAAGAATTTGATCGTGGTGGCGATTCCAGGAAT